>JARKIA010000185.1:0-347684 GCA_029289565.1 Mycena galericulata
AACGATGACGGAAGGAAATTCACTTACTGATTCGGTAACGACCACCGTCTTCGCATTCGCTGCTACAAGCTTCTCGACCAGCTCATCTGTGCGTCCGGGCAAAGCCAAGGTCTCTCGGTCGTTGCCCTCTGTTTCCCAGTCGGCGTTCAAGCCCACTACAGCGATGACAGCGTCAGCATCTTTCGCCAAAGCGACAGCCTCCGCAAGAAGTTCGTCCGCATCGACAACCTCAGCACCTCCCAAGCGCACGCCAGGGTTGCTGGTAGATTATTAGGCACGCAAGTTTATGAATCGTGATACGCACCTGTCCATGACGGTTTCGTCTTCATCCCCGTCGGCAGGTCCACGTACGTTGCAGAATTCAACATAGACATTGTGGCGAACGCCGGCTTGAGATTGAACACCCCGTGCTCTTCTTCCGATCCGGATCCGAAGAAGGCATCGCCACGTCTTTGGCGCGTCCAGTTGTCGATCAGTAGCTCACCATCAACGTATAGCTTTGAGATCATCAATGAAGGAGTCAAGGGCGAGAAGGAGAGGTTATGCTCACTCTAGCGCGACCCGCAGAGATGAGCCCGAATTCAAAGGGCGTGTCCTTGGGGCGGGGAAGGAGTTGTCCGCGCAGTTTGAGGGTCCAGCGTTTGGTCAAACCTTGCGGAGCAGACGTGCTGATGAATATCTTCGTCTCGTCGAGGTGGTCGATCTTGAAAGGCTCATCCACCGGCGTCATACTGTCATCGTTCAGGTGACTATACCAAGAGCCAGTCCATCCACGTTTCCATCTTCCGTGATCAAATCGTAATCGAGAGACGGCGAAGTTAGATACGCTAGAATCGTGTGAGCAGGGATATCGCGTCTTTGACGCGCAGGATACCTCTAGCGCCTTCGGAATAAGTGATTTCTATGTTTGGGTTTGTGGCGAGAGCATTCACAATGCCTTGATACGGCGAGACAAAGTAGGAGGACTTCAGGGCGGCAGATCCACCGCCGCTCAGGACGATAGCTTTAGCGTTTCCACCAATGACTGCGACCTTCTTGAGAGTCTGAGGACGAAGCGGAAGCAAACCACCGTTGTTTTTCAACAGAACAATCGATTGTGCCGCAACGCGCCGCATAAGGTCCTTGTCTGCATCACTCTCCATCGTGCGCTCCTCACCGTCGCCGTCGAGGACCTGTAAATTATTCGATGAGCATTCTGTATTCGGCGTTGCATTGAAAAAATACCTCGGGGGCGCCAATGGCACATTTCTGTACTAACTCTAGGACCTTGGTAGCACGCTGTTTGATTGCGCGAACAGTCACTTTCCTCGACCCAATGGAGCGATTCACTAGATCCAGAGATCGCCACTTGTTTGTTCCCGGCATCTCCAAGTCGAGGCCAGCATTTATACTGAGATCTACACTGTAGACCCCAAACCTAGACCGAACAAGATTAAGGTGCGTTGCGTGAAAGTGAGCAGTTCGGAATTAGTTACCAGTCGCTCATGACCTGGGCGCGTGATTGATGAGTTGGAGCCAAAAAGGTGATTCGCGGATACGCACCAAACCCTCGAATTTCCATTCGTCGCGGAGTATTTTCTGCAGAAGAGCGGGATTCTCGGAGACGTGCGTTCCATTTACACGGTTGTAACTGTAACAACCATGAGATTTAAAAACAGCGAAGCTTGTGGTGTTTGACTTACGCGGACATAAACGACCAGGGCTTTGCGAACTTCTGCGCCAACATGAAAGGCATCAGATATATCTCCCGTAGGGCTCGTTCGCTGATGATACTGTCGTACGCCATTCGATCATTCTCTTTGTCGTTTCCTCTGTCGAATAGATATTAATTAGTGCAGTTGCAGAGGAGAGAAATAGGGAAAACAGCTACACAAAGTGCTTGATAGCCGTGCCGATACCCCCTTCCTGAACTCCATTGACATAGGCCGCAGCAATCATACCCGAAAGGTAAGGGTCCTCTGAAAAACTTTCAAAGCTCTGTAAAAGAAGGGGTCACTGCATACTCGCGCACAGCACGCAGGCACTTGTAGACTTACTCGACCCTCCGAGAGGGTTCTGGGTCGCGCTTAGGTAAAAGGGGGTCATGTGGATCTCGAGATGCGCACCCGTTGAATATTACAGGTCGGTGCAAGAATCACGGAAGCGGCGCGGAGCTTCGCCTCGGGCGCAAGAAGCTTGAGGCCAACTTCGTGAATAAGCTGAGGGTCCCAAGTAGCACCCAGTGCCGTTGCAGCAGGCAGGCATTTCGCAGGAGTCCCCATTACAAAATGATTTCCTCTGACACCGTTGGGTCCATCGCTGACCTGTTTTCACGCTCAGTTACGCGTTTTGCCAATTAGGACAAAAGTACCTTAATTGAGGGCACGCTTAGCCTTTCTACTACGTGTGTTCTCCAGAAACCGACTCCTGCAATGAGCTGGATAGAGTCGTCCGTCGTCAACTGCTCTACAATCTCAGCGACATTGGCGTGCGCAAAATCCGATGGAGGCATTGAGAAGTGGATGGAGGAGAGCTCAAAGGTCGAGAAGAGAAGTACTTCGGTTGGCTGAGAATGGGGTTTAAAGGTGCAATCGACATGGTGGCACAAAGTATAAGCATGTTGGGTTTAACCGAAGAATCGCCGAGATCAGGCATCACTTGACCTGGATCATAAAGCACGTGTTCGCGGAGCCAATGATAGCCATTGATACCGTAAAGGAAAGTTCAAAAGGTGGTTCGAGGCGAAAAAATGGGACCAGGTTTTAAGAAGTTTCGAAGTTTCGAAGTTTACATTCACGTTTTGTTCTTGGTGCGTCTATTCCGATTGGAAAGATTTTAGCTTCGGGCTGTCCGAGCCGTTGCGTAAAATAGTACTCGAAGCATGTACAGGGAATCCAATCCCCTTGCGCCAGTGCGCGGCCAGTATTTGTCACCGGATAAGACTCCGTGCGTTAAAGTTGATTCGATTTCGGTAGAATGTCGGCTCTAGATTGCATTTCGCTTATAATTGTAAACTGGTTGTCATGTTTCTGATACGTCCCAAAATCTTCGTGAATGCGCGCAGAAAAATTGAACAAATCAGGGATCCTTATGCACTGCTGCTGTTTCATATCCTACCAAGACTCGGGCTTTTTTCAGTGACCCTAAGTTATACAACTTCGTATGATAGCACAATTTATAATTCTGCAGGCTCAAGCCTTCAAATTTAGGGTACAACTATGGATTCAACCCTGCTGGAGGCTGGAAGAATGATTCGAGGAAATTTGTCGCGACTTGTTTCTATGTAACAGCCCTATCTGTTCATATCTGTGTTCCTACGAGCCACTATCGTCAGCCGTATTCGAAGTCAGAAACTCCACCATTGTCCTTATCTCTCTCCACCCACGTGTTACCATGTATATTCTTTCCCTAGCTCGGATGCACTGAGGTACCAGGTCCGGTGGAGGAAGTCGAGAAGGGCGGGACCTCTGGCTTTGCTGGCGAGTGCCAGCGCGGTCGTATCCTGAGTTTGGATCGGATAAACGGTTTCCCCCCTCGACCACGAGCACGCAATTCACTATGTTTTCGTTCCACACCGTTCACGTGCGCTTGGGCCTTAAAATGCGCGCAGGTATAGTCGGACTGCTATGGTCTCAAAAGAGGACCTATGCCGTTACCCCATAACCCCCGCGACCGAATGACAGTCTGCTATCGACTGAAATTTATGTGCTCTGAAATAACCAAAGGAGAATATAGAACTAACAGTAGTTATCGGTCCATTATTACTAGCTGATCATCTTCATGGCACCTCACAACCCACTCGGCGAATCAACTAATTCTGAAATTCATGAAATTCAACTCCGGTCACGTGGTCGTGGTTCAAAATTGGATGATCGGTTGATGTCGTGTTCAAAAAACCGCTGGCTATAGAGAAACCTTCCGTCCTGCCTAGGACCATTCTGAAGACTTGAAGTCGGGAAAAAATATAACGTGGCAGTACGTGGGTGACGAAATAGCATGGTGGGATCTCCATACTGGAATTATATCGACTGTCATATAATTCCGTGGAGTCTGACTACGGGAGACTAGGTGGGATCGGGGCACACAAGAGGTTGGTGGAATCGCCGAACTCAGGCTCGAATAAAGCTGCCAATAATTTGCAGAAACACAAGGGGAAGATATGGGGTTTCTGGAAGCAAGTCACGACAGTAGACCTCGTATTATTCTTCGGGCTTCGAATACGGTTGACTTCATGGTTGTTCCGTAATTTTGATAATTTGCACCGTCAAATAGGTCAGATCAGGTAGACGGTACCGAGAGGTTACAATGTGTTCTAGGTATATACCTAGAGACCATGTGATTTTAAAACGCCAGTCACGAGAAAAATGTCTTCAAGTATCGCACCTGGGATTGACGAATCCCGATCTTTGGATGGGCGACATGGAATAGAAGAGGACCGGACCGTCGCCTAAGAACTCGCCGACCCGATTTCTTCACAATAAAATTGGGAAGACTATGTTGAGAATTCAACTCAAACTCGCAACAAGCTTACCCGTAAATGGAAACTGCAGAGATTCTCCGCTTTGACCGTTTGACGTCACGATCACGTGGAGGATTTTTTTTCCTTCCCTCCTGCCCTACCGGTACTTAGCAACATTCAAAAGCCCACTATGCTCGTCCTCACTGTCTGTATCACCTACAAACCCGCCAAGGCCGCTCACATGGTGCATCTGCACAACTGTGCCGGCACTGGATTTGCCCCGGCTTTGCGTTCCGACTTGGACCACTTCAAGCTCCCGCACCCTAAGATTGCGAACGTCAATCAGGTAACCAGCAGTGGAATCGAGTTCTCTTATCGGACGTTCGATGGATCGGTAGGCCCTCCCCATGCCCCACAAAAGTCCTTGGAAGTGATGGTGCTTTCGCAGACCCTCTTCTTCAACGTGCTGAGAACATTCGAAAAGCGAGAGGGCCCGTATAGTAAACGCATCTTCAAAATGAAAAATAACCCGGAGATCGAGGGTCTGAAGGCAAAACTGGCCATGTAAGTGTTTGTCATTGGAAAACGACCGCGATATGGATGATGTACCTCAGCGAGGAAATGACGCTGAATGAGATCGAAGAGTGGCGAATCCTACCGGTAGATGGAAGAGACGCGAACCGGTCTCGGAGTCCTACTCCGAGTCGAGCTGAATATCGCGCTCCAAGTCCTTACAGGCGTCCGTCCTGGACTGACTCCGCTCGAAGGCCATTTGCACGGTCCGGGTATAATCGCTCTCCGGACAAACGAAGACTTGACAGGTGCACTCCGTCTTTGACCGACTCCCCGCGAAGGCAACTTGCCCGGTATAGTCGCTCGCCCTCGGCGGACCGACCTGATAGGCTTCCGTCCTGGACCGACTTACCGCAAAAGCCACTTGCACGGTACAATCGCTGCCTATCGACCGACAGACGAACCTTCGCGCATGATTTGACGATCGCAACCAGGGTGGGTCCAGCCAAAATTCAATATTCTTGAAAAAACAATATTGTGCAGATGTCCGTCGGCGGATATCGCTTCAAGGAGACGCGATCGCAAGATCCTGTGGATGCTGGCGACTCGGACTTGGACCTGGAATATTACGGACCGCCTCCGCCACCCCCTGCAATTAACGAGAACACCTCTTCCATCGTCGCGCGGCTGACCCACGAATATTGGGACACACGTCGTGACATGGCGAACGCGGCGGTGCGGGGAGTATTACTCGGGAACCAGCTGAGGACGCTTGGTGCCAGTGCCTTTTCGGTGGAGGAACAAGCTTCGGGTAAGAATTGCGTCTCGAGTCCCGACACCCGTCATAGTACTTTATTTATTATCGCCAGATCTGGATGTAGCTGAGCAAGTTCGACGGATGGAGCTCGAGGTCGAGGAGGAGCGTGTCAGACTGACGACCGCAGAAGACATCTTAGCGGACGTGCTGAGGGAGTGCGAGATGCCAATGGTTGTCCCCGAGTTGCTCAAGATTGTCCAGCTGTGGGAGGAGTGCGATAGTCCCATGTCTGACGATTGAATTCGTGAGGTCTTCCGTATCCTGGTTTTGTTTCTTGGTGCACCTAATGAATACAGTCTCTTGAGTGAACAATGGCGGTCGCAAATCTCTGTCCTGGCAGTGTCCCGGTCCGACGACCGGATTCATTTCCAATCTTCCAACCTCCCACAACAATGACTCATCCCTTTTTTTGTGTCTGTACTTACGACAATGTCGCGACAGCTTAGATTCACCAAGCTCGACGTCTTTACTTCCACCCCCTTCGTAGGAAACCCACTCGCCATCGTCCACGTCCCCAGCACCGTCAGGCTCGCACAGACGGAAAAGCAGCTCATCGCGCGCGAATTCAATCTCTCCGAAACCGTCTTCCACCATGAGCAAGACACAATTGACTCAGCGACGCCTGTCGTGATCGACATCTTCACCACGACGGAGGAGCTCCCGTTCGCCGGGCACCCGACTGTCGGCTCGGGCTTCTACCTCCTATCGCGCGCACCGCACCTCGATTCTGTCATCCTCCGCACTAAAGCCGGCGACATCCCCGTGACGCGCACACCGGGCGGCGCCCGCCTGCAGGTTCCCATCGACTTCAAAATCCATGCCTCGCTCTCAATCTCCGCCGTCAAGGCCGCCCAGTCGCGCCTGACGGACACGGACTTTGTCAATGGCGCCGGCGCGGAGGGCCTGCGCGTCTATCGTCAAGGGGATGACATTCCTCCTCGTCGCGGTGGCATCTGAGGACGCGCTCGCGCGTATGCAGCCGTACCCCACGCGCCTCACGATCCCCGACGCGCCGGCGGTGCTGGGAGAGTGGGGGCGCGGCTTCGCGGGCATATATGTGTTCTACGAGCGCGACGACGGCGTGGTGCGCACGCGCATGTTCGACGGCGTGCTGGAGGACCCCGCGACGGGCTCGGCGGCGTCCACGCTCGGCGGGTGGATTGCGGTGCGGCGCGGGCCCGGGGTCCACACGATCGAGATCGTGCAGGGGGTGGAGATGGGCCGGCGGAGCGAGATCAAGGTCGTGGTCGACGTCGGTGCTGACGGTGTCATCAAGAGCATGGTGTTGGAGGGCGCGGCGGTCAAGGTCATGGAAGGAGTGCTTGATGTGTGATCGTCAAGACGGTCTGAAAGAAGATTGTATGTATAGGTAACAACGAATCGAATCGGATTGCGGGTCGCCATGCTTTTCCTCCGCGCCAGGATCGCCCGTCAGTTCTGTCGACCTCCCTCTTTCCCTCTCTCAGCATACACGTCGATGCCATCCGGAAGAACGCGGGCAGAGCCACCGCAGGTCGCGCGAGGTTCGTGTGAGCAAGGCCGCCCAAAGAAGCGCTCGCCGCATTCCACCGTGTCTGCGTCCGCCGAGCACGCTCTAGGCGGCGCTCAGACGCTTCGTCCTGCCCCCGCCTTGTGCCCGGGCCTACCCTGATCTCCACCTTTCCATCGCCTGCGACAATACACAGCAAGCCCTCCGACCAGGCGGCTACTGCGTCTTCCCCACTCCTTGACCTCCAGCGTGGCTAGCATGCGGGCGTCCATCGCATCCTTCAATCCACACCAAGTCATCGTGATTGTGGGCGAAGGGCGTATGACCCGGCGCCAGCGTCGCGTTATGGGCTATCGTTGGTGGGGATGCATGGCTGGGCGCTGAAGGGGCGGAAAGGTGCATAACGGAATCGACGAGGGAGGAGGGCGAGAGATTCACAACAGCGGACGCACGCTTGAATCCGGCTGGCTACTTGCGTGCTGAAAACACTTGATGCCGACATGGAGTGAATGTAATCTCGCATATCCAGGTCGTAGTACATTGGCACACCCGTCTATATTCAATATCGAAAGCATCTTCTTCCTTGTGTCCTTCGTACACGTTCACACTTCTTACTTCCTTGCCTCTTTGCTTTTCCCGGCAAAGGGCGTTACTTCGCCGTCGCGTTGATGATGTCGACAAACTCGGGCTTGAGCGACGCGCCGCCGACGAGGAAGCCGTCGACGTCTGGCTGGACGGCTGACGGGGTGCGCATGTCAGGTCGGGGTCAATGAAAGAAGAGACGAGGGAAAACCCACCGAGCTCCTTGCAGTTCCCCTTGTTAACGCTGCCGCCGTAGATGATGCGTGTCGCTGCGGCGACGGCGGGCGAGACGGCTTTGGCGAGGAAGGCGCGTACGTCGGCGTGCGTATCCTGCGCCTGCTTCGAGGTCGCGACCTTGCCCGTGCCGATCGCCCACACGGGCTCGTACGCGATCACGATATTGCTATGGTTTTTTTTGGTGAGTCACAATAAAACGTGGAGGCCGGAAGGGAAAGGACACCCGCCTCCAGTCAGACTCGCCGAGGACGGCGACGACGGCCTGGAGTTGCTCGGCGCAGATGGCGGTAGTCTGCCCGGTCTCGCGCTGTTCCAGTGTCTCGCCGATGCACAGGATGACGGAGAGCGATGAGGCGAGCGCGGCCTTGGTCTTCTGCGCGACGAGCTCGGACGTCTCGTGGAAGAGTGTCCGGCGTTCCGAGTGCCCTGCCCGCTCCGTGTCAGCGCCGCGTCTTTCGGAATAGAAACGACGCACCGAGGATAACGTACGGGATCCCTGCGTCTCTGAGCTGCGGGGGGCTGCATGCCGAATAATTATGCTGAACGGATGAGCGAAAAGCAGCGGCGCACAAACCTGATCTCGCCAGTAAACGCGCCAGAGTCCTTGCAGTAGCAGTTTTGCGCGGCGACCTTGATCTCCTTGCGCAGGCTCTCCTTCAGAGGGATGAGGTACAGCGACGGCGGCGATATCACGACCTCTGCGGTACGGCGAGAATTCAATCAGCCTCGGGGTCGGTGCATTGCAAGCCACGGGGACTCGCCCACGGATGGATCGAGCTCAGCTTGGTTTAAGAGCTGCGTGAGCGCTTTTTTCTCCGCAATAGAGTTAGGGTTCATCTTGAAGTTGCCGCCGACGAAGAATTGGCGAGACATGGTGGCGGGAGGAGAGGATGAGCTGGTTATCGATGGACGGAGAAAGGTGGTGAACGCTCACGTGGTTCGTCACGTCACGCACGCGTCGAGTGCACTGAACCCCTATATTGCCCAGGTCTGACTACCTGAGTCATGTCAGTGGTTTAACTCAACGAGTACCAATGCTACCTCTTCTGTATATGAACCAACGCTGAGTAGTCCAGAGAGGATGCGCCGAAGATTCTGTGCCTGTCAAATTTATTAACGGCACGAGTGACATGTGGACCATTTGTAGAGTTGTGTTGAAAGGCATCAACGTTGAATGACAGTGACTCATGTGAGGTTCACATGGAAAGGCTTGGACAGTGTTTCGAGTACGATCTGCATCGTAGTATTTCACAGAGGGTCATGCTGCAGTAAAATCTGAGGTAAAATTTCGTTCGTATACATAAGCTAGACAGAACAATATCAATATGTTGTAAATAGTTGAGGGAATAACTCGGGGTTGGAATCGTATTTTGTCAAAGGGCCGAAGTATTGGCTACGTTTTTCCAGCCATTGGATCCACTCCTCTTCGGGGTCTCTGGGCCATGTCATAATCCTTGCTATCTTGAAACGCTGGTCAAGTCGAGTTAATACCTCAAGCGGTGGTTCAAGTTGTGGAAATGTCTGCGGAGAAATACGTGAATGAATATGTGCCACACAGACGAATGAAGACTGTACCTTAAGCCATTGCGAGAGGTTGTGGATATCGTTCGTCGAATTAATAAACCATAGAAAAGTTTTCCGACTTCCCCAGGCAATTTCGAATGCCTCTAGCGCCTTTAGAAAATCTGGGGCCGGTGCACAGAATCTCAAAAAGAGTCCGCAGACACGGGGCAGATGCCTATGATGACCTGGGTCAGCTGTCTGTGCATGATTTACAGGATGACACTCACAGAGTGTGCAGGAGTATTTTGTCACTAATTACCCCTGTCAACATATGCAACCCACCCAACGCAAGATCCCGGATTATTGAGCGAAAGTTAGACTCTACAACGAAGGTCGGATCCGATGCAAAAGCAAACAGTTCTCGAAGCTGTTGCTTATCGTCGCTAACAAGTGCCCGAAGAGGACAAATGAAGGCCCTCATCTCATCCCATGAGATCTCCAAGAAAAAGTGAAGCTGGAATAGAATTCGGGTTGATTTATCGGGAAAGAGCATGAATGCACGTAGAATTCGAATCAGTTGTGGGGAGACCTGCAACCAAACTTCGTGACCATTGCGGGAATCCCATTCTGTTGTCAGTTCAGTCGAGCATGCTGACCAAACTTGATCACATAGGAACATGAACTGGTAATCATTCCAGAGCGGAAGATCCACACCCAAGTTGAGCCAGTCGAAGAATGTTTGGGTTTCATATTTTTCCGCCCAAAACAGAAAATCTGGGTTGATGTTAAGAAGAAGGGGCACAAAATCCGGAGACAGTTGGATGGAGGTGATGTATTCGAAGATTGTTGGCGCAAGGTACCTGCCCGCACATGTTGTAAGTCTCAACATATCCGGAATGAAAGTATTTACCATGCGGTGCAACCGATGCTGGTCGGGGAATATTCATAACCAAGTGCGTTCAATATGCAACGGAGTAGGTCCATGCAGTGCTGGGAGCCACGAAGGTAGAATGGTCCCGATCGTGTCGGATCATTCAGGAAGTCGAGGAATGAGGCATGATGGACAGTGATATCGCGAAAGGAATCTGAAGCCTCAGGTACTTTGATGACAGAGTGGAGATTGCGTAAAACTAGACGAAGGTCCCCTGGATGAAGTTCGAGAAGTTGTTCCACTTCGGAAACAGACATAAATGTAGGATGTACCCGCGAGCCAAGTATGGTCAGAATTTGAAGAAGCTGAGATCGAGATTCCAGAGGAACCTCAGAGAGGATATGAACATAGAGCTGGTCGAGGGTATCAAAAGGCGATGCTAAACCACGCTCTTTGATTCCTAGAATAATCTCCAGACGGTTCTTGGGACGGAAGTTTTTGTCGTCAATATATTTGATGATAGTGGATGCATAGATGAAGTATCCAGATGATTTGTTGACAAGGTTGTCCATAACTTCCGAAGAAGGCCAGGGCCGGGAAACTGTGGCCATGGTGCGGTGCTCTCGATGAATACGACCGAATTCACCGAGTAGATATTTACGGACGTCTTCAAACGACTGCTTTATATCCAGAGCACAATGGAATCCATCCAAGATGGGCTCATTAAAAACCTCACTGATGTGAGGCTCAGGTCGACTGGCAATGAAGAACAGGATTGGCTGTGGTTGTTGCCGCATGGCAGTGGCCATGGCCCGCAATATTTCCTGCTGAATGTTCTGCCCTTCGCATTCATCTAGCCCATCAATAACGATGACCACAGGATGGGTAAGAGGAGTCCGCCGACATGGCTCAATGATCAAATTCCGAAGCTGGTTGAAAAACGACCGGTGCACAATCGCGGGGTCGTTCTCAACTGTCTGGGAGATGGCTTGATTCAATTCCGGGTGGATGAGTGCGAGTTGATATGCAATTGTAGACAGGAGCTTGCTTGCAGTGCCTCGGGACAGATGTCCGCGCTTGAAGAAGAAACCCCCGCCGAGACGACCCTCTGCCTTCAGCCGCTGACAAAAGGACTGTGCAACAGCCGATTTCCCTGAGCCAGCAGGTCCATGGAGCCAGACAATACCGCTACTCGGTTTGTCTACGATGAACGAATCCATATCATCGTTTCCGTCTTCGGATTCCGATTCGGAATCTCCATCTAGTTTAGGATCCTCATCATCCCCGACGACTGATTCCCAGTCCAAGGTGGCACCCTCATCGTCGCTATCTTCAGGTTCCGATTTGGATTTGTTGTCACCGTCCGAGGAATCTTTGTTGCCTGAGGGCAGGTAGTAATTTATATCCTCGGAAGTCCAGTTTCTTGGGGGGTCGGTTCCACAGGCCCATTTATGCAGCACATCAAGCAGTTTCTTCCGCGTGTCAGGATGACACTGGGGCTGTGGGTATCGTTCGGCCGAGTCGTGAAATGCATCGCCCGCAATGGCGGAATAGAGGATATGTAGACCTGTATATCATGATCGGAAAACCGTGTCTTGAAACGGAAATTTGAAGCTTACCAGTCTCGCCGTATCTGTTCACATTTCCGCTAATGAATGTCCCGCCATTGATACTGGTTTTCGGCTCGTGCAGCGGGCGATCCCAAGGAAAAGAAGAATTATGGAGCTGAGCGAGAGATCTGGAGGGAGGTTCGGCGGCGGGAAGACGAGGGAGTTGACCGGATGTGCTCGGGCCCTGCCCGGAATTTGTGGAAGAGACAGGGTGAATGTTCGTGGGACGGGGCCGGCGGAGCGGATCCCCAGACCAATTTAGCTGCGATGGGAATGAAGGTTGAGGATTTGGGACCAAGGAAACCGTTGCGGATAGCGAGGGATGGTTGAATTCGGAGCCTCTCGACGTTGTCTCCCAATCAGGATAGTACCCGATGGCGCTGCTGTTGTTCAGACCGGGATGCGGCTCTACAAGCCTCGAGTGTGCGTCGCGCGATTCATGCCCTCTGAGTGGATCGATTTGTGGCAGTTGAAGATCAACTCCCGGTTGTAAATGCGGGTAATCAACCCGGATCGGATTCCGTGCGTCTGTGAAAGACGAGGAAAGAATATGTGGCCGGTGAGAAACATCTTTGCGAGGGTCAGAGAATGCTTGGTTCGAGAGATTCCAAACACACCATAAGGCAGCATCCTCGCACCACTCTCTATGCCCATCAGCCGATGACCACTGGCTTCATCTTGCGCCGATCCAACTCCCAGCACCGATTCGTCATGCCCAGGAGTTTGAATGTTCAAAACATTCATGTCCCTCGCAACATCGTAGAAATTCCCGCCGTTGATCTGGATATTCGAGCTTGAGGAGAACATGGCGGGCAAAAGCAGAGGATAGATGCGACCGTCTCTAGGCAGTGCTGCAATTGCTGCCGGGCCTGGCGCTTGTTGCGCGCCAATTTCACAGCTTTAACAATATACGGGGATAAAGAGACAGGCGTACTGAACGCCCACGTGGGTGGAAAAGAAAGAGTAAAGAACCTCTTTTCGATAATTGGAGAACGTACCTCCACCGAGGAGGAATCCCGCCGCACCGACGCCGACAACGCGGCCCGGTGATGTTGAGCGGGTCGAGTGGCGTAGATGTCGTTCCAGAGCAAGCCCCGCGCCGAAGGTGACCGTGCCGTTGGCGGCGTTCTCATATTGGCCTGGACGAGATAAATTCAAAGGCGTAGAGAGAGGGGGCACCTGAATGCGATCACGAGACGCACTGGTCTTGCTGTAACTCACAACAGTCTTAAAAGCGCGACATGGCGATTTGGACGCTCGTCGTGGAGCTGAAGCCGGGGTTCCACGCGTGGCCGCCGCCCTTGACCTGCAATCGCGCGCCTTTTGAAGTACATACAAATTAGAGTAAATGTACAGCAAACGGCGTGCACGTTGAACCGACGAGCTGAAGCTGCGGAAGTACATCGGTGAGAATGAAGTTTGGATTCTGAGAGTGGCACGCACGATGAGGCCGACATCCTGCGCCGTGCCGGGCTCGACTGAGCACACGGACTCTTGGGTTGAAGACGACGCGGAGTCCTGGAAGATCGGCTGCGTACTCGGACGACCCTACAAGCAAAAATGAACTCGCGTGGGCAGATACGACGACGCGTCCATGATACGCACCTGAATAAAACGCGGCACTCGCGTTGGATATTTTTGGCGCGATTTCGCGGCAGACCGCTGTGATGTTTGCGGACGCTGAAGCCCAGGCGAGACGAGACGCTGCCGCAGTGAAAGTGAAGATGATTGAACGCATGTCGAGAAAAGCATAAGGTTGAACAACATTGACATTAATGTTCATCTCGCCTCCCACTCATAGCTTCGAAATTAGACCCGACATACGCCTCCGACTACGCTCCGGGCCCCGCGGATTGTTAGACTTGAATCGCAGGCGCGAGCGAAGGCTTTCTTTCAAGCGAGGTAAGATAAAAACCAAGGACTTCGACTTCTCAGCTCGCCGCTGAACGTCGACTGACCAATCGATGCCCCATACTTTTCTTCGTTCGTGGACTGGAAGTCCGAATATACATTCTCTGTGGTGTTGTTGATCAATGGGCGTCGACTTTGGGGCTTGATTGTCGTATAGAGGTCGAGGGGCGGGCTGCTTGGTACAGAAGAGGACGCTTCGAAATTGAAGGGGGCGGAAACGAAATTAGAGGGGGAGAGGAAAACTGCGCGATGACATGCCCTGCTAAGTTACATTCCCTGGTAAGTAGTTGGTAAGTAAGGCTCAACTTGAAGCTTATAATAAGATTAGATTGGCAGAATCAACGAAGCGGCGGAAGGACCAACAACCCCTGTGAGGCTGGCAACTATCTTACATTGCAAGCTAGACATCCAGCGTCATGTCCCTCCGCCTGAAATTTGATTTCAACGTCGGTGCTGGGTGTGGATGTCAGTGGAGAGGCGCGTTTGCAACTGTTTGCAACGTGGACGTGACGTGACTGCTTCACGTGAAAGTGACCCACGCGATTCGCCCTCCTCCCACCATTCGACCTGGCCGTTCTCAAAGGAATCAAGAATCTCCCCTCGTAATTATCTATCTATTGGATCCCCTGGGTCAGGATCCCCAAACAAGTAGGAGAGGCATCGCCTTCCCATTATAGGGGTCAATTCCGAAGCGAAGCACATCGGTACGCTCGCCAGGGGCCTTAATCTCGCGAGAGGGGGCTCATTATTCATGTGGATGTACAGTGAAAAGGTCCCCGTGCTTTTGCAATGTCCGTCATGACGACGCCCAAGCGCTCTGGACCCCGCTCGGCGGCGGGGACGCCACAATCGGCGCAGGTCACCCCTCGACGCGTAATATCCGCCCCGTTGCAGCCCTTTCCCCGCGAGGAGCCCGCCGATGTGTTCTGGGACGAGGATCGCAGTGATCTGGACGGCGAGGTCGACGAGGAGGTGGGTCGATGATTCACCGTGTCGATGCTACTCTGCTGACGAGACGATCAGTTCAACGAGGCCCTCGAGGCCGTGCGCGCGCTGCATTCCCGCAAGTGTCTCTCCCTCAAAAGACTGCTGGAACGTGCCCATGCGTCGTCCGCCGCCCAGCTACATGCACTCCAGGCCGAGTTGCAGATGCTACGTGCTCAGCCACCCCCTGCGGTCCCCTCCGAAGAATGCTCCTGCAGGAAAGGCTACTGGAGCGGCTACGCCCACCCAGACGATGATCCCAACGAGGAAGAACCCGTTCCCGGCTTTTCTGCCTCGACTATCCGCCGCCTCCCGCGCGCCGAACGCAGCCGCCTCCTCCGCACGCTCCTCGACGCGTCCCTCCCAGGCGACATTCCCCTGCAGATCCTCACCCTCCAAAAGTACGCCAAGCTCTCGCACGACATCGTCGGCGCTCTCGCGCCCCCGATCGCCCTCCGCGTCCTCCTCCTCATCCCCATCCCCCACCTCCTCCTCCGCTGCGCCCTCGTCTCCCGCCGCTGGGCCGCCCTCACCCGCCTCCCCGAGCTCTGGCGGCACCACTGCCTCCGCCTCACCCGTGGCGACCCGCACCCGCCCACCCCGCCCGCGTCCCCCGCCGGCTGGCTCCCGCTGTACCGTGCCCTCGCGCGCCGCGAAGGCAACCTGGCCAGCGGCACGCCCCAGGCACTGCGTTTCCTTACCCCCGCGCACACGACCTTCACCACGACGCTGCTCCTCCGCGGGCGCCGCCTCATCAGCGGGTCCTACGACGGGACCATCCGCTTCTGGGACGTGCCTAAAGGGGAGATGGTGCGCTGCCTCGAGGTGGGCAAGCCCGTAAGCTGTGTCGATTACCTTGCTGGCGAGGGTGAGCCAGCCGCATTTTCCCTCTACTTGGCGATGATCTCATTGCGTCCGCAGAGGTCTTCGTGGTGGGCTTTCACGATGTCGGGTGGGTGCTCCGCTGCAGAATCATCTCTTCTCGCTAAACCCTGCTATCTGAAGCCGCGTGCACCTCTTCTCTGCGATCACGTACACCCCGCTGCAGCAGCTCGCGGGCCACCTCAACGGCATCCGCGCCGTCGCGTTGAGCTCCAAGAACCTTGTCAGCGCGGGGGCGGATAAGGTCTGTCTATCTTAACTCCCTTCCCCCCACTCTCTTTCATAAGAACACCCGACTAACGACGGCTGCAGGCGCTCGTGTGCTGGGACTGGCGCGCGGGGAGCAAGATCGTGCGCTTTGGGCAGCAGACGACGATCAATGTCGGTGTGCAGATCGTGCAGGGTGCGTTGTCCTTCTCCTTGACCTCCCCCCTCTTCCTCTCTTCCCCATACCTCTTTTCATGGAAGTAGTCCAACCGCTAACGTGCCCGCCTATATATTAGGAACCGATCGCACCGAGGGCGAGCGCGTCGTGAGCGTCACCATCGACGGCGTCGTGCGCGTGTTTTCCATTCGTGCGTAGCTCTCCTTCCATTTCATTTCATTTCTTTCTTTCTTTCTTCTTTCGGGATCATTAACAGAACCACAGAACGCCGCGAGATGATCTCGCAGTTCCGGCTTGCGGAGCTGGGCGGCGGGGACCCCGTGCTGAGCGCGAAGCTGTGGCATGTGGGGCGGGCGCCGGATAATATGCTGCAGTGCGTTTCTCTCTCTCTTTCTTTCTTCCGTATGATATCGGGTGTTGACATGATCCTTGCTTGCTTGAACAGGTGGTTCGCGGCGAAGGGGACGCAGATGACGGTCAGTCCTCCTTCCACTTTCTTCTCTTACCTATGACGCTAACGGAACGCTGCGCTGCTAGTGTGCCACCAAATCAGTGATCCTGCACCTCCAGTGGCAGGAGGGCGAGGGCGAGGCGGAGCCTCTCTCAACGGTATCGGTGTCCTCGACGAAGAAGGAACTACGTGAAGAGGACGTGATACCGCTCCCGACGGTGACGTCCCCGACGCCGCTGCCCGCGAGCACGAAGCCACGCGCAAGGACGACTTCGACGCGTGGGGGGTTGCCTTCGCCACGAGGAGGATCGCCGCGGGGTGGTGCTCCGGGTGCCTCGCCGCGCGGGGGTGCAGCCGCGAGTGCCTCGCCGCGTGGAGGTGCAACGGGTGCATCTCCGCGTGGAGGTGCAGCCGCGAGTGCGTCCCCGCGAGCTATCGCGTCGGTCACCTCGCCGCGCGGTGGCGCCAGCCGTCCGTCACTCCTCCCGCAGACCCCGAGCCAGCGTAAGCGCCTCAGCTCGAGCGCCAGCGTTGCGAGTGTCGCCAGCCCGACGAGCTACGGGAACGAGCTCTCCACCGCGTCCACCGCATCCGCGTCGTCGTCGTCGTTCACCGCCGCCGCGCGCGCGACACCCACGCCCTCTGCGCGCGGAGGCGCCCCGCCGCGCCGCGCGTCGCTGCTCCCGCCGCCGAGCGAGCGCCGGCTGAGTTCGAGCGTCAGCACCAGCACCAGCATGAGCACGGGTTTGTCTACGTCCACCTCTTCGCGATTCAGCGCGAGCGGGGGCGGGCGCACCGCGAGTCTGAGTCTGAGCACGTCGAAGGGCCCGGGCGCGGGGCGGCTTAGCCTGGGGAGCACGGGGAGCGGGAGCCGCACGCCGACGACGCCGAGCACGCGCACGGGGACGCCCGTCTCTGGGTCTGGCGCGCGCACGCGCACGCCCGCGTCGTCTGTTTCTGGGACCGGCCCGGGCACCAACGGGGTGTACTTCCCGGTGCGGTACGGGCGCGCGGCGATCCTGACGGCGCCGCCGAAGATCGTGGGCTTGGTGGAGACGCCGGATGTTGCGGTGGGGGCGGTGGACCCGCGCAAGCGGCGGGTGGTCACTGCTACGCGGTTTAGTTCGCGGGCGGGGGCGGATCGGCGGGTGCGTTGGCTCTTGTCTCTCCTTGACTCTCAACTCGTAACTCATCTGTTCGTATCTGGCGATTCAGATCTTCATGTCGACGCACGAAGACAAGGAGGCGGAGGGTGGTGCAAAGGTTAACGCGCAGGAGGCGCTCCGCATCGCGACGCCCGTGGCGATCGATCTCGCTGCGACGCCTCTCGGGGGCGTGTGGGGTGCGTTGGCGCTTCCGCCGTACGGCGACACGCGCGGGCTCAAAGGCGCGCTGCCGCCCAAGTTCACGGGGCTCGCGACGCCGGAGAAGAACCCGATGTCGATGGCGCTGTCGCATGAGGAGGTCGTTGTTGGGTGTGCGGATGGGAGCATTTAGTGCGTCATCTTTCCTTCTTCCTCTATCGGCTACATACGGGAGTTTGACTGACGTGTTTGTTTGTGTGCGTAGCGTGATGAACTTCTCGGGGTATGATTACGACAAGGATAGGCTCATGGGGGACGGGGAGGGCCCGAATGGTGACGGCTATAGGGGGGATATCGTGGAGGAGGAGACGGTCGCCGGCGGGGGCGACGGGGGCTTCGATGACTGGATTCTCTCGCAGGCTCGGTGAACGCACGGATGGACGGATGGACGGACATTCTGGAATTATTCGCTGCGTCTTCGTTTCTTTTTTATTTTCCTCGGGATTTTACCCCACGTCTGTGGTACACTCATTTTGATCTCTCTTATTCTCTCGTTCGTAGTGCTCTTCAATACAAAGTGTGTTATTGTTGTACGAGTGGGGCCAGGAACGAGCGGGCAAGCATGGCGGTTTTCGTCCCACCATTTCTCGATCCGTTCGTTGCCTTTGCTCATTCGCATCTTGACCCCGCACCCCAAACAAAGCAGATCAACACCGCGCTGTCAACACGGCGCTGCTTGTCAACGCCACGAACTCCGGGATTGGCTATAGCGTTCGGCACTTCTTCCACGGCTACACTCTACCTCACGACGACCTCGACGACTCTTCCGTGGACCTGGAAAGTAAGGAAAAAAATACATTGTGTTTGGACTGGCACAGGCGAAATTCCCAAATCTGCATCAGTTAGGTTTCTCGACTGGGGATATTGTTAGAGCTGTGAAAAGGGCGCACAACAAGCGCCAGGCTCGGTAGCAATTACAGCACTGCCCGGATGCGGTCGCACAGCTGTCTGTCCTCTGCTTCGCCCTCCATGTTCTCCTCTAGCTCCAATTTCCAGATAAACGGCGGGAACTTCTGTGCGGGGGACATCAATGTTTATCGAGCCGTTCAACCTCCTGGGCATGACGAGTCGGTGCTCGGCGTTCAAGATAATGCCCATGGTCGTCGGCCGGTAGGATTGGAGAGGACACACGGACACCTCGGTGGGGGCATGAGGATGCTGCCTTACGGTGTGTTTGGAATCGTTTGAACCAGGCATTATCTGACCCTACAAAAAGATGTTTCTCACCGGCCGCATATTCTTTCAAATTTGAACAGCTCGTCTTTCACAGACACACGGAATTCGCTCGCGCTTGATCACCCACGTTTGCAAGCGCCGGGAAACATTCAACTACCACCCATTGATCCACTCAGAGGGCATAAATCCGGCGACACACTCTCGAGGCTCGATGATCTACATCCCAGCCTGAACAACAGCAGAGCCATCGAGTATTATCCTGATGCGGAGCCAAGGTCGAGCGGTTCTGAATTTAATGGTCCCTCGCTGTCCCCTGTAGAACCTTTTCTTCCAAATCCTCGACTTTCATTTCCATTGCAACTCAATTGGTCGGAGGATGCGCTCAGCTGGCCCCGTCCCGCGAACGTTCACCCTGACTCTTCCACCAATTCCGGACAGGGCCCGAGCACTTTCGGTCAACCTGTTCATCTTCTCGTCGAACCTGCATCCGGATCTCTCGCTAAGCTTAATTCCTCTTTTCCTTGGGATCGCCCGCACGAG
Organism: Mycena galericulata; assembly: GCA_029289565.1. Lineage (NCBI taxonomy): Eukaryota > Fungi > Basidiomycota > Agaricomycetes > Agaricales > Mycenaceae > Mycena > Mycena galericulata. The sequence goes on from JARKIA010000185.1 coordinate 19,754, forward strand.
CCGAAAACGAAGATCAACGGCGGGACATTCATTAGCGGAAATGTGAACAAATACGGCGAGACCGGTAAGCTTCAAATTTCGTTTGTTTGTTTCAAGACACGGTTTGATGATAATGATATCATATACAGGCCTGCATATACTATGTCGCGCCATTGCGGGCGATGCGTTTCACGACTCTGTCGAGCGATACCCCCAGCCCCAATGTCATCCTGACACGCGGACGAAACTGCTTGATGTACTGTATAAATGGGCGTGCGGAACCGAACCCCCGAGAAACTGGACGTCTGAGGACGACGAGGACGAGGATTCCGAATCAGAATCAGAATCCGAAGATGAAAATGATGATGCGTCCGTCGCAGACAAGCCGAGTAGCAGCATCCTCTGGCTCCATGGACCTGCTGGCTCGGGGAAATCAGCTGTTGCACAGTCTTTTTGTCAGCGGCTGCAGGCAGAGGGTCGTCTTGGCGGGAGTTTCTTCTTCAAGCGCGGACATGTGTCCCGCGGAAATGCCAGCAAACTATTTGCTACAATTGCATACCAACTCGCAATCATCTACCCGGAATTAAATCACGCCATCTCCCAGACAGTCGAGAGGGACCCCGCGATTGTGAACCGATCGCTTTCCAACCAGCTTCAGGCTTTGATCATCGAGCCATGTCGGCGAACTCCTCTCACCCATCCTTTGGTCGTCGTTATTGATGGGCTTGATGAGTGCGAAGGCCAGGACATTCAGCAGGAAATATTGCGGGTGATTGCTACTGTAACGCGGGAACAACTTCTTCCGGTCAAGTTCTTCATCGCCAGCCGCTCCGAAGCTCACATCAGTGAGGTTTTCAATGAGCCGGCCTTAGATGGATTCCATTGTGCTCTGAATATACGGCAGTCGTTTGAAGATGTCCGTAAATATCTACTCAATGAATTCAAGCGAATTCATCGAGAGCACCGCACCATAGCCACAATTTCACGGCCCTGGCCTTCTTCGGAAGTTATGGAAGACCTTGTCAGGAACTCATCCGGATATTTCATCTATGCGTCCACCATCATCAAGTATATTGGCGACAAAAACTTCCGTCCCTCGGACCGTCTGGAGATTATTCAGGGAATCAAAGAGCGTGGTTTAGCATCACCATTCGATATGCTCGACCAGCTCTATATTCATACCCTCTCTGATGTTCCTCTGGATTCCCGACCTCGGCTTCTTCAGATTCTGGTCATAATTAACTCAGACTCCCTATTGTCTTTCTCTCCGAGTTTTTCCAAAGTGGAACAATTTCTCGAACTTTGTCCAGGGGACGTTCGTCTAGTTTTACGCAATCTCCACTCTGTCATCAACGTACCTGACAAGGATTCAGATAACTTTCACAATATCACTGTCCACCATGCTTCATTCCTCGACTTCCTGAGAGATCCAGCACGATCAGGACCATTCTACATTGGTGGCTTCCAGCACTGCATGGACCTGCTCCGTTACATATTCAAGGCACTTGCTCACAAATGTGATTATACATCCCAGACTCACATCGGTCACTACTCCTGGTAAATACATTCACTTTGGATATGTTGAGATTAAAATAACTTCTGCGTGCAGGAACCTCGCCCTGAGTGTCTTCCAACTTAAATACATCTCCTCAGCTCAACTGCCTCGGGACTTTTTGCCCCTCCTCCTTAACATCAACCCGGATTTTCTGTTTTATGGACTAGAAGAGGAGACCCGACAATATTTCGCTTGGTTCAACTTGGGTGCGGATCTTCCGCTTTGGAATGACTACCAGTTCATGCTCCAATGCGAAGAAGTGTGGTGGGCGTGCTCGAAGGAACTGACAACAGAACAGGATTCCCGCAATCATCGAGAAGTTTGGTCGCAGGTCTCCCCGCAACTGATTCGAATTCTCCGTGCCTTCATGGTTTTTCCTGAGGGGACCATCTGCATTCTATTCCATCTTCACCATTTCTTGGACCTTTCCTGGGATGAGATGAGGGCAATCATTTGTCCTCTTCGGGCACTTGTTGGCGAAGATGAGCAACAGCTTCGAGAACTGTTTGCTTTCGCATCGGATCGCACTTTCATCGCAGAGCCAAATTTTCACTCAATAATCCGGGAGCTTGCGTTGGGTGGGTTGCATGTCATGACAGGGGTAATTAGCGACAAAATATACATGGGCATAAATATGTGAGTGTCATCCTTTTAGACCGTGCAGAGACAAGCTTGATGCAGGCCATTGTAGGCCTCCATCCTATCCATGTGGATTCTTTTTGAGATTCTGTGGGCCTGCCGCAGATTTTCTAAATGCGCTAGAGGCATTTGAGATTGCCTGGGCAAGCAGGGAGAGTTCTACATATTATCTTCGAATTTATGCGATAAACCATATCCACAACCTCTCGCAATGGTTCAAGGTATTTCTTCATTTCTTTCTGTGTGCACCTGTTCACTCAGGTATTTCTTTGCAGAGATTTCCACCACTTGAAGTATTAACTCGACTTGAACTGCGTTTGAAACCATTGGGGGGCCCATCACAGTACTTGGACCCCGAGTTGGAATGGATCCAATGGCTGGAAGAGCATAGCAAATACCTCGGCTGTTTCACAGAAACCTCTCCCAGCTAAACACAGAATATGATACCAACCTGTTGTTCCCTCTGTTACAGCATATTATTATTCTTAGGGCTCCGTTCCGTCGAGAGTTTTTCTGCGAAATTTACGGGACGGGTACGGGAGTGACGAGACGGCAAATTGCCGTCCGTCGCGAAAAAAATTCCCTTTGTCTCCCAAAAATTCAGCAGAATCAACCAGGAAGCCAGCAGTACCGTAAATTTGACGGGACAGTACCCACCTAGGATCAAGACTGCTCATGGGTGGTTCAAATTATATCGTGTTAGATGAACGACCATGTAATATGGCGCATCCCCTTGAGGCTTCTTCCTTTGCGTGAATCATCAAGGAGGGCCTGCTCAGAGGCATATCAGAAGATTCCTGGGTAGTTCAGAGGTTGATACCAACTAAGATTTGCGAATAAAATACCATTTGTCACACCCGGATGCCGTCCCGTTATTTAACGGTTGACGGCTCAGCGCTCAGGCCTCAGGCTCATCCCGAGCTGTCTCCCAGCTTAAAAATTCAAAAAAAAAGACGGCGGATTTTTGACGCTGTCTAGCTTATACGAACGAGAATTTACTGCTGCATGGCCGTCTGCGAAAATATTACAGCACACAGTGCGGCACACAGATCATCCTCTACCCGAAACGTTCTCCGATCCTTTCTGTGAACCCGACATGAGCCTCAAGAGGATCTGCCCACTTGTCCCCCAGAATGCTACGGCAAAACTTAAGGACTCGACCTGAGTGTTGACTTCGATCCGAGTCGCGTCGAACAGCCGCACCAATGAGCTCGTTTCCGTCTGTCAGAGTGACTAGCGTAGATATTGAAAGTGAAAACCACGTCGTCCTTTTATTAAATCGCTCTGATTTCCAAAAACGGATAAAATAGCTAAAAGACAGTGTCCTGAAAACAAATTAGGGAGCCGTATGATTGATTCTGTGAGCCGCGACGCGTGTCGACGCGTATGTGACGTGGCGAATCACGTGGGCGTTCATCTCATCCCGCGCCAATTCTTCCAAAATTCTTCGCCGGCGGCAACTGAAGACGAACCCGACAACTCTGGCGGCACCACTGCCTCTGCCTCACCCTCGGCGACCCGCACCTGCCGCCGATTCCGTCCGCGTCCCCCGCCAGCTGGCTCCCGCATGCCCCAGGCGCTGCGCTTCCTCACCCCCACGCACATGACCTTCACCACGGCCTCCACAGGTGCCGTCTCATCAGCGGGTCCTACGGTGGCACGATCTGCTTCTTGGACGTGCCTAGCGGCGAAATGGTAGGGTGCCTCGAGGTCGGAAAGCCCGTTATGCGCTCGGTGGCGAAGGTGAGCCAGCAGCTTTTGTTCTGCGTCGCTTATTGTGACTTTGCTTTGCTTGCGTTGGCAGAGGTCTTCGTGGGAGAACGTCCGATGGATGGGGAACAAGGTCTATGGACCAGTCCAATAGACCGGGTAGACTGCACGGGTACATTAGCTGTCTCGGTAACCCAGACGTTCCGGTGTGATCCGTGATTGACATCGGAGTTTTAAATTGAAGTGCAGAGATCACACCGGAACGTCTGGGGCATTTGGTATAGTAACACCTACCATCGAGTCACACCCCTCATCCTCCCTCCCTCCTGTGCCTCCTATGGCATCGGGGCAGCTCTTAACAGGTCATGTGTATCTTATACATGTGTTGGGGACTTTCTGGCAATTTTTTTACCATGTTATGAGCTCAAACAAGACTGGCTAAAAATATACTGCATTTGCCCTCCTACCCTCCCTCTGCCTCCCTTGTCACCCTGGAAAAAGCGGAAGGGTCATCTCAATGACCTACCATGTATGCCTGCATCCTTATTTGAGGCTTGAAATGTTCTGGATCCTCATTCTGTATGGTATTGACCCAGGCGTGACATCGGGGATGTGACTCGATGGTAGGCGTTACTATACCAAATGCCCCAGACGTTCTGGTGAGGGTTCTGCACTTCATTTTGAAACTCCGATTGTCAATCACGGATCATTCGGTCCGGAAGCCTCACCAGAACGTCTGGGTTACCGAGACAGGTACATTAGATAATTTGCGCCTTTCGGACCTTGCCGTGGACCTTGCCATGGACCGCATCACGTCGGTCACCTCGAACCTGATGGCGGACTTTGATGTGGACCCACGCGTAAACAAGAAACAACAGCGCGCTTGGTGGCAGCCTCCTCTTGTTTCTTACCACCACCACCACTGCCTGACACTCGAGCCTCGCACTGGATGAACCAAGAAAAAAACTACCCAGTTTGTGGTTGAGCTGTTGAGCTTGTGTTGGGCATGATTATTGTCATGCCACGGCCGGCTTCGGTCGGAGATCAAATTTATCCAGAATTCCGCAAGGATTACATGGCAAAGTTATTTTCAAAGGCATTGTGGCATACACGAACATGAACACTGTTGGGATTCTTAGGCATAGAATGTTGCTCGTATGAAGGATAACACCAGCTGCAGCCTCTGTGGTAGGAGGGGCGCATCAAGCGCGTTGGCGGGACAGCAAATCGTGATCCGAGGTCTACATCAAAACTACGGCCCGGGAACCGAGGTCCATTTACAAGTCCACAGTGACACCTGTGACATTCTAAACACAGCCTGGCAGGAGGACCGGTGATTATCTTTTTATAGGTTGGATATGGGAGTCCGGACAAAAAGTGCCAAATTTTTGGACCCAAAAAAGTCGAAAGTGACCGCTTTGGCGAAAAATTGATTTCTGCAGTCTCAGAAAGCGTGAGAAAATAGAAAAAGTCCGGACAAAAGTTCAAAATGGCCGATTTTCAGTATCCAACCTCCAAAGGGCACAATCACCGGTCCTCTGGCAGGTCCATTGCGCGGTCCACTATGGTGTCTATTATCCCCGAGGTCTACAGTCCATGGTCTACGGTCCACGGTCCACGGTCCAATAGACCTGTCTCCCTATCCATCCGACTCTCTGCTTCGTGGTGGGCTTCCACGATGTCGAGTGAGTGCTTTCAGCTTTCGTCTCATCGTGCTAATCAACCTTCCAACTAAAGCTGTGTGCACCTCTTCTCTGCGACACGTACAACCCGCTGCATCAGCTCGCGAGCTACTTCAACGGCATCCGCACCGTCGGGCTGAACTTCAAGAGCGGGGGCGGATAAGGTTCGTGTATTTTGCTGCGAAAGGGAGCATGACTGACGACGGCTGCAGGCGCTCGTATGCTGGGAGTGGCACGCGGGAGCAAGATGGTGCGCTTCGCCCAGCACACGACGATCGATGTGGGTGTACAGATCATGCAGATCGTGTGTTGTCCTTGTCCTCTCCCTCTCCCCCTCTTCCCCGTGCATCTTTACATGCCCCCAATCCAATCGCTAACACACCCGCCTGCATCCTAGGAACCCACACCGAAGGCGAGCGCGTCGTAAGCGTCACCATCGACGGCGTCGTCCGCGTGTTTTCTATCCGTGCGCCGCTCTCCTTCCATTTATTTATTTCATTCTTCTTTCGGGATCGTTAACCGAGCTACAGAACACCGCGAGATCTCGCAGTTCCGGCTCGCGGAGCTGGGCGGGCGGACCCCGTGCTGAGCGCGAAGCTGTGGCATGTGGGACGGGCGCCGGATAATATGCTGCGGTGGGTTTCTCGCCCTTTTTTTCTTTCCTCCGCGCGATATTGGATATTGATACGATGCTTGCTTGCTTGCACAGGTGGTTCGCGGCGAAGGGGCCGCAGATGACTGTGAGTTTGCTCCCTTTCTTTCTTCCTCTGCTTCCACCGCACTGATGGGCCGCTAGTGTCACCAAATCAGTGATCCTGCACCTCCAGTGGCAGGAGGGCGAGGGCGAGGCGAAGCCCCTTTCTGCCGTGTCCTCAACGAAGTAACTGCGTGAAGAGGACATGATACCGCTCCTGACGGTTACATCGCCGACGCCGCTGCCCGCGAGCACGAAGCCGCGCACGCGGACGGCGACGCGCGGGGGCTTGCCTTCGCCGCGAGGTGGGGCACCGGAGTCGTCGCCGCGTGGGGCGCACCGGGCGCGTTGCCACGTGGGGGTGCAGCTGCGAGTGCCTCGCCACGCGGAGGTGCAGCAGCCGCGACGTCCCCGCGAGCTATCGCGTCGGTCACTTCGCCGCGCGGTGGCGCCAGCCGTCCGTCACTCCTCCCGCAGACCCCGAGTCAGCGCAAGCGCCTCAGCTCGAGCGCGAGCGTCGCCAGCGTCGCCAGCCCGACGAGCTACGGGAACGAGCTCTCCACCGCGTCCACCGCGTCCGCGTCGTCGTCGTCGTTCACCGCCGAGCGAGCGCCGGCTCAGTTCGAGCGTTAGCGCCAGTACCAGCATGAGCACGGGCCTGTCAGCGTCCACCTCTTCGCGATTCAGCACGAGCGGGGGCGGGCGTACCGCGAGTCTGAGTCTGAGTAGGACGTCGAAGGGTCCGGGCGCGGGGCGGCTCCCGGGGTGCACGGGGAGCCGCACGACGACGACGACGACGCCGAGCACGCGTACATACTGCGTCGTGGGTTTCTGGCACCGGCCCGGGCACCAATATTCGCTGCGTATTCGTGTTTGTCACTTTTCTTCTCTTCATTCCCCTCGGGATTTTACCCAACGTCTGTGTTACGCTCATTTCGGTCTCTTTTTTAATGGCCTCGCTCGTAGTGCTCTCGAAGCGTGTTAGAGTGAGCAACCACGGGCGCAGTCATATCTTCCACCACTTGCTGACACATATGTTGCTTTTGCTCGTTCGCATTTTGACCCCACACCCCAAACAACACCGCGCTGCTCGCCAACGCCTCGAACTCCAAGATCGGCTACAGCATTGATATCGAGTCCTTCTTCTCCGGCTACGTGGCGGTGGGCTGACTTGTTGACGGCAAACGTGATAGCAGCAGTGCAATACGTCTCCCGAACCCCGCATTCAATTGAGGCATGGAGCCAAAGTGGAGGAATTGCAGAACAAACATACACCCGGCGCATTGAAGCACCTGCCCGGACCTTCTCTTTCACCTGTGTGCAAATCTGTTGACAGCAAAGACGATCATATGAAGAGTGCGTTGTGTCCGCACCAACTTGAAATTGAGGGCAACACGCCGCACGGAGCAGAAGTGGACGAATCGCAAAGCTGCCTACAGTACGGCACATTTGACTGGCCGTATTTTTGCGCCTGCGGCGTTGATCTATTGCCGAAGGTAGGTGGAGAACAAATATGTCTGCATCAACTCGTCGTTGACTCTGAAACAGAATGGTGACGGAAAAAATGTCTTTCTAAGACATTTCGGCGCCCCGCTGAACTTCATTTTCGCCTTTTTCTCAAGTGGTAGGTGGAGCACAGTATGTATCAACTCATCTTTAACTGGGTGGATCAGTCAGGATCATGGTGGTAGAACGGTGGCCGAAACAAACTGATAGTACATCAACAAAACGTTCTTTTCGCCTGCGGCGTGCGATCCAAGTTGGTGGAACGCGAACATTCACGCATCACTGGCACCGAGTAGCAAACGGCTCAATGGAAGGAGATAAGTTGCGTACTTACAGTAACGTATTCTAATTAGCTCCATTAACATTTTGGGCGGTAGCCGGTATTTGTACACGACAAAAATGCCACCAAGCACTGCGTTCCAAGGGGACGTACACGCCTGCAGATCTGATGTAGATCCCGGGAAACATATCCGGCCGATTCCGAGTCTGTCGATCTGCTGTGCAGACGGCTGCAGACGGCCTCTCGGAACGCAGTGAGGCATGGCTCAAATGGCATCTGCGCAACCTATCCATTACTTACTGTAAATACACTGTCACTTCAGTTTCTCCTGTCTCATGCATATTATGTGCAAGTCACTCATAACGAAAGTTGAACTACAGTAGGATAGTAATCGTCGAATCGAACTAAGACTGAAGGATTGGACAAGGAGGAATAAATAGCAATATACATACCTCCGCAGTCACCGTTAGGGTTCAAAGGCTGAAGAGGCATGTGCGACAAGTCTTGAGTGTAGCTAGTGCATCCAACAGACCCAAAATTAACAAATAGACAGGAAGATGAAAAGATGAATGAAAGATGGAAAGGAAGTTGAAACCATACAAGCTCTATGCTGACGGCGTAATTCCATCAGTTATACATACCGGCGGTTAGACTGTCCGGGCCATGGGTTTTACATAGTGAGCATAGGGCTACATACAACTATATAAGCTTGGAGTATTCCTGTGTTTCCTTAGCTTTGATCTCCGAGTCGTCGGTCTAGCCCAGAACTTTGCTCTATCATCGTATCCTTTCATCTTTGCCGAGATTTTTTCTGTGTAATTCTGGTGTCATTTGTGATATTGGACTAGTTGCTGACATTCACCCAGTTCCCGCCTGCACATCAACGCGCACTCCTTCTCGAGTCGCCTGGGCACTTCTCATCATGCTGGCCGACATTGACTCTCTCCACCATCTCATCACTGTCTACAATCCCGAATCCCGTGTCACACCTCACAGCCTACTTGCATGGCTCGCCCAGTGTGATGATCTGTTCCAGATTTTCAACAGCCGGAATGCGAATAACCCTCTAGCGATCGTTGATCAGATCCGCATTATGGGACATGCGATGCAAGAACCCAGTATGCAGCAGTGGTGGATGCAGGGACGGGACAAGTACCTCAAACTGGGGATGGACGACTGGACCAAAGCAATCAAAGAACGGTGGTTATCCACGAGCGGCGTGAACGATGCCGCACGAATCTGCTATGGCCTCAAACAGGGATATAAGGATTTCAACACGTATGCCACCGAGCTTGCATATCATCGCAATATTGTCGGAGATATCATCATCCCCGAAATCACATACAAGAACCTCCTCCTCTTTGGTGCACACCCGGTGCTCATGTATGATGTGCTTGCGATCCCAAAATTTGACGCCAGCGCTCCCGACCTCACCAGCAGCGAACTTCAGAGCATCATGTCTGCTCGGTGGGATGCTATTGTCAGCACAGACAGGCACAATCCCGTGGGTTCGTGGTTCAGCAAGCCTACGATGGAGTTGACCGCCAAGCCCGAGCAAGCCACTAGGCGTCCACGCCTCGTGTGGTGCATCGGGTTCTGGGTCCTCGTGTGGGCTATTACCCTGTGGATTTTATCTTGTTCAAGGGGTGGAGGGGTGGGTGGTGGTAATGGTGTAGGAATTGGAGGCACGAGTGGTTACGGAGGTGCAAGCGGCTATGGGGGTGCGAGTGGCTACGGAGGTGCAAGCGGCTATGGAGGTGCAAGCGGTTATGGGGGTGCAGGAGGGTATGGTGGGTACGGAGGTGCAGCAAGTGGAGATGGTGCTGGGGGTGCGGGAGGGGCGGGAGGGGCCGGGGCTGGAACTGGTCCGGGTGGTTCAACCGGTCCTGGAGGAGGGACTGGCCCGGGTGGCACAACTGGTTTCGGAGGGGCAAGTGGTGGAGCAGGCGGAATGGGTGGAGGAGGCGGCACAGGTGGTATCGGTGGCACGGGAGGCATAGGAGCCACAGCAGACTCCTTCCTTCGATTGTTTCTGTTGGTGTTTGTGTTCTTCCTGATCATTCCTTTAGTCTTCATGGATTGGTCCCTTCGATTGTTTATGATGTTGGTGTTCTTGCTAGTTATTCTTCTAGTCTTCGTGGATTGGTCCCTTGTGTTTTTCCTGGTCATTTTTGTGGTCTTCGTGGATTGGCTCCATAGGCCTTATTTCCCTTCGAAGAACTTCTTCCCAGAATCCCTCTTGTAGATAATTCAACTTATTTTCGGCTCTCTTATTGTAACAGACCTCAGACACACGCCTCTTTCAACCGAGGCTAACTCTCGTTCAACCGAGAGTTGTACTTATATCTGGTTTTATCTTTTTATCTTTTATGAAGACTTTCGATGCGTCTTCAACGCGTATGACGCGTCATAACGACGCACATCTGTAGCATGTAGTTATTATTCGTAACCCGGCGTTGGTCCATGAAAAGCCGAGGCTCGAACAACTCATTAATCGTGATTAATTTGGCACGTTAACTCGACTCAGGCAGTCAAATCTGGCTGAGCTTTATTCTATAGACGGACAGTGCAGGGGTTCAACGCGACACGCGTGCGTGACGTGACGATCCACGTGAGCGTTCATGATCACCGCCCAATCCTAGTCTCCGCCACCATGTCGCCAATCTTCGAATTTAAGATAAACCTCAACTCCCTTGGGGAGATGCGCTTAGGCAGCTCTTGAACAAGCTGCCGAGGTCGTGATATCACCGCCGTCGCTGTGCCTCATCCCTCTGAAGGAGAGCCTGCGGAAGGAGATTAAGGTCGCCGCGCAGAACTGCTACTGCGGGGACGATATCGCGTTTACTGGCGAGATCAGGTCCGTGTGCAGCCGCTCTGGGGTCATCTGTTCGGCATAATTATTTGGCATACAGCCCCCCACGCCTCAGGACGCAGGGATTCTGTACGTTATCCTCGGTGCGTCGCTTCCAATGTGAAATACACAAAAGGCGCGGCGCTGACACGGAATGGGCAGGGCACTCGGAGGGCCGGATGCTCTTTCATGAGACCTCTGAGCTCGTCGCGCAGAAGGTCAAATCCGCGCTCACATCGTCGCTCTCCGTCATCCTGTGCATCGGCGAGACAGGAAAGACCACTTCCGTCTGTGCCGAGCAGCTCCAGGCCGTCGTAGACTTCCTCGGCGAGTCTGACTGGAGGCGGGTGCCCATTCCTTCTCGGTCTCCGCGTTTTTTGCGACTGACTGAACAAACCCGTAGCAATATCGTGAGCGTAAGTACGAGTTTAGGCGATCGGCAAGGTTGCGACCTCGACGCAAGTGCAGGACATGCACGCCGACGTGCGCGCCTTCCTCGCCAAAGCCGTCTCGCCCGCCGTCGCCGCCGCGGCGCGCATCTTCTACGGCGGCAGCGTCACTGCAAGGAGCTGGGTGCGTTATCCCACTAATTTTCGATTCTCGCTCATCCACCGTGTCCAAGATCTGACATGTGCCCCCGCCAGCCGTCCGGCCAGACGTCCACGGCTTCCTCGTCGGCGGTGCGTCGCTCAAGCTGAGTTGTCGACATTATACACGCGACTTCTTCACTCATTTTGACCAAGGTTTCTGCGTAGTGTAATGTCTCCGGGTTTGAAGACTCATAGGGGACGCGGAGGGCCCGAACGGGAAGGATATCGAGAGGATTGTGGTGGATGAGGAGGTCGCCGGCTGGGGCGACGGCGACTCGATGAATCCTTTCGCAGGCCCGGTGTCACGGTGCACAGACGGTCAGACAGTAAATATTTGTGCGTTTTCATGTTTTATCCTTTCTATTTCTTTTCATTCCCTCTGGCGCCGCCCGGATTTTTGTTTTACATCTTTGTTACACTCATTTCGATTATTTCTTTTTATTTCCCTCCCTCGCCGTAGTACTCTCGAATGCAAAGTGTCTTATTTTTGTATGAACCAACGCGAGCAAGCCGTACTAACAGGCTCGGTCGTATCTCCACTTTCCGATCCCTTTCCAGTCTTGCCATGTTGGCGCAACGTACGGTTTCCGCGTAGAATTGATTCTCATGGTTGAGTTTTTCAACGCGTCTAATGGGCGAGGTGTCCTTATCAGATGCGTCGTGCTCTCCATTTTTTGGGTTCACTATTTTGTAAAACTGAGCAAAGCGGTTTAACTAAATCTTACACTGAGCTGTTTTACCTGCCAGAGGTAAATTTTGAAGCCAAGGGAAGGAATTTTACAGAGGAAGTAATTTCGTTGACACATGCGGCAGCACGACATACAAGCCGAACCCGCGGCATAGCGGCAGGACTGATGGGATCAGGCCGGGCTTGATTTCTAGGGCCAGCCTCTCCCGGCGGATCATGATTCGATCCGCCTCTGCCGGGTTTCGTAAGTCGACGTACGCTCTTCCTCCCCTTTCGACAAATTTTCGTGTGCATACGCGCGTCCTTGCGTATGTCTGCCGAATTTTGCGTAACCGCCTTTCGAGTTCAGTCAGCACTGGTGAGCCAAAGGCGCCGGATTGAACCTTGATTAAGACGAAAATGTTATGGGCTGCTCGCACTCAACTGCTTTGCTCTTCTGGCTTTTTTTCATTATGCATCTCATCTTAGCCGTTACTGCCACGGCAATGGCTCTCATCTCGCCTTCCTGGGCTTTAGCGCCTGCAAACATTACGGCGGTCTGCCAGGAAATCGCGCGAAAAGTGTCAAACGCGAGTGCCGTCTTCTATCCAGGTGCATACGGACGCGTCGTTTTATTTATCCGCACGAACTCATTTGTGTTTATAGGGTCGTCCCAGTACGCGGCCGATATCTTCCACGACTCTGCGTCGTCTTCAACCCAGGAGTCAGTGTGCTCAGTCGAGCCCGGCACCGCGCAGGATGTTGCTCGTATCGTGCGCGCCACTCTCGGAATCCAAACTGCCTTCTCACAGGCGGTCTTCCGCAGCTCCAGCTCGTCGGTTCAACGCGCACGCCGTTTGCTGTACATTCACTTTATTTTTCCATCAATGTGAAGTTAAACTTCAACTGACGCACGATTTCAGGTCAAAGGAGGCGGCCACGCGTGGAATCCTGGCTTCAGCTCAACGACGGGCGTCCAAATCGCAATGTCGCGCTTTAATTTCGTGAATTACAGCAAGACCAGTGCGTCTCGTGATCGCGTTCAAGCTCCCCTTTTAAACCTCGTCCAGGCCAATATGGGAAAGACGCACCCAACGGCACAGTCACCTTCGGCGCGGGCTTGCTCTGGGATGACATCTACGCCGCCCTCGATCCGCTCAACATCACCGTTGTCGGTGGCCGCGTTGTCGGCGTTGGCGCTGCGGGCTTGCTCCTAGGTGGAGGTACGCTCGCAGATTATTGAGAGACGGGTATTTGCTCACACTACACTGCAGGATACTCTTTCTTCTCGAACCAATACGGCATGGCGGTGGACAATATTCTCGCGTTCGACATCGTCAAGCCCGATGGATCCGAGTCCACCGTCACGGCAACGTCTGACCCTGACCTCTTCTGGGCGCTCAAGGTTTGTTTTTTCTGCATCTAATATTGATTGATGTACTGACCGCACTGCCTCCCAGGGCGGGCTCAACAACTTTGGCATCGTCACCGCCTTCACCATGCGCGCGATTCCGTACACGCGTGTCTGGGTACGTTGGCTGCTTCATCTGAATCTCCCCGATGCCTTTCCGGACGCCATGTTGACTCTTCTTTCTCTTCTTTTTTTATTCACCAGGGAGCTCTTGTCGCGCATTCGAACCAGGCCGAGGCGTACAAGTCCGCGTTCGAAGTGTTCAACGCCACGTCCAAGGACCCGAAGGCCGCCATGCTCTTCGGGCTCAACGGGATCGGCGGCCAGGTGCGTTACGTCTACCCCTGCACCCACGACGGTTCTTTTTTTTTTATCCGCCTTCAATTGTACTCACCCCCGCGCCGCGGTCGACCCAGGCCATCCAATTCGCAGTGATGTTCTACGACGGGCCGGAGCAGCCTGCGGGGATCTACGACGCCTTCCTCAACATCCCCGGCGCGCTCGTTAACAACAACGGGACCTTCACGATGAGCGAGTTCCTGGCCGCTGTCAACGTCGCCGGGCTCGAGGGCACGGGCGGAGGTCCTCAGCCGCGGTACGTACTCCTCATTGAAAACGGCATCAAAGTTGCGATAATCTGACGCGTCGCCGCTCCCGGAATCGACAGCGGACAGAGCGGGATCATTCACATCGAGACGTACACCCCCGAGCTCGTCGACGTGGTGATCCACGAAGTCTCGGTGGGTCTCTTCTCACGTTCCTTAGCTTTGCTCATACTGATCTGGATCTCGCAACCGTAAAAACAAAACAGCTCAACATCCCCCTCCTCGCCAACGTCTCCGGCGGGTTCGTCTACACCGTCGAGCCCTTCTCACCGGGTTACCTCACCGCGCCCCTGCTCCCGCGCACCTCCGACAGCGCCTTCCCCCCGACATGGACCCGCGCCTACAGCGCCTCCGTCTGCAACGCCGTCTTCGAGTGGCCGGACGCGACCGGCGACGCGGCGGGCCTCGCTGCGCTGCAAGCGAGCGTCCAGCGCATCCAGGCGGCGGAGACGGCGCGGAGCGGGCGCGCATTGCCGAGGTATTCGAATTTGGCGCTGGCGGATACGCCGTTGGTGGAGCTGTTTGGGGCTGCGAATTTAGCGCGGTTGAGAGAGATTGCGGAGAGGGTGGACCCGGGGAGAGTTATGCGGCTGGCGGGCGGGTTCAAGGTCTAGATGCCGGTTTGCGTAGAGTACGCACCGGTCTCCCGATCTTCTTTTTAAATCACATAGATAAAAACCCTCCTTGGTCTTCGTGTAAACCTGGGGAATAGTATAAGAATTATTTGTCTGGTAATGCAGAGTGTGGACTTCATGCGTGTCAATGCCGATTTGCCAAGGTGTTTTATATCCACGGAAATGAGACATCCCTCTTTGCCATGTTTTGACCACTCCTACGACTAGTAAGCAATTTTGAGCTATAGTAATTGTTCGAAATTCAACCAGTCACGTGGCTGTGGTTGAAAATTCGTTGATTCGATGTTTGTGCTTGAAACGCCGCAGAACAAGCAAGGATTTGAATCATAGCTACACTCATAGATTCACATGAAATTCGGACAGTAGCTTCTTCCTCCGGTTTTGATTCGGGAGTCGGCCGAGAGTAGGTGTGCCTTTTGTACTCAAGTTTCACACGACTCAGCTTAGCTGTAGCGTAGCAGAGAGGCCAGAACGGGTCCCTCACTGGAATCTTTCACTATGACACTATCCGCCTCATCGCCACTTATTCCATTCCCCAGAAAGGTTTGTGTCGATTTGATTATACATCACCATCAAGAAACTCTCGGCAACCCACAGAACATACCCGTATCGACGATATCGACTCCAGATACTACGCATTAATTATTATCTAGTGATAGAGCAGGCAGATTGGTGTCCGGATTTTTGAGGTCCACTTGAAATTCTGCCTGTCGAGGATAGCGATTATTTGGTAAGTCTCGCGCCAGGGAAGCATCCTCCAAAGAGTAGCTTCGTCCCTGTGCGAGTATCCGTCATTCGAGCCTGAAATTGGGGCGCACAAGAGGTTGGCCGAATTTCCGAATTCAAATAAGACTGACATTGATTTAGTTCAAGGTGAACAGATCAGGTTGTAGGAAACCAGTCACGGCTCACAACAAACGTCCTGGCATGATTCTTACGGCTTCAAATGCGCTCGATTTTATGGCCTTGAATTCTATTAAAAATACTACGATGCACAACGATTTTCAAGCGGAGAAACCTGTAAAAGCGGTCACTCACCTGCACAGAACAAGTTCGTGGATCCTCAGACCGTACGGAGGCGAGACAAATCAACATACCTAATGAGGAACGCATACGGCCAACTCTTGGGACCCTGGACCGAAATATATTCTGTTCGATGGAAGAGGATAATATTTAACTCAGCCTCCTTCGATTTTCTTGGATATGTGAATGTGGTAAATACGGGACCCGACAATACGAAGTAGATTCTACTACATAGTCATGGCGCACGATGCCCTGTGAATCGATCCGGGTACGGTTCAAGACCGGTGATCCAATCACTATAATATGGTGGCGGAGTTCTAAATTTCTTGATGCTACCACTTCGAGGAAACTAAGTATCCTACAAATACAGAGTTAACTCTGAGTTGATCGAGTCCTACATATTTTTGGAATTTATTTTTGCCTTCCGCAGCTGCTCAGAATATTTATAGGTTGGGGCACCGCCGGCACGGCTGGTCCGACAAGATCGAGTAAACTAAGGACCCTACATATACGGAGTTAACTCTAAATCGAGGCCTATTTTTAGTATTTATTTTCGCCTTCCGCAGCTGCTCAGAATATTTATAGGTTGGGGCAGGTGGTGTACCGCCGGCACGGCTGGTCCGACAAGATCTCAACTCCCACTTGCTAGAAATACTTGTGTAAGGCATCTATCCAGTATCGCTCCTGTATTTTCGTGTGACTGTGATACTGTATGGTTGACACGCGATCTGGCAGATTTTCGTTCCTTGTTCATCTGCGTCCTTATATATACAACTCGTGGTTTGCGCCTATCACATCAGTTACAAAATTAGAACAACCACATCCTGACAATATTTTCGCACCGGCGTCATAAGACCCACGAGCTTCCCCCACGCGCTCCAGCGTGTCCTATTTCCTGGCCAGTGCTGCGCACACTCTCTTCAACCTGACCATGGTGGTCCCCTCCTTCGCCGTTGTCTTTCTCCTCCTTCCTGCATTATGTGCTGCAGAGCCCATTCACATACCACTTAAACGGCGCTTCGGCCGCGCACTGACCGCTAAGGACCACTTTGCAGCAGCAGACCGAGCCCGCGCACGCTATGGCTTTCCTACCAGTTCAAACCCGCCCACGAAGCGTATGAGCCGGAGGTCGAGCGCCGATAGCTTTGGAATTATAGATCAGGTTGGTCTCCATGGATGCAGGCCTACGAACGCGCGTCGCTAACAAATATTTTCTTAGCAAGCCGATTCCAGTTATATAGGGACTATCGGGATAGGCACACCGTACGTGTCGACGATCCGTGGTACCTTTTTATTCACTTGTTTTACAGCGCACAATCTTTCCAGGTTATCCTTGACACAGGGTCATCCGACCTCTTCGTCTTGGATTCCTCGTGTAGACAATGTGGCGGCCTTGGTACCCTCTTCGAATCTTCAAAGTCTTCGACCTTCGCGGAGCAAGCAGACTCCCAACCTCTGGTCATTTCCTATGGCTCTGGTAGTGTTGCAGGCTTTCCGGCAAACGACACCGTCAGCATGGGCCCACTCTCTGTAACTTCTCAAGGATTCCGTACGCCATCACTATCCCATCCATTTCCTAGCATTCATTTATGACCAGTCACCGCTGAGGAGATCGACCAAAACCTCATCACAGGGTCGGTCTCGGGTCTCATTGGGCTCGCCTTCCAGGACCTCTCTGTCACCGGCGCGGTGCCGTTTTGGCAGGCCCTTATCAACAATAACCAGCTTAGCTCGCCCGAAATGGCGTTCCAGCTAGCACGTTCCACGAGCGAGAATGACGTGCCCGGAGGCACATTCACCCTAGGAGGAACCAACTCCTCGTTGTTTACAGGCGACATTGAGTTTAATAACCTCGTTGACTCCTCGACCCCCGGGTTTTGGATGCTGTCTTTATCGGGTGCTTAGTTATAAATACATGTTTGGGAAGACGTGCATTGACATATCCGAACAGCGGTCACGGTGCAAGGCAAGTCTGTGAGCATCGCGACGGGAAATGCGGCGATGACTGCTATCGATACGGGAACGACTGCCATCGGTGGCCCCACAGACGATGTCGCCGCCATCTGGGCGGCTGTCCCTGGAGCTACTGCGGCACAAGGCCAGGGGTCGGAGGGGTTCTTCGAGTTCCGTGCGTTGCCTGTTTGCCGTTTGAGAATTATCATGTTAATTTCAATGTAGCTTGCTCCACATCGGTGGACGTAACTTTTTCGTTCGGTGGTCAAGCGTGGGCCATCAGCTCAGAAGACATGAACCTAGGGCCGATAGAGGACGGAAGCTCGAGCTGTGTCGGCGCCATATTCGATCTCACCCTTGGGAGCGATCCAGGCTCTGAGGGTCCCACCTGGGTCGCTGGAGACACTTTCTTGGTGAATATATTATATTCTTTTTGGTGTACCGCGGCATCCTGATACATGTGCCCAGAAAAATGTATACTCGGTGTTCCGCCAGAACCCGATGTCTGTCGGGTTCGCTCAGCTGGGCTCGGGTGGGTCAAGTAGTAGCTCAGGAAGTTCTTCATCATCCTCTGCCTCCATCCCGGATATTCCGGGGATTCCGTCCTCAGCGGGTGCGTCTGCATCCCTCTCTGCAAAGCCGACAGCCCCGTTGACGTCTGGCGTCCCAACAACTTTCTCGGTCCCATTTTCATCCAATCCCACATTCACGGATCCATTTCCATCCAATCCCACATCCTCGGACTCAGGCACATCATCGCCAAGCGAACCAAGCACTGGAGGTACGTGTACCCCTACCTTGACCGTCTATATCTTCCTCTGATGACCTTGCTTTGTAGCTGCCGTGCGCTCGCTGGTAGCGCCTACTGCGATACTAATTTCCACTGTTGCGTGTATTTTCGGAGCACTGCTTTGATCGACATGAGTAGCGGTAGTATACCCGGCTGCTTACATGTTACCATGCAGGATATTTGAACAATAAAACGTGTACTTTGTATATAGTACCAGCACAAGGACCTGAAGCCCAGCTTTGAAAGCCAGAATGGTCCTGATCATGACATGGAGACTTCGATGCATCATGTAACGGATGTTGAACATCTTGAACATCTAGTAGCGCCTTTCGCTGGTGTAACATGTACAATGGGAAGCATCTGTCACCGGGAGACGCACGACTGATTCACCTTTGAATAACTCGGCGGGAGTATTATTCCAGAGGACTCAACGCGTTTCAAATGGCGTCTCCCCGTTTATTCTGACTGAGTTTACAGCGAGATGTATTGTTTTCGAACATGATACAAAATGTGCGCGGGAGAATATGAATATGATTACGCTGAAACTACGCGATAATCTGGTGGTAAGGTATGGCCTGAACCTTGGTTATCATCTCGACGGTCAATACGCTGAGCGATGAGTTCTATGATGTGGTTGACATCCGCCGGGCTCGCAAGAGACCTCAGTGATATTTGGGGGGTATGCTGCAGCACGCTAGACGTACGACTCAGCGGAGGCGCGACAGCTACGACAGGAGGCTGCGCAAAGATCGTGGTCTGTGTCCGGAGCGCATTTTTTCCCGAGCTCGGTGGAGGAGGGAGGACAGCTTCGATCATCTCGGAAGATGTGCCCGTTCCCTGTCCTATCGGTCTTGAAGAGTCCAAAACTAGAGGGGAAATGGTTCCCGCGTAATCCTTCCTTCGGGCTCTTCGGGAGCGAAGCCAGAAGATCGTACCAACGAGAGTGAATGAAAGGAAGCCCACGATGGTGCCAACAATTTCTCCGATTTTAGCGTGTGCATTCGAAGAGATTGGGGCACTCGAAGGGATTGGGGCACCCACGATGATAGTAGGTGTACTTGAGCTGGATATTGTCGGACTGACGTCGAGCTGATAAGTTGTAACCGAGCTCAGAGTCAATTTCGCGCCTCCGGGGGTTATATTAGTCGCATTGATGGTATGCCTCCTGTCAGGGTCGAGGCCTGATTGGAAGAAAATGACGGTGTTCGCTATGAGCCAATTGGTGCTTGCGTTGTAAATTTGTGGCGACCCATTATCAAGCGACTATACAGAATGAGCCAATAAAGGTCAAGACGGAAATAAACCGAACTCACAACAGAGTACAGCTCGTGTCCAAAATTGGTAGAGGCATAAAGCGCTATGGCGACGGTTTCAGTAAAGTTCATTGTGAATCCTGAGCCCGCATCGAGTGTCTGATGGAATGGAACAGTGACGGTCGAGTTGGGAATTCCATCTACCGTGTTATTTGACCATTGGCCAAAATATGTGAGATTACTGTTGGAATTATCGTAGAAGGTTTCCTTGGGCATACTTTGACTGTGAAAATAACATCAGTCCAACATTGGTTTTAAGTACTGGCTGCACGAACTCAACCGTGGAAACAATTGCATAGCCGAATGCCATCAGCTGGCTCTTATTCGAGGGTTTTGCAGTCAAAGTTACTGTGGAAAAAATTAACTTGGAAGCCTGAAGATAAACGGTGTACCGACCGAAATGATCCTCCTTGATTAATTCGTCGTTTGAATACAGTAGACCGTTGGAGGGGGAGATAGAATGGATGGTGTTGGAGGGGGAGAAAGAATGGACGGTGTTGTCGAGGGTTACGTCGTATGAACCGTTTGCAGAGCCGTACAAGTACACCGCAGTACCTGGAATAACCAGTTAATATTGAATCCGTGATTTCGGAGGCTTCTATCACATACCATAAAATTGGAGGGTAACGTTGGCGTCGGGTAGGGAGGTGACATGGTAGGAATCGCCCACTGGACCCTCTCCGACCTGAGTGTTGAAGCCGGACGAAGTAAACCATGCCTGCCAGCCCTTACTCTCGTCTGAACCGTCCGCTATAACTCCGTTATAATTAATTTTCACTGCGACTTGATGCAGCATCTCACCGTAGGGAACTGCCAGTAGGAACAAGATGGGTGAGAACACGAATAGATGGTTGAATAGGAACGGAGACTGACGATAAGATAGAATGGGACTCGTGTCTTGGATAGTGAAGTTCCAAAGTGACATGGGGGTCGAGAGCAAGTTCTAGCGTGTAAACCGACCTCAACGATGTTCTGCGATACTTCAAATCTGCGCCACTGGATGGCAGATTTGCATTGCATCATTGGGTGGTCCGTGTCGTGGCGCTGCAAATCAGCCATGACTCTGGGTGACAACGAGAAACCAACGAGAAACGAAAACGAAAACGCGGCATAGCCTTGCGCTGATCAGTTGCATCAGGGACTGATGGCGTGCCGGATCGCGGCAAACTGGGAGCTTGTATCAGCTTTGCGTTTGGGTTGAAAATTTTCGGTGAGGATTGGAGGTTAGGTTTGGTAAGTGTGGGATCCTAGAGATATAGTGAATGTCGTTGAAGAGGCACTTGCATTATGTTCTTAATGGTTGGCCCCATCAGCGGCCATCACCCGGCGGTCACATATACCCCATGGCTCCTGCGCAAACTGTCCAATTTAACTCGGCAAAGTACATCAAATAACGTACAGTGGATGCGTCTTCCTCTGAAACCTTGCTTCGTAGCTGCCGCGCGCTCGCTGGTAGCGCATACTGCAATACTAATCTCCGCTGTTGCATATATTTTCGGAGCACTGCTTTGATCGACATGAGGAGCGGTAGTATACATGTTACCATGCAGGATATTTGAACACTAAGAAGTGTACCTCGTATATTGTACTAACACAAGGACCTGACGCCAAGCTTTCGAAAGCGAGTGGAACGCTGGAGTGGTCCTGATCACGACATGGATCATGAGAGCATCATGTAACGTGTGTTGAGCATCTAGTAGCGCCTTTCCCTGGTGTAACAATGGGAAGCATCTGTCACCAGGAGACGAACGACTGATTCAGCTTTGAAATTCGGCAGCAGTGTCATTCGAGAGGACTCAACGAGTTTCAGATGGCGCCTTTACAGCGGGATGAATTGTTTTCGAACCGCATGGAACGAGATGTGCGCGGGAGATTATGGATATGATCGTACGCGATAATCTGGTGGTAAAGTATGGTCTGAACCTTGGTTATCGTCTCGACGGTCAATACGCTGAGCGATGAGTTCTATGATCTGGTTGACATCCGCCGGGCTCGTAGGAGACGTAGGTGATATTTGAGAGGGATGCTGCGGCACGCTGGACGTACGACTTGACGGGGGCGCGACAGCTACGACACGAGGCTGCGCGAAGATTATGGGCTGTGTCCGGAGTGCATTTTTTCCCGAGCCCGGTGGAGGAGGCAGGACGGTTTCGATCATCTCGGAAGATATGCCCGTTCCTTGTCCTATCGGTATTGAAGAGTCCAAAACTAGAGGGGAAATGGTTCCCGCGTAATCCTTCCTTCGGGCTCTTCGGGAGCGAAACCAGAACAACGTTGCGACGAGAGCGATGAAAAGAAGGCCCACGATGGGCCCGACAATCTCTCCGATTTCAACGCGCGCCTTTGAAGAGGGTGGGGTCACCGTAGTGCTAGCGGGCGCATTTGAACTGGATATTGTCGGACTGGCGTCGAGTTCATAGGTAATAACTGAGCTGAGAGTGAATTTTGCGCCTCCGGGGGTTATATTAGTCGCATTGATGGTATGCATTCTGTCAGGGTCGAGGCCTGATTGAAAGAAAATGACGGTGTTCGCTACGAGCCAATTGGTGCTTCCGTTGTAAATTTGTGGCGGGCTATTATCAAGCGACTACGAAGAGTAAGCCAAATAAATCAAGACGGAAATAAACCGAACTCACAACAGAGTACAACTCGTGTCCAAAATTGGTAGAGGCGTAGAGCGCTATGGCGATGGTGTTGGTAAAGTTCATTGCGAACCCTGAGCCCGCATCGAGTGTCTGATGAAACGGCGCAGTGACGGTCGAGTTGGGAATTCCATCTACCGTCGGGTTGGGATTTGACCATTGACCAAAATATGTGAGAGCACTGTTGGAATTATCGTAGAAGGTTTCCTTAGGCACACTTTTACTGTGAAAATAACATCAGGCCGACACTGGTTTCAAGTATTGGCTGCACGAACTCAACCGTGGAAACAATTGCATGGCCGAATGCCATCATCTCGGTTCCATCCGAGGGTTTTGGAGTCAGCGTAACTACAGAAAAAAATCAATCTTGCAACCCCGAAGTTAAACGGTGTACAAACCGAGATGATTATCGTCGATCAATCCTTCATTTGAATACAGGAGACCAGTGTTTGGAGAGAATGAATGGACGATGTTGTCGAGGGTTACATCATATGAAGCGTTCGCTGAGCCATACAAATAGACTGCAGTACCTGAAATATCACAGTTGAAACAAACCTGTCAACGCCTGAATTTTCGGAGGCTTGAATTCCTCACCATAAAATGGAAGGGTCACATTGGCGCCGGCGAGGAAGGTGATATGATAGGAATCGCCCGTTGGGCTCTCTCCGACCTGAGTATTGAAGCCAGACGTGGTATAATACGCCTGCCAGCCTTTCCGATAGTCTGAACCGTCTGCTGTAACTCCGCTATAACCACTTTTCACTGCAACTTGATGTAACATCTTACCGTAGGGCTCTGCCAATTTAGGAGCAAGATGGGTGAGAACGCTGAAAGATAAAACAGGGACAGGGGCTGACGATAAGATAGAATAGGACTCGTGTCTTCGATGGTGAAGTTCCAAAGCGACATGGGGTCGAGCGCAAGTCCTAGAGTGTGAAACGACCTCAATGCTGTTTTGCGATACTTTGAATTTAACTCTTCGAAGTGCATCACATAACGTACAGTGGAGATGTATCCAAGAAATGGACGAAACACTGCCAACATGATCAGCCTAGTCGGAATTGAGTAGTGGCGATCACAAGCGATGCGCAATCGTCGACGCTGCGACAAATTCATTGACTAGTGCTCCACCTGCGAAACTACGCCTGCGCGTGGCACAGTTGTCAGGACCGAGGTAGACTGGGGTAGCGGCAAAAGAGTCGAAGTGAATCACCGTGATTTGAGCCATTCAAAAGCACTGCCACATTGACAGCCGAACCTTGGTTCAATTTGCGATCCGACAGATTCCGACTTGCCTCGTCTCCTTGACGGGACCGCGCTGAATATACCTACCTTACTAACTCCCAGCGGCTACGCACTTAATCGTCATCCATTCCATTGATGCAGGACAAACGAAATGCGCCCCGCCGTCTCTCGCTATTTCCTCAAGTTTGAACAGACTGAGCATTTTGGACTGAGCCGTTTCGAGCGTTCTCCGCACAGCTTTCGCGAATATAACTCTTTTCGGACTTTAGGGCAGGCAGGTGACGACCTATGACGAATCTACCTACCTACGTATGACTGAATAAAGTGCGTGAGTGGTTTCCCAAGGGATCCCGATGTGGCCGAGGCGGGGCTTTGACAGCTTCGGCTTACATACATTTGCTAAATTGCTCGATCGAGCGGTACAAACTCTGGAGGAAGCGCCGTTTCAATCATCTCGACACGCTCTGGCGAAGCAGCATCCGGCGATTCTGACCTGGGCTCCGCTAACTGAGGAGGACAGCCTGGAGGTTGCGACGGTGCGCTGTGGCTACGACTGGACCGTGGTGCGTCGGCTTCTATATATACTGTTGGAGGGCGAGAAGGAGGGCGAGAAAGAGGCCGCGATGGTGCGCCGTAGCCATGTCTGAACCCTAGCGCGTCGGCTTCGAAATCCATCTGTGGCTCGGGGACCATGGTGTGAGGCGGCGGTAACGGAATCGAGTGACGAGAATGTGCCGAATCTCTGGAGAATGTACCGCCTCTGGCATGGTTGTGTCGGCCAACTCTTCTTGTATGTCGTCGTGGAGGAGTCAACGCTGTTTCGATGATGTCGGAAGATGTACCAGTCGTCTCCTCAAAGGGACTTCGAGGGTCCAAGACTAGATGCGAAATGGTCCTCATGTAATCTTTCATCAGGGTTCGTTGCGAACGAAGCCAGAAGAACGTTGGAACAAGGACAATAAGGATGAAGCCTAAAATGGGGCCGACAATCTCTCCGACAAGCCCTTCGATTTCAGTGATTGGATTCGAAGAGAGTCTTGCGGTGTCAGTGGCTGCGGCTGTATTTGAGCTGGATCCGGATATTGTCGGGCTGGCATCGAGTTGATAAGTGATAACTGAGCTCAGACTGAATGCTGCGCCTCCGGGACTTATATTAGTCGCATAGATGGTATGCGTCTCGTCGGGGTTGAGACCTGATTGGAAGAAAATGACGGTGTTCGCCACGAGCCAATTGGTGCTCGCGTTATAGATTTGTGGCGACCCATTATCAATCGACTGGGAAGAATGAGTCCAAAAATTCAATGCGAAAATAAAGCGAAACAGACTCACGACAGAGTACAGCTCGTGTCCAAAATTAGTAGAGGCGTAGAGTGCTACGGCGACAGAGTTTGGGAAGCCCATCGTGACACCTGAGCCTGCGTCGAGCGTCTGATGAAATGGAACAGTGACAGTCGAGCTTGGAATTCCGTCTATCGTCGGATTGGGATTTTCCCATTGGCCGAAATATGTGAGAGCACTGTTGGAATTGTCGTAAAAGGTTTCCTTAGGCACACTTTGACTGCGCAAACATAACATCAGTCCAATATTAGTTTTAAGTACTGGCTGCACGAACTCAACTGTGGAAACAATTGCATAGCCGAATGCCATCAGCTGGCTCTCATTGGAGGGTTTTGCAGTCAAAGTTACTGTGGAAAAATTCAACTTGAAGCCTGAAGGTAAATAGTGTACGAACCAAAGTGATTCTCCGCGATTAATCCGTCGTTTGAATACAGTAGACCGTTGAAGGGGGAGAAAGAATGGACGGTGTTGTCGAGGGTTACGTCATATGAAGCGTTTGCAGAGCCGTACAGGTACACCGCAGTACCTGGAAAATGCCAGTTAATATTAAGTCAGTTATTTCGGAGGCCTTGATCACACACCATAAAATTGGAGGGTAACGTTGGCGCCGGGTAGGGAGGTGACATGATAGGAATCGCCCACTGGACTCTCTCCGACCTGAGTGTTGAAGCCGGATGTGGTGTACCATGCCTGCCAGCCCTTACTCTCGTCCGAGCCGTCGGCTATAACTCCGTTATAATAATTAATTTTCACTCCAATTTGATGCAACCTCTCACCGTAGGGAACTGCCGATAGAAACAGGATGGGTAAGAACGCGAACAGACGGTTAAATAGGAACGGAGACTGACGATAAGATAGAATGGGACTCGTGTCTTGGATGGTGAAGTTCCAAAGCGACATGGGAATAGAGAGCCAGAGACTTGTAATGCCTGCTTATAATCAACGAGATTGATTCAAAACCGTGTTGATCGGAGTCGTCATTCAACCGTTCATTATTCCTGCCAGTGTCGACGCATTGAATGAACCCCAAGTACCAACCGGTTCCGTCCTCTCTTCAATCCTCGGCTCTCAGCGCCTCTGCACTCAGTCGAGAAACGCCGATAAACGCATTCATCAATGCAGGACAGATGAACGGCGCCCTGCCCTCTTTCGCAATTTCCTTCACAGATTGTTCGACCACCACCCGCTTCGAGCGCGCGTTCTGCAGTTCGTTCTTCAGCAGCTGAAGCCGGATTTTCGCGACTATCCAGCGATTGTAGACCAAGGATGCAAGAAGAAAAATCGGAGCTCACTGAACACGTTCTCCGGGGATGGAATGTCGAGCGCTGGGTTTGCGAGTTCTTTCACTGGCGCCGAGGTACTGTCAAACGTTTTGAGCGCCAAAAGAATAGCGCGTTCCTTGATGATGTGGGAGGCGACCTCCTTGCGGACGTCCATCAATGTTTTTGAAAGTTGTTCTATGGCAAGGGTGTCCGTCGGTGTGTCGCTTTCTCCGGGAGCGCCAAGTTGAATTTCCGATGGCGCAAGAGGATCCACATCCATGCCGTCGTCAAAATTCTTAGAACGCTTCAGCCTGGCGACGAACCGTTAGCGATTTTCACTTACGGCGGCTCGGAGCGGAAACGTTATGAGACCGGGTATCGGGGAAGGAGACTGGATGCGGACTTGAATTGAAACCTTGCATGGAGTGTGTCAAGTCAGCTCACCATCACCATGTCCTCGCTTTCGGGAGTGGAGACCCGCGATTTCGCCTACGAATAATACATTCAGTTGCGCCTCGATCGTCGTGACGCTGACTAACCGCATGTTCAGCGTTTTCCACTCCCCAGGCGTCCTACCGACTTTCAGAATTGTCGAAGGATCATGAAACATCTTGAACATACCATACTTTCCTCCTGCTTCATGGCCTTTGTTGAAAAGCGTCAAAGATACAACAATCACACATGCAGGCCGTTTGAAACGCACCAGCGACACTGGTTCTGGAATTTCATGGCGCGAAGAACGCGTTGAAGATGCTACGGAAGAGGCGCGTTTCGGCTGAAAAAATTACCCATACATATTGCGCCAAAAAAAAGAAGAAAAGACGATGAAGACACGAACCGTCGAAAGCGGGAGATTCGAGTCTACCGTGTTCGCTTCCGGCACGACAGCAGGAGAACCGAGCTTCAACCCGTCGAGAAATTCCTGGGCCTGGCTGTCCATGCTGCTTGCGCCGACCTCTGCCTGCGCGTCGACCGGCGAGAAATTCGAGAAGCTATCTCGTCTAGCAGCCAGAGGCAGGCGGAGGGGTGCAGCAGGGGGGTCAATCGATCTAATACGCCGCGATGGTTAGTTAGGATGCTTTCTGGACGAAAATGATATGCGCAAATGCGCACTCTGGGTGAACAATGATCTGGATACGCATACTATCCGAAGCAAAGTCAACACCATGAACACAAGGCGAATAATTAATAGTTTTCAGACATACATGGAGCAGCTGCGCATCACTTGCACATTGCGCGTCTTGACTCGGTTCGTAACGTGTCGGTAGAGCGGCTGGATGATGGCGGGAAGAAGATTGAGTCCATTACGAACGCTGCAGGCCACAGACAATTGCAACATACCGAGTCGTCCTGCGTAACCCAAAAGAACCGCAGCACCCCTTGGCCATCGATGGCGCCCACATTATCGGGCTTGGGATGCGGCATCCTGAGCGAGGTGAGGTGCTTCCGCAGGCGCAGGAGAGTGTCCAAGGACGTCTCCAGCCTCCAGCCCGCCGCTTTTTCCGGCTCGTACTTGATCAGGACGCTGAGCCTCACCAACATGGAGCCGTGAATTGGAGGCTGAGGATGAGTTTCGGTGTAGACGGTCGCGAAGATAGAAGCAGAGAGAAAATCGAAGCGGCGTGACCGTCTCGTCTCGTCTTCTTCTCAATATACATTGATCGGCTGCCCGAAACTGATAACTACATGCCTCAGCCTATTCCGATTCCGATGAGTCCAAAGTCCAGCGCCGAGCGCGCTGCGAGCAGCACAAGTCGAAAAGGACTTGCACTGAGCCAAGGTGTCAAATCCGTCATGAAAGAGAGGTTTAGCCCTCCTCCATTGCCTCGTTCGTGAGTTTTGAAATCTCGATGAACGCGTCGAGCAGGGAAGGAACCACGAATGGCTCCCTGCACTCCCTCCGGATGTCCGCCACGACCTTGTCGAGCTGGCGCCGCTTCGCCCGCTCCTCCTCCAGCTCCTCCTCGAGGTGCTGTATCCGCGCCCGCGTGACTGTTATTTTGTGTTCAACGCAAGCCGGAACGCAGATGATAAAGATGAATGAATGAACACCCACCGAAATCGTCCCCGGCCGTGTCAGTAGGCGATTCCTCCACGCCCAGGTCGCGGAGCTGCTGCAGGATCATGCGCTCCTGCGCGATATCTTCGTTCAACAGGTGCCGCACTTCCCGCAGCTCGCGCCGCAGCGCAAACGCTTCCGTATCCTGTGGCGCGTCCACCCTGGGGGCGTATCGATTCCGTTCAATAGTTGGACGGCGCACAACCGAGGTGCTGGGCCGGCGATATCGGTCGACGTCCTGCTCGGGCATCATGGACATGAATATGTACTCCGGTAAATATTAGAGACAGACAGACCATCTCATCGAAGACATTGACCTTGCGGGTCCAGGCTCGTGTGGACTTCTGTAGATAGATATGCGTTAGTTGGAATGCTATGCGTTGAAACGAAGATGCCTTACAAATGGTGGAATCGGGGTGTCTTCCAGCTCGGTTTTGACACGGAAGGGTCGTTGCTTCAGTGATCGCATTAATATGGGGGAAGTTTTGCAAGCAAGCGAAAGACCGACGTCGCTTGGCCTACGATGGGACGACGCAATTTCGTCCAGAATCTGCATCACGTTTTCAGGCTGATTGCGGCCTGACGTCGATTCTTGGGGCGGGAAGCCGCCCATAGGAATCGCATGGAGGCTCACATCGGGCTTCCACTGGGATGATGTCTTGGATGCTCTGCCTCATCCCTTGTCGTTCAACCCTGAGCAGACACTACACGATGGAAGGACTTGCCCGTCGACGACTGCATCAGACTCCCGGAGGTTAATGCGCTCGCTGAAGATGACCGTGAGCAATCGCTCTGACGAGGATTGACGAAGAGGGCCACTACATTGAAAGCTGCGTCAGGAGGTTTCGGTGCGCGTCCGCCCTCTCGAAGGACGGCCGGATGGCGTCTTTGAGATTCTTGTGAATCACCTTTGAGCCCCAGAGCCTCTAAATTTCAGCCTCGCATGCACATCCATAGAGGCTCACAGAATTCGGCAGGGCGATCCAGTAAAATCGGACCGTGCCTGGATAGACGACGGAGACATTAATCCGTTTGGGAAGGGGGATTGCGAGCGCGAAGAGGTCTGTTGGTCGTTCTCAGTAACGGTGGGCTGCTCGTCTCAGAAGATGCCGCGTGCCTGGCCGGATGACAGAATAGGCCTCCTCTGGCGTCGAAATGCGAGCCTTATCTCCCCCATACGTGATGGTTACTGTGAGCTCAAGCTCGGCACCCATGCGGATAGACTTCCGACGCTACCTGGGCCCAAGGCGCTCAACTTGCAAGGCAAGCTGGAAGCGAGAGAGAGAAAGACAAAGAGTAACGTGATATTGCCCCGATCGCCGCCACCGTCGCGCGCGAGACTCAAGGTCAAGGCTCAAATATTTACTGGAGGATAGAAAGGTGCGCCGATGCCATTCAACCGCGTCGCAGGATAAGATACAGGATACTCTTTGCTAATTTCGATACCGCGCTCTAATACCCCACACCGATCAGGTAGTCTGCCAGACCCTCGACGATCAGGGTGGCTTCCGGGGCCTGTATAGGCGCCGTGTATTCCGCCACCAGAACCGCTTGCTTCGTGAAAGTTATTATGTAGCCATCACCCTGCATCGGAGGCGGTAAGGGTGCGCACGAGTAATAAGGAAACGGAAAGACGGCGCACCCCTTTCTTCCCGTATACACTCCGCTCGGTCACCTGCACGGTAAAGAATTTGACGCCAGTGAGCTTCAGTCCAGAGGCCTGCACGGCTTCCTTGTTGGTCAAAGCAGCCAGGATGGCTTTCTGTTCTTCAGCGGAGAGCTGGGCGCGAATGAGCCGGACGCTGGGGGGGAGGTGGAGCCATAACGCACGCTATAGCCCGCCGAGGTTGCCCATACACCGCCCTGCTGCCCAAGGATGGCTGCCTTGGAGATCTTGCCGCTCCCGACCAGGTTGGTGTCGACGTACGCTACGGGCGCGGAATCGGCCGCTGAGAGCAGGGATTGGGTCCATAGGCTCACCTTGCCAGGACATTGTTCAAGGGAAAGGAAAAGAGATGAAGAAAACGGGTCGATGGAGAGTGATAGTACAAGCAAAGCTGTAAGCAGCGGAGCCTCGGCGATACCCGAGATAGCCAAATGAGGAAATGTCGGATCAGACTTGCGACATTTGAAGTTTGAACGAACAGCTGGACTCCATCCAGCCCCCGGCTACCGCAATTGAGCCAATAGACCTTGATTTCAACCGAAGTCATCATATAAAAACCGGATTTTCCCCCATCTCCAAACGTCCATTTCGAGAAGTCCAACAAAAACTACTCGGCGTGCCCCATCCTCCGATAAAGTAAAGTACAAGCGTCAATGAAACGGAAATTAGCGGGGCGGAGTGATACTTTTTTTTTTGACGCAGTCAGAACACGCTAACGAAACTATTTCCACAGAACAAACAACGATGAACCGCCTCGAGGAGCTCCTCGACGACCCATCCCCGCCCCAGCGACTCGGGCAGCCAATTCGGCGTCGCCGCCGCATCGCGGCTCGAAAGCGGCAGAAAGGCCTTCCGGCTGCACCCAACACAGGTGCGCACGAGCGGAGTCGATAATATGAAAGTCGTTATTGAGCAGCGGACTGTCTTGACGGTGAGATTACCTCGAAACAGCAAAAGGAAAGGACGCACGCCAGGTGTGGCCATTGGGACACACCGCGGAGATGATGTCATGCAGGGGCACCTCGGACTTGCACGCCGGGCACGCCTCGTTGAGCCCCAGGAACACGTCCGAATGCGAAGGGACATCGTTGACAGTGCGGAGCGCGTCCGCGAGCTGTTGGCCCTCCGCTATGAGATCCGGCGGGGAGCCCGGGAGCAGAGACTGCACCACCATGCGCAGGACAAACGGCAAGTCGCTCGCTGGAATTAATTTCATGTTCAAACTTGCAATAGAGAACGCCTCAAAGGGACAACGTACGGTGGAGACAGTAGATCACCGCCAGAAGATGCCGAATTATCGTCCTGAGAACGCGGTGCGAGACGCTACTCAGAAGACTCTGCGCGACGGCGCCGCAGGCTATTTGCTTCTCTTGGGAATCCGAGGATTTCTAAATCCCACATTTTTTTCAGCATCGGCGCGAAAGAGTTCAGGTTGGATATGGATATGCTACTTACCCATGTAAAATCAGCAAGCGCCAGCCGCATCCGGAGCGACAACATGTCGTCCCATCCGTACAAATGTCGCGTCAGGCTGCCCCGGAATTCCGCGCGCATCTCCGGGATGAGCTCGCCCGTCCACGGCGCGAGGTTGATGTTGACCGAATGGTCAGCGAACTGAGGGTCCAGAATTGCTAATAACCGGGAGTGGAGGTAGTTCAATTTGCGTGGATTCAGATTGAAGAAAAAGGGACGAAGCATGTGCGCGGGCGAAAATCCAGAGGCTGGACGGCCGTCAGATGAGGCGTTGAAAAATGAGAAGAAGACAACGAACCAAAATGGCAATTTTGCAAGACGTCAGTGAGGTCTTGTAAGAGCGCTTCATCGTCCGCGTCGTCCCATAGCCGTGCAACCAGGAAGACGCTGTTGTGTTTCGCGTCGTGCTTATAGCTGAAGTCGCCGGGGCTGCAGGCTCTGTAGGGATGCGCATCAGCCAACGAGTCGAGCGCAGAATAAATGCAAGCACTCGTGAATCCAGGTTACTGTTGCGGACCCATCGTATGGCGCCATTCCGCTTATTCGATTCACCAGTTCAGTGCCTACATTCCCAGGTTCGACGCGCGTGAAAATCGAGCGTGCGGCGAGGGAGAGGGTCTCGGTGGTGATCGTGTCGTCGGGATTGGAAGGCGTCCAGGACGGGTCGAGCGAGAGGTTGTGGATCATGTAGAACGAGCCGTCAAACAGGCAGACCATGAGCGCATCCCGGCGCCGGACATAATGGAGTCCCGCTACGGGGTGTAGGGAAGACATTCCAGCGGAGAGTTTTGGCGCGCGGCCGATGGGAAGGGCACGCAACCCAGACCATCCTTCGTCCGAGTGTGAGGAGCGCCAGAGGTAGATCACGCCGGGTTTGCTGTACACTAAGATTAGCTGGCACGGGATGCGTCAATTTTGGCGGTTACTGAGATAGAATGTGAGGTGCTTACGCTTCCGGGTATTTCAATCCACTCCAGCGCAGCGCCCGGACGTTGGTCTGAAGGACACAGTTCGACGGGACCACTTTCGACCGTAAGCTTGATAGAAAATTTAAGACCGAAAGGAGAAGTCGTTGGTGTAGTCTCCAATGTTTGTCGAATTTTCACGACTCCGACGATACCATCATCGGTTGCATATGCAATGTAGGCATCGCCTGTCGCGAAATTATAGTCAAAATTACGCGGTTCGGGATGTTGAAACTCACATTTTCCGGGTTCCACAATAGCCCATGAGGAAATTGCCAGACAAACGACCCACTGATCGGCAACGAACAGAGTATCAACGAGGTCTACGCTTGAGTTGTGATACCTGGTTGACAAAGGGTCAGGATGGTGCTGGCTCGTCGAAATTGAACCAACCGCAGAAACAAAATCATGCCGGCTCTGGTCCCGGCGACGAGAAGAGAGGCATTTTCGAGGGGAGTGGGATTGAGTCCGAAATCTGCCTGCTGGGTCCATTTTATACCTTGGTTCATACGTGAAGGGCTGATATAATGGAGAACATGGAGATAACGCACTGACGACCTGTGACTTCAACGCTCGGAGGCAATTTCCTTCATCCGAGAAGTGGTCTAATAATAAAGGAGTCACGTCGTATATCTAGACGGTGGGTGGTGAGCAAACATTGGAGTATAGGACAAAAAAGAGACTGCACTTTAATCCATTCTCCCTTCAGTCCGTTCCGACCTGCCGTCCATAGAGTCAAATCCATGCTGGAACTGAGTGCAGCTACTACACAGCTTGATGGATATAAGGCCACATTAGATCCGCATAGAAAGCAAACACACCCAGCATGGGTAGAAACATTGCTCGGGGATATCGTTACGGCCCACAATGCAATGTCAACTGATCCAAGTGCGATGGCACTCCAATCTAGAGCGCCCGTCAGTCGACCACCGGCATTTGGAATTCATGGTCGACCTTGAGATTGTTCCGGCCACACGTACTCCACTGCTCGATCGAATTGGACCAGCGTTCTATACCACCCGAGGGACTCTACCACCTCGGATGTCTTGTCTTTGTCCGGCGTCGCCTTTATTGCAGACGAGGGCTCAAAGTTCAGCCCGTGATCTGGCGTCTACGAGTCGTTGGCGCCGTACGTTTCGTGCGGCCAAGAACGCGCTCACCATGATATACAGTGCAGTTTTTGTTAGGAAACATGCTTGGCCATCTGCCGACCATTGAAAAGCAACGTTGGATGGGGGACAAGAGACCATAGGCACGTTAAGACTGGTGTATATCGGAAGTGACGACATTTCGGGCGATAATTTAGCAGAAACCTGCTGCAACTTCAGTTGGTCATCGAATAGTGCTTTGCGCGACGGCCCACCTAATAGGGTTAAAGTCTAGGGTTTAATGAAGGGCGTCGTCACGCTACTGGATCGTAAGACCATGAATTTCGAAAGTGAAAACACGCGTTATTTGCCAAGAGCTTTAGATCCACACTCGTCACAATCGGAAGGGCAACTTCCTTTTTCTCTTTCTTGAATTCTTCCTGGACGTTTGGACCGTGAAGACGATGGCCAAGAGTGGGAAGAAACGAAAACAAAATGATGACCACTCTGCACAGGTCCTGAAAAAAATCAAAACTGTAATCCAAGAAGTTCCCAGGCCTGTACCATCTGCTGGCGAAGGTGCTGAAATTGGAAACCTCATCTTCGCCGACGAACTTGAAACGACCACGGAGACCCTGGAGACCCTCGCCAAGAACCCGGAGTTGATATCATTGAAAAGCTTGAAGGCATTCCGGACGGCCGTGCACGATTATTGGCGTGTAGCATCGGAGGTTTCGCAAACAGGTGCCCGAAATCGCTCATACCTCTGGTTCTGCTCTGACACTCGACTGGAGGGTCCTCCCTGACCTCAAAGATCTCTTCCGCTCTCGTCGATCAGAGGCATGTCGATGCACTGGTCCTCCTTTCGGAGATGGAGATCCGTGGATATCTCCCAAAACTCGGGGCATTACAGCGGTGGGTTCGCGAATGCGACGCCGTTCTCGTGCCTACCTTGTCTCAGGAGGATGAGAACCGCGTTTGGCAGGTTCTCAACGCCATCCTCCGTACAACACAGCCAGATTTCGTGTCCTCGAGTCGAGGAGGCGACAGTACTTTGAAGCCTGGTAGCCGGCTGCGATGGTACGCTCCCTTCACACAACAACCGACAGAAGCACCGTCTGCTACTGTCAATCCGGATATCGTGAAAGCGACGGCCGTCCTCAAGCCTCTCCACACCACGCTCGGGCCAGATCGCCGCCCCCCGAACAAGCACCCGGCAGTGGTGTACTACTCGCCTCCGAGCACATTCCCACTTCTGCCGCCCTCCGAACGGGCACGCAAGCCTCAGCGTTTCGATGTTCCTGGCGTACCAGGTGACGATCACATCCCTGCGCATTAGATCTCAGTTCTGAAGTCCCAGCAGGAGCGTTCATCATCAACGACGTCTTCGAGCACTCGGAATGCGAGGCCCTGATTGACGCTGCTGAAGCGGTTGGCATGCTTCCTGACGAACCCACTGCTGGCTCGGCGACCCAGCTCGCCTCTGTCCTTGCGCACAATTTCATTTGGCTGGCAGACACGGACTTTCTTTCGATTATGTACAGCCGCGTAGTCGACCTTCTCCCCCAAACGATCCATGGCGGCGCAGTCAGAGGGATCAACGCAAGATTCAGACTGTACCGCTACCGGCCGGGAGCCTTGTATCGTCCGCACGTACGGCCCTCGGTCCCCTCCAGGCCCATCACTGACTACTTCACAGATCGACGGTGCGTGGCCGGCGTCTGCTCTCGACAATACGACCGTTCCGCCGTCGTATGTGTACGACTCCGACCCCGCCGTCTACTCGCGGCTGACCTTCCTCATCTACCTCAATGACGACTTCGACGGCGGCTGCACGACGTTCTTCCTGCCGTCCGCCGAGCACGGTATTCTCGAGGCGAGGCCCGTAAAACCACGCACTGGAACTGTATGCGTTTTTCCCCACGGTGCTGCGAGAGGGAGTCTCCTTCACGAGGTATGCCGCCTTGTCCACGTAGGACAAATACAGCCTAACGTGTATTCGGTACAGGGAAGCGGGGTAACCGAGGGAGCGAAGTATGTCATCCGTACCGAAGTCTTGTATGAAGTAGACAAGTCGGAACGGGTAGATAGTTCATGAAATACCAAAAAAAAATGTATTTTTTTTATCAAGCTCGGCCTAATTCGGCTGAGATCATGCACTGCCACTCCAAATTAGGACATTCGATTCGCAGGTGTACACATCCAGCTCTGGTTTCCAGCTGAGCTATCGCGAAGCACAGTTTTAGTCTGGTTCGTCCACTGCGAAGTAATTCTCATTCCGAAATTGGAATCAGCCCTCGGGAACCGGAAAAAAAAAACGAAAGCAGTGAACGCCCGCTGAAACCGCTTATCGGGGCACGAGGGAGACCTTTGCGGTTTTGGTCTGGGATTGCTATCGTTGGGCTTGCATTGATCAGCGCAGGCCATAGGCCGTTCTATTATTATTCTCAGGATGGCGGATGACGGGCTCGACATTGCGGTCAACGACATCTCGACAAACTCGGGGGATTTAGGGATTCTTGCGGAAGAGATACGCGCCAAAGGTCGCGCGAGCTCGCTGCATGTTCCGGACGCGTCGTAGGTGAAGTAGGTGAAGGACATGATCGAGCAAGTGCGGCGGAAGCGACGCAGTGGCACGTCGGACTGGATGTTGTGGGTTTCCGGATCCGCGGGTCCCGGCAGCCTAGAGATTACGAACCACCTGTGAAGATGGTGGCGAATGCATTGATTGGAGTACCAGGTATGGCATTGACCGAGGGCAACCTTTTTTCTTATTTCATTCGGTGCTAGTCGCTTACCCAGTACTAGTTCTGAATCCAGTCGACCCACCAATTCCCCAGGAACATTTCTCTGCTACAGATGATCAAACAGGGCCGTGGTGGACGTATCGTTGTGCCTCGTCCGTTGGCAACAAGGAAACTCGGCTTGATCATTCTTTGCCCAACAGTTGAGTTTGACGAGGCACACAGGCCGCTGGTAAGCAGATTTACAATACCTCGGCGATCTACCTAATTATTGAATGGCCGTCAGCACTGGGATTCGGGGCGCATGGGATTTCAGTCAGCGCATACGCACCCGGCGCCATCGACACTGCTATATGGGAATACCTCCGAAGATTCGAGATATTTTGCCTAAATCTAGTTTAAGCTGGCAGTGAGTGTAACTTCTGTGACTGGCCATGGCGATCCGTCCAATATAACCAAGAGGGTTCGTGGACACATCCCCGAAGTGGCACATAGAAGCTCTCAACACAATCGGGTAGGTACCTCGTGCTTACGCATGTCATTCCTTGATATCAATCCCTTGAACAGAACTCCAGAAGACGTGGCCTATGTGGTGCCTTTTTTTGGTCTCTAAAGAATGTCAGTTTGTAACTGGTGCGTAATTTTCCATCTGTTTGACGAACTGTGTTCAACATCGCCCCCGGCTTCCGCCGCCCGATTGCAGGACAAATCGTAAGTCTGTTTCCCCTCTTTTTTGATCATTATTAGGTCACGGTTTGCTTTAGATTCCAGATTACTGGAAGATGGAATTAATGACGCCAGCATGTGTGCTGAATACAAGTTACTTGAATTGTTGAGCATCGTGATGCTTACTACAGTATAACTGGGGCCGTGGCTCCACGATGTTGTCGCCGCGTTCAGGGTGATGCCGGGGATCTCTGGTAGGCCAGGTATGTGCTATGTGCTTCTTGCAGATTGATATTTCTCTACAGAGATGAATACGAATTGATATCTGTTAGTATTTTGACTCAGCGGTTCCCTTCAAATCACGTCGATTCCATTGGTGAAGAAACGCGCCGTCAAGGAGGGTTTACTTAGTAAGATCCGATGTATTTTGGAGGGTATCTGGTACTCACCGAATCGGGTAGATAAGCATGTTGTCCCGTGAAGGTTAAAGGAATGCGAACAGTCTCAGTTTGACAGCTGTGTTCGCATGCAGAGCCATATTAGAGCTGAATATGTAGCCTAAGGTCGAGTTTCCCCAAGAGCACGACACTCTGCTCCCGTTGCGCGACATCCTCTTCCTTCTCCAGAAGATAACCATGTCTATCGTTGCAACATTTTCTCTACTTGTTCTTTGTGCTGCTGTTTTCATTAGGAAGGTAGGTGCCCGCGAGGAAGGACTCCCTCCTGGCCCACCGACTCTTCCCATTCTCGGGAATCTGCACCTATTTCCGACAGAATTCCCATATTTCAAGTAAGTACAATCTGCCGTTTCTCCTCCAGAAAAATGCTTACGATGATGGCAGATTCACTGAATGGGCCCGAAAATACGGCGGAATCTATTCGGTGGGTGTCGATGTCGATGATGCAGTTAAAGTATCTGATATCAGATTATAGCTGAAGTTGGGGCCCGGAACAGTGATCATACTTACCGATGCTGCCGCGGTCAAAGAGCTCATGGAGAGACGAGGCCCGGATACTGCAGACAGGCCGGTCTCCTATATCTTCGAAACTGTGACCGGAGGATTGAATATGGGGGTTGCACGTTATAGTCAGCGTTTTCCACACTGTCGACCGTCAATATCAAGCGCGACTGACTGGCCCATCTCTCTATAGATGCCATTTGGAGGACTCTCCGTAGAACAGCGCATGCGATTCTGACACCGCAAGCTACTGCACGGCATCTGCCCATCCAACAGACCGAGGCCACCCAGTTGCTACACGATATTCTCGAACGCCCGGAGGTTCGTTCGTATTCAACATCCACTGTAATGAGGAGCGACTACATTATCTATCAGTCATTCTACACCCACATCCGGCGCTACTCGAGCTCAGTTATCTTCTCGGTACTCTATGGTCAGCGGTCGCCACGATATGAGTCACCAGAAACTGTGGCGTACTTCAATTACGAGCATGAATTTGAGCGCCTCGCTGAACCCGGTGCTACGCCACCTGTGGACATGATCCCTTTGTTGAAGTTGGTCCCCGAACGCTCAGGCTGGGCAAAATGGAAGAGGGATGCGAGGAGAGTGAGGAATCGGCAGCGGGCTGTGTATTTTGGATTTTTGGATGGAATGAAGAAGAGGTTGCAGAGCGGTGGGGCAAACGAGAGTTACATGGAGGAGGTATTGGCCAGACGAGAAGAGTTTGGACTTGATGAGGAAATGATTGCGTTGAGCTCTTTACCAGTTACGAATGCTGATTTTGAACTGACTGACACCGATTTTAGTTATCTTGGCGGCGCTCTCGTCGAAGGCGCATCGGCAACAACTTCTTCCTACCTCCACAGCTTCGTCCTGTCCTTGGTTGGTTATCCCGACGCGCAGAAGAAGGCCCACGAAGAAATTGATCGTGTTGTCGGGGCACATCGCATGCCGACTTTGAACGACCTTGAACAAATGCCTTACATTCGCGCAATGATTTTGGAGGTGGGTGGTGTTCTCGGTAAACACCCATCTAGAATTAATGCTGGCCTTAACTATTCAGACGCATCGATTCCGTCCGGTACTGCCTCTCATGCTTCCTCATGCGGCAATAGCTTCAGTGGAGGTATAGTATGAGTGGTAGTTCCATTCAAGACGTGTTGCTGATTGTGTCAATTAAGTACCAAGGCTACATTATTCCCAAGGGAGCCACTATCTTTGTCAACGCATGTAAGTTGATGTAAACTGTCTGAGGCCACCGCTCATCGTGCGCGACTCTAGGGGGAATCTTCCACGACCCTGGTAGCACTTCTGGTCGCTCATTTTTAAGTGCCCCGAATGACCTCCCTTGACAGCGCTCTACGATGACCCGGAAGATTTCGTCCCCGAGCGATATCTTCTGACGGAGAGTGGCACCAAACCCGGAGTCGATGGCAGCGATTTGAAACCGAATTTTGTTTTCGGACTTGGTCGCGTCAGTCGTTCATTGCTTTGCAGTATTGATTATTATAAATCCCCTGTGCTGCAGAGAAGTTGTCCTGGCATCCATTTGGCACAGAACTCAATCGTATGATTCCACTGCCGCTGCTCAATCGCCTGATATCTCACAATAGGACTGCCTTTCAGAATATGAATGTCATGAATCTTTTATGGGCATTTAACTTTGATAAAGACAGCGATGTGTCCGGCAATCCCGTCGAGTTGGATATATTCGCCTTCTCGAAGGTCAGCATAAACTCATCCTAGATATCCCAATTAAGCTGGCACAGGGAGTTGCGACAGGGCCACTTCCATTCAAGTGCAAAATCACCTCTCGCGCAGCGGAGAAAGCCGATATCATCCGCCGCGAATTCCTCGATGCAGCGGATACATTTTCGAAGTTCGAGTTTGGGCTCAGTCCAGAAGACAAGGAGTTTGTGACGCGGTTGCGAGCCCAGGACCGCTAGAACTGGGTGTATATCCTTCTTTAATTTGTTACCTTAAGTTTTCAAAGCTCGTGTATTTCTCCCCTCCAAAACCTTGTCACGATCCACCTTCGAGGACGAATATGAGTGTACATAAAAATGATTCTGTTCAACAACCGTAAAGGAAACGAGCGTGTGACAGTGGGGAAAAATATTTAAATTCAGGCCCGGCCCCCCTGAGTCTGAACTATCACGAAGCAGAACAGAAATTCAAGCATGGTTTCGAATTCAACCAAAAATTCAACCAAAGTTGAACGTAACCGGAAGTATCCGACGGCCGGGAGTTGCCGATTCTGCACGATCCGTAAATCGCCAATACTTATGTGGCAGTGTTTCAAATGTGTCCCTGTTATGATCGGGGGCCACGTTCCTCCTCTCCTCAAAAATGCATGCCTTAAAGTTATAGCCATGGAATCCATCCCCTTTCGCCAGCAATCCACCTGGTATGGAGGTCGAGGTCTCTTTGCCACCCAGCCTATCCCAAAAGGCACCTTGCTACACACCTGTCCCGCGCCGTACGCCTCTGTGATCTACCGCGTTTTCCGCAAAGAAGTCTGCGGCCAATGCTTCGCATACTCCTTTGACGCGCGGCGCAACGCGTGGAACGTCAAACTCGAAGCGGGGAGCGGGATCTGGTTCTGTGCTGAAGCGTGCCGGGACGAGTGGATCCGAAGCGAGAACGTCGACCAGCTCGTCGGGGCCATCAACGCCGCCGTTGACAAGCTCGCCAAGATCATGGAGAAACGCGCAGCCGGGCAGACTGTCCCAGTGCCGCCGGAGCTGCTGCTGGTCAAGCCCATGACGCAGGAGATCATCGATCTGGCGTGGGCCGCCGCGGAGAGCGCACCGCTTCCGACAGACGCGCCGCAGCCCGTGCTCAGTGAGATGGAGCTCGACACCGTGCGGTTCATACTCTCCGCCCTCGTGCGCCGCTACCTCCACGACTCGACGCAGACCGCCCCCCTGCTCAACTCGTGGACGGACCTTCTGGGGCTGCAGAACAACGAGCTGGCGTTCATCCAAGGCCGGCCCGAGGCCCTCGCGTCTCAGCTGCGCGTCTACGCTTTTGTGCGCCGCATCGTCTGCGCGATTCCCGCTCTCACGCCGTACCTCGCGACCTCCGAGACTGTCCGCGCTGTTTTTGCGCGCGACCAGGGGAACGTGTTTGGGATGTACGAGATGAGTCAGGAGGGGGACGAGATGTTCGGGTGGAGCATGTACGTGTCCGCCTCGTACTTTAACCACGGCGAGTCGCATCTCGTCTGTCTGATTCCACGCTACTTGCTCATCATGGAGTACAGACTGTGTGCCGAACGTTCGAAAAGAGCGAGCTGGGCGCGCATTATTGTTCTACACGACTAGAGACGTTGCAGTCGGCGATGAGCTCTGCATCAGCTACATCAACATCGCGGACGGCGTCGCGGATAGACGGAAGGAGCTTTCATCTAATTGGTACTTTGACTGCGTGTGCCAACGGTGTCAGACGGAGCTGATGACCCAGTAGAATTAGAGAACTAGAATAGACGACTGCTAGTAGACTTGGAAATGCTTATATGACTAGTAAATTAATACGCTGAATCGAGTATGAATCTCGCAGACAAGCAGGCCGTAAGTAAACATACTCACCGTAGAATCTTGCTACAATTTAGCGTCTCGAGCCGTGTTGATCTGATAAGACAGCGGAGTCCCTTTTGACCAAAGTCAGTCTCACGACGTTCAACTCGGGAAAATGCCATTACCCTCTGAAAACGCGTTCACAAAGTCGGCCACTCTGAGCAACGCCACAGGTTAGTTTTCCGGGGAAAATAAACTACTGAAGAAGGCCTACAATCGATGGTGCGGATGCGGGATGTAATCACTAGAGCGCTATGTGTATCAGGATCATTGCGAAATGAAAGGAAGGATTGAAGAGCCCGACGCGCACTTGAACGCCTGGAGATCCCGGAACTCGACAGTGAGAGCTATCGAGACAGAGACGATCATGATGAGCGCGTCGCAGTACAAGGCTAACGCGCATACAGACCGAATTCATACCCCCTCGCGCCTTTACGGTCTATGGGCGGGCCGACCTTGAAACCGTTGATTCCGGGGATGGTGAGCGCCGCGGCGAGGAGCAGATACACCGTGCGGTACGCGTCGTCCTTCGCTTCGCGCGTCGTCCCCGCGCGGAATTTGGCGAGCGCTTCAAATGAATGAGTAAAGCAGATGTCAGAAGGCGCTCGGCCTGGTTCGAAGCAAGAAAGGAACAAAATAAGGACCGGGTGACACTCACTGAAGTGCTGGACGGGCATCGTCGACGATGGGAAGAGAAGAGAGAGGGAGAAAGGAGCAGAAAAAAGCTTTTGGACTGGGTGCGCAAATCGGATTTCGAATTCGAAAACTCATAATTAAGCAAGCGCATGGCAGGACGCGTGCGTCCAATTCGCTGTCAATGTTGTCACCGGTGTCTCGATTCGCCGTCCACATCGTCGCGCTCATCCGAATACCGGGCACCCAGGGACGCAATACAAGAGGCCTCGAGGCTGCATGGATATTGATGCAAGGCATCCCCACGAATCGGCAGGGGAAGGCTGACTGCCTTGTGCTGATCATGAGGGTTCAGTACTCAGTAGGACTCCGGAATGTCGTTCAATGGACCCACCCAATACGCTTAACATGCGCGCAGATTAGATATATATATTAGATGGTCGCTCAATCAGATGGAAAGCCTATCAAATTTACGTAGACTGCAAGTCGCGAGCCTATCACCAAGGTGTTCGGTCCACGATCTTCATCCATATCGGGTTTGAAGTACAGTGTATTTCTTCAAACATCCTTTGGAAGAATCAAATAAGTAGTATGATAGGTCCGAGAATAGTGAGTGTAACATAGATTAAACCATTCAAACACTTGGTGAGTAAAGACCGGAGGAAAGAAAGTAATAACAGTTTTGAGTTTTTTGTACAGCTACGCGTGGGTGTGGGGATGTAACGGCCTGGGTCTGGGCCTGAGTTAGGCGGGGGAGCGGGAGAGGATGCAAGTACTCACAACGAGCGACGACAGCGGGGGTACCCGCAAATTATTTACCACGGAGGGGGAGTGGCTTCCTAGATCGAGTAGGGCACGG
This sequence comes from Mycena galericulata, assembly GCA_029289565.1. NCBI lineage: Eukaryota > Fungi > Basidiomycota > Agaricomycetes > Agaricales > Mycenaceae > Mycena > Mycena galericulata. The sequence goes on from JARKIA010000185.1 coordinate 62,814, forward strand.
TGAGTATCGCAATCTAATCAAAATATCAAAGCACGTACCGCACGCGCCTCAACCCACGGAGGGGGAGTCTCAACAGCGCGGGCTTCCTGGATTGAGTAGGGCGCGGTGAGTATCGCAATCTAGTCAAAAATGTCAAGGGCACGTACTGCGCGCGCCGCCCGAGCCTCAGCCCGTTTCATGCTTCCGTGCCTCTTCCACGTAGGAGTGCCGTCCTGTTCGCTGGTCAGTGGATCATACGTGGGCATGGCTGACGCGACGTACGTCGGTATCCCGCTTCCAGGTAGGGGTGTCCTGTTCGCTGGTTAGTGAATCATAGTGAGCATGGCTGACGCGACGCACATCAGTATCCCGCTTCCACGTAGGAGTGTTGTCCTGTTCGCTGGTCAGTGAATCATAGTGAGCATGGCTGACGCGACGTACATCGGTATCCCGCTTCCACGTAGGAGTGTTGTCCTGTTCGCTGGTGAGTGAATCATAGTGAGCATGGCTGACGCGACGCACATCGGTATCCCGCTTCCACGTAGGAGTGTTGTCCTGTTCGCTGGTCAGTGAATCATACGTGGGCATAGCTAACGCAACGGACGTCGGTATCCCGCTTCCAAGTGGGAGTGTCCTATTCGCTCGTTAGTGAATCATGCATGGGCATAGCCGACACAACGCACGTCGTCATCCCGCTTCCAGGTAGGAGTGTCAACGTCCTGTTCGCTGGTTAGTGAATCGTGCATGGGCATAGCCGACGCAACGCACGTCGGTATCCCGCTTCCAGGGAGGAGCTCCCTGTTGACGGCGTCGGTGGGAGAAATGGGTGATACGCGTCACTCAACGTACCTCAGTAACGGGCTCCACCCGCTTCCACTCAGGAGGTCCCTGCTCGCCGTTCAGTAGGTGGACTGCGATGTAAGTATGCCTCAACGCACGTCATCCTGGCGCTTCCAAGTAGCATCTGAGCGCTACGATACCCTTCAGCACCAACGTCTTTTCCAGGAGCAAGACAGAAACGAACTGACCTGCACATGGGCAGAGACAGCGGCCACGGTAGCAAAAACGACGAGGAGAGCCTGTACACGCATCTTCAGGGGGGTATTGAATAGCAAAGTTTCAAGGGTTTATTGCGTCTTAAATAAGTAGCCGGCACCCGGCCAGGCACCAGGGCGGTTGTCATCTTTGCCAAATTGCTGGAACAGCTCGTCATCTGGTCATTTTGTGTCCCCCTGTCTCGTTTTGAAACCTTTGCTTTTTTTTTTTTTTTTTTTTTTGAAGAAATAAATCCCTCGTGATTGGGGACAACTTCAGGAGCTACAGTACTGGACGCTTCGAATATTCTCGTCGCTCCTCAGAGGACGCATTGGAAGAGACGAAGGTGTCGGCTGCAGTGGTGATGTGCGAGATCTGCCCCATTCGGCTGTGTGCAAATGAAGTTGACAATGAGTTGTGAACACTGTTGCCATGTGAACGTTCAGCGGCGGTCTGTATTTTTCTTTTGACTTGTTCTGGTTATGTTTGCTGGTTGGTACAGAGACAAATCGTTAGCCTTTCCGGAGTGGGGGTCCGAGGTCGCCTGCAACGGCTCGAAACGCTCAGGGGGCGGCGCGGCGGGCTGATTAATGCACAGTAAGCACATGATTTTTTCGACACATCTTTGATGACAAGGGTGCAAACATGAGGGACTGCATTAAATCGCAAAATATTCCCGTCGATAACATGCGTGAACCTTGAGGACTTTACTGACAAGTTGTGAGTAGGGTGGCGCAAGTGCCGTCAGCGTTCCAGGCTGACTGTCAAGAGTCGAGAGGTCCAGGGACAACCGTGTAAATTAAAAACATTCCGGAAAATCGGGTCCGACCGCGACTGTGGCGTATATGAGGGCATCCACTGGGCATCCCTGAGTAGAATGGACTTGGCGTCGGGACACGGGAGCCAGGAACAGAAGCAAAGTAATTACCTTTACCTGTGAAAGATGAACAACGCCACAAGAAGGCCTGGAAGTGGACTGGATCAAACTCTGGATCGACAACGACCAGATTTGGGTTTACCTTCAAGGTCATTTGAAGGATCGAACAGCAGCAGCACGAGGTATTTGCAACGAAGACCGTGAGGTCCGTATCGCAGACGTACAAGTTAGATGGATAGCATTCGGGGCGATTTACATCAGAAACCCGGTATTAAGCGACCGACGCCCGCCTTAAGACCTTAACCGCTTTTGCCGGAAGCCGCTTTGACGGAAACCTTGTGCGCGAGGTTCAAGTCCGCGGCTAGGTCGCGCCCAAGCTGGACGAGGATAAGGCTGGGGACTAGGAGCCAGAAACTATGCATGGAGATTTAGCGGACGGGTGAGGAGCAAGGAACAGCAAAAGGGGCGCACCCGTTCGGGATGATCCAGTACTTGATCAAGTCTTCGAGGCTGTTGTGCCCGACGGCGCAGTAGTTGCAGTAGTACTCCTGTGCCCAGTAGAGGACGGTTTTGGAGAGCGTCATGGCGGCGGCGGTGAATCCGATGAGCGGCGCGGGCGGCCAGGCGGTGACGTGCGCGGCATAGAGGTACCAAATGTTTAAAAGGGTCTCGACGACGTTAAGAAGGGCTAGGGAAGATGTCAGAGGTGTAGAGCAGCGACGATGGTCATTAATCGGTCGGACGTACACTGCGCATTGGTGAATCCATCGCCGCGCTTGAGCGTTTCGACGCCGTATACCTATGTACAACCACAGGTCATTTCTAGGCCACTGTTCCATTATGAGAGACGCACAAGGTCGACCTGAGAGAAAATGGTCAATATGGGAAGGATGTGAGGTCAGGAGTCAGCGGTTGCGCACATTTTGGTATATGCTGTACGGCGCCCAGATCCAGTGAAGGTCTCCACCCTAGACACATTTATATTCAGTAAAGCAGACGTATAGGTCTGGGGTGCTACACACTTCCATGGAACGCGGCCTAGGACGTCAGTTAGCCGTGTCGTCGCGTGCGAAATCGGCGGAGGGCGCACCTCATGAAACAGTAGCCAACATCCCAGAAAATGACCTGGTTTTTTATCAGAAAACGTCGGAGAACGGCTGGGGAGCGTACGGGGGCGGTCAGCAGGAACCACAGAGAAATCCAAGTGTGGGTCTTGACGGGCATTGGCAAGAGGAGTTTGAGTGCACAGTCGTCACGCGTTACCATCACCGACGGATCAGCGTCACCTGGTCCCGTCTCACGCACACGATCCATGAGTTGAACTTGGAACGGAACCAGAGCTTGATTATTTCGTCTAATACAGGCTACTGGAGGCTCACTGACGTTTACTGCGACTTTTTCGGCGCTCTTTTCGACGTCTTTCATTCTGGCGAGGGCCGGTGGCATCGGAAAACTTGGGACTATCGGAGTCGGAGTCGAATCGCGACAGATACGTGGCCGACAATATTGGCAGGCCCATCGAGCACTAGGAAGAGGTGAAGGTATAATGGGGGGTGGAAAGCAGAACAGCAAGCTGCGCTCCACGCCTAACCACAATCGAGCACCGTCGTCGCGTGGCATATCAACGTGGTCTTCGTCCGGTCTGGCTAAGCTTGAAGAGCCTCCACTATCCCAAGAAGATTCGGATGGATAGTCAGAGAAGAAGCAGTCCTTTCGATTGTGATTGGGCTTTGCGTCATCTCCTCTTGTTTTGATGTTTTCTTAACAACACTCGCTCATCGACTGGATCCGTACCGGGTTTCGTTGGCCTGGCAAATCATGGGATTTACTCGAACTTGGAGAAAATTCAGCCGAGAACCGCCCCTCTTTGCTCAATCTTAGCTCTGCTGGTATCGACCGATCTTATTACGGTTGGTCAAGCAAGCTCCTTGCATTGTTTTTGTGAACACCCACCGTCCACGTTCCAAATAATCGTCACAAATCTAATCTTGTTTCGATTTGTCTTCCTCAGAGTTTTCTCTCTCTCTCTTCCATGGTCAACCTCTGGCGTCACCCGTCGAGTTTTTTCGGGCTCTTAGAATCGATTTTCCCGTGTACGGCACAATGGTCCCGACAAAATACGTCGGCTTCGCGCGCTGGCGCGGCGAGAGGTCGATTCGTATCAATTCCTATGTAATCCACCAGTACGCCATTCTTCACTGTCTGATTCCCGTTTTGCTAATAAGGGATCATCCCCGACAATAACTCATATTGGCTTCTTTGAGTTTTACTTGACCCACGACGGGTACAGAAGCGTCTTTATTGGTTCCGGGGTCCAAACGATTTATTGACGCTGGATGATTCATGACACCTGGGGTAAAGACCGAGGCACCCGAAAACCAGGTTCGTTCAACGCACCTGGTCGGTACCCGGCAACCCTGCTGACAAAATTGCTTCGAGCAGACAAAGAGAAGCTTTGTCGGGTCCTGCAAAGCTCCCCTTTGTCTTCCCAAAATTACATTACCAGGTACCGACCAGGTGCGTTGAACGCACCTGGTTTTCGGGTGCCTCGGCCTTTGCCCCATTGTATGCGGACGTCGCGGATTGACAACCAGGCCAAGAGAACTTCCAGTGGGTTCCTGTGATTCGTTCGATGATTGTACTGAATTGCATCTATTAGGGTTGCCGTAGTTCCGCACTCATGTCTCGTTACTGGAGGCGTCTATCTGTTAGTTGTGCGTAATCCTCTGATATTTGTGAGGTACATGATCAACCAAGTTCTAATCTGCTACCGGCGAACTATGCGGAGATTGCAAATAGTCTGTCCCACATACTTCTCACAACCGACCAACCTGAGAACTTCCATCTGCCAAAATTTCCATCATCTGTCGCGGGAGTGTATTGGAGAATGTTCTTTGGACGGAGACGTGTAATCTAACTGTAAACGGAGAATCTATACGAAAATAGGGAAGTAGAAGACCCGTGTTATCCCATGGTGCGTCTCATGGCCCTGTATTTTTATTTATGCGGTGCGCTATGCTTGACCTGTTTGTTCATTTTAGAGACAAAATTAGCAATGGGTATCTATTATAACTCATTGGCCACTCGTTCGTGCCATGCCATGCGCCCACCACCACCCATAATCCAATTTGTCCTGGTCCGTTTTTTTTTTTCCGATATGGCCTTCGTTTCTCGGACTGTAGCCTGCTTTCTCGCGCATATCTCCTTCAACCTTCCTCGGCAGAGTCAGCCGCTTCGGCTCTAGCAACTTGTGGTTTACAGACTCGTCTCCGAGTTGGTGCTCCACACCTGGTTCCATTTTACAGGACGCGCGATTGACGTTATGTTTTCGTTTCCTTCGGATTCCGTGTCAGCTCGGTCGCCTAATCAGCGACATCGGACTCAGCAACGGCAGTGGAACCCTCGGGGTACGTGGTCTCAGGCCTAAGCCAGTCGTGGTCCATCAACAACAGCATTCCAGGATAGGAAGGAACAGTGGGAAGCCGTCGGCATTTTCGACAACAACTCATTCGAAAAGTTTAAGGCCGGACCTAATGCCCTTACTTTGGGTGTTAAAAACCATTCTGCCGGTGAGCTGAATGGTCGATGGTGGAATGCAACCGACGCCGCCCTGTCTCCCAATGGAATCCGACCGATTCCTCACAGGACTCATCATCTGCTTCTCCCGTCCTGCCTCCGTTCGTGGAGCTCACGCTATACACAATGTGTTCCGAAACTCTCGGTGAACAGCCCTGTTTCCTATCCGTACCTTCTGATCGCGTTAACAACCTGGCAACAGAGGAGTTCCCCGCCCTCAGACTGTCAGCGCCCGCGGGATCATTCTCAAGTGTCTGCGAGAGAGCGTGGTTTCAACCCCGGATGAATGAGCGCGAATTGGTATGCTTGTTTGCATTGGTTCCACGAGACGGATGGCCGCGCTTGGAGGAAAAACTACCGCCGAGGAAGGCATTCTGTCTGCAACTGCTGGCACAAGAACTGTGCAAACGGCCGATTTCCGAGCCAGCGGGTCCATGGAGCCAGAGGATATCAGTACTCGATCTGTCCTCATCGGACGAATCCACGTAGACATTTCCTGCTTCGGATTCCGAGTAATGCTCATCCCCAGATGAGTCGGCTCCTCGCGCATACCCATAGAATGTGGGACAGATCATTCCGCAGCGCGGAAGTCGAGAAGTTCAACTAATAACGTATCTCTTGGAAGGTGCGGGATGTCAGTCAAACCAGGGCTCTGGATAAAACTTATTTCCGCTCTCTGGAAGCAGCTTGATGGCACAATGAGACTACGGTGTGTTTTCTTTTCTAGTGGTATCTGCGCTTATTTTGCCGTGACAATTGACTGGAATCTCCGTAATGACCGCGTTGTTTGGGATCCACCGAGCTTCAACTAGACTTCAGAACAGTAATTATTGATCTTCAACTCGGGTATCGGCGATGCGGGAATTATTTGTGTAAATCGGATGATACAGGATGCTACGTGTCGTTGTCTACATGAGAGTATGGCATGGGAGGTGAAGGAGGACGTTGGAAAAGTTTGCATAGGAAAAGCGGTCAGATAGCGAGGAAAGCAAAAGGAAAGCGATAGACGATGCAATATATAACTATGCGAATAGGGAACCTCTGTGACGAAGCCACACCTGTCGCGAAGGGGATATACCGAGGGCGAAAGCCGTGTTGAAATCCTGTGCCTTCGCTTCCATGATTAACTATCGGATGTATGTCAATTGTGTTGACTCCATACAATCTTACACGAAGCTGACCTGGATTTTATCGTTCAGGCTGCTGGTATTCCGCGTGCATTTCCAGATGGCAAGGGAATGCCCACTGACGAGGCCATGAAACCCGCTACACCACCAACGCAATGAGGGGGCGTCCAGAGTTTTTATGCGGAGTCTGCGAGCCTCGTCATCGAGACTGGATAATTATATCAGTAACTCAAGAGGGAGAAAGGATTCGAAAGTGCGCACGCTAAAAATCGGTTTGAAACATCAAGGTCTGCTTGGAGTCGAAAGTCAAAGAGGTGGGCGCTGACGGCCTCGTTATAGAGTTTCCCCATGTGTTCAATTTCACGGTTCAAACGAATGATCATCCGCGTAGGTGAAGCGAATATAGCGGCGAAGCACAAAGGCACCAGAATAACTGTGACGAGAGATATATGGAATGGGGATACATTTGGGATGAGGTTGATCCAGGTAGACGCGGTGGCGAGTGAATTCACGTCCACGTCGATTGGGGCCATTGGAAGATTCGAGCTGCAGCTGGGACAAAGTCAAGACACTTCTTATACTGGATTTGTTCACCAAACAAACGAGAATCTCAGATTTGGTTCCGTGAGGTCAGTGATGCCAAATTAAGGAAGAAGCACCGAGATTTAGTATGTTTGATTGGCGAGTTGATTGGCGTCGACTGTCTGGTTCATATGGAAACCAGGAGCACCACGCTTTTAAGCGAGTGTTGGCATCAAATACGGAGTGATGGCCGGTGTGAGGGCCGAAACCGTGTTTATTCTTTCCAGCTGAATTATGCTTTTGTGGGCACCCAGGATGTAAATATGGAATTTGAAGGGAGATGTTCACCTCCTTTGTGTTGGGCACTCCGCATGCTCAGACACACCTACAAAACCGAATCCATTTTGTAACTGTTCAAAGAGCAGTACACGAGTTTTGGCACTTTGATCTCAGCATGGGGCGAATTTCATGTCCTTCGTGGCCTTAGAGTATCAATGGTGTCGTCGGAACACCGATATTATGCCCTCGAGCCATTTATAATTGACACTGGGGCTGACTGAGATGCCCGAGATGCCCGAATACAGATGGCTCAACTTGGGGAAGCTGAAATTGCATTTGCGGGTCCAGTGCGTGATTTCTCTTTTTGCACAGTAAGATACGGTGGGAAGCATTCTCTTCTGTTGAGATTGGATCAATGAGGGCAATATTTGGACCTGCCCAGACCGTTTAAACCCAACTGAATTTGTTGACACATTTACAAGTCGGACTCAGAACAAGACAGAAGGCAAAAAATACACAACTTCCATACTACGGATAAGGATTCCAATCAAATTGGAGGAGTATTACAGCCTCGTAGACAGAGCTTCAATAAAGAAACTCTTACGTTGCATATTGGATGTCATGAATTTAAATCAACGGGTGGCAGATCTCACAAACTCCCGTCTTTACAAATAACCTTTCCTGGAGAAGTCCCCGCTGTACGAGGGGTCTGAAGATACTTCACAGAACCCAATGGCACTCTAGGGCTGCGACCCTGTGAACAGTGAGTGAACTTGAACAAGGAAATCAAATTCTTGGAAAATTACTGTGTAGGGCAGGATCATAGGACTGAACAGGTGTCTACTACCAAATGAGAGCTACTAACATGTTTGATACATTAAAACAAAAAATGACTGAAAGGACACACTCTCGGCAGAGGAGCGGCCATCGATCAGAAATTGATTGGAACACTCGGTTAAAAGCGTGGTGCTCCTGGTTTCCATAGGTTCAAGTCAAGTTCAAGTCAAACCTAGTCAAACTGGGTTCAAACCGGACCTGGGCATGGCCGAAGTATTGCCCAAGATGAAACGTCTAGCCGGTCGCTCGATAGGTCACTGAGATTCATTGTAACCGCACATATTCCATGATTACTTGAGCCTTGCTGAGGTTATCTCACAAATGGAAGTGCAATGAGACCTCGGCGACGACAGATTACGTCGAGGCCTTTGGCGATCCCTCCAAAATTAAAATCGGAGCAATAAATAACCAGGCCCATAACTCTTCATCAGCCATATTTAGCCAGGTCTTTAGGGATGGGTCCTGTTTCCCGACTCGGTTGTCAGAAACCCTCAATCTCCGCCACTGAACCAGTTTCTCCGAAACATATTCAATTTCCCGCGATGCTGTTTTTTATCACCGACCTTCCTCGATCAATCACTTCGGGGTTCTCGACGAAAATGATGAACATGCATGTTCGGTGATTTTTCCCTTATACAGACTTTGGTGGCCCCGAAACATGGAAGTTGTCAGCGGACGGACTTTCCAGAGAAACCATCCCTCTAACTCATCATTCAGCGCTCAGTCCTCGTGGATCGCGGATAACACCGCCCTGTGCGTACCGTATCATTAGGCTATCGTCATGTTTATCCGTATCCTTTGCCCAGCTTCAGAATCCATGTATGGCTGACAGACTGGACCGGGAATCAACAGGACTCATCTGCACCCGCCCTTGGGTTAAATCCGGCGCTCCAGCGACCAACCATCGGTCTGCTGAGCTCTTGGAGCTGTGCCGACACAACTCCGTCCTGCTCAAGTCCTCGATACTGATTATTGGATAGTAATACGTTTGATGTTTTGTACATGATCATATGACGAAAAAACGACGCGCCTAAAAGCTAGTAAAAGAAGTAACCTTGTACACTGGCAAGAAAACGAAAGAATACAAAAGAAAATGCGAGGGATGACCTGCTATCAATGTGGTCGAGACTTGACCACGAATTCCTTATCCTCTGCGCTGAGTCCAAACTCAAACTTCGAGAACGTATCCGCCGCCTCGACAAACTCCCGCTCGATGATCTCAGCCTTCTGCGCCGTGCGAGGCGTGATCTTGCATTTGAAAGGACACGGAGCGGTCAAGATGCCCTGCGTAACCGTGAACATATGAACTTCCCATAAGTGAATGCACTGTGAATTAACCTGACCTTCTGGTAGGCAAATGTGTCGGGCTTGATGGGGTTGCCGGCGACGTCGGTGTCGGCGCGGAAATCGAATGCCCAGACGAAGTTCATGGCGTTGATGTTCTGATTGATTATCTGTTAGATGCGATAAAGATGAAGGTCAGCGGGGAGAGCTGCGAACGATAGAATTCTGGGCCAGATGAATTCCTGGGCAGATTCTCTATAGCAGAAATCTGGGCTTCAGAGATGTACTTGAACGTTGTAAGATCACTGACCCGACCAACTCCAAAAGCAAAATTCGGCCTCAAGTCGCTACCATCGACACCGAGCTTCGTGCCATTCTCAGTCAGAAGATATCGGTCCGGAATGAATTCCTCCGGGTCGTCGTACAGCGCTGACAGAAAAATCAAAAGTGGGCCGAACAGGAATTCGAAAAGTGGTCAGAACTTACCAGGATCGTGGAAAATCCCCCCTAGAGCGAGTGTGATGGATGACGCAGGCAGGGCGAATAAGTTTGAATTCAATGAACGTACAGGCGTTGACGAAGATGGTGGCGCCTCCCGGAATGATATAGCCGCTGTACTGCAAGCACATGAATTATAGGACTTTTCTCATATGTCGACGATTACATACCTCCTCCGGCGCCAATGTCGCGTGTGGAATCATCAAGGGGGCGACGGGGCGGAATCGATGCGTCTGATTCCATGAAACAACCAATGGATGTGATCGAAGAATTCAACCCACCTCCAAAATCATCGCACGGATGTAAGGCATATGCTCGAGATCCTCAAGAGTGGGCATGCGATGCTCGCCGACTACACGGTCGATTTCTTCATGCGCTTTCTTCTGCGCATCGGGATAGGCGGTCAATGCTAGGATGAGGGATTGGAGGTAAGACGAAGTTGTGTCGGATCCGCCTTCTATGAGGACGCCTCCAAGATATCTAAATGTTGTGCATGTTGTCAGCTTTGGTGGCTGGTGACAGATACCGAAGGAACGCAACCCCGTTATCTCCCGATCCATTCCAAATTCTTCCTGCCTTGTCAATATCTCCTCCATGTAGCTCCCATTCTCCTCACCCCTCTGCAGCCTCTCCTTCGTTTCGTCCAAAAGGCCAAAATACAAGTCCCGCTGCAACTTCCGAGCCTTCTCGCAGTCTCTCTTCCACTTGGCCCAGCGCGCCGGAACGTATTTCAAGATCGGGATCAGGTCGACGGGAGGCGTGGCACCAGGCTCAAGGACTAGCTCCCATTCGTGCTGGGCATTGAAGAAAGCGGTGGTTTCGGGAGTCTCGTACCGCGGTGCACGCTTGCCGTACAGGACCGAGAGAATGACTGAGTTCGAGTAGCGTCGGATGTGGTTATAGAACGACTGTGGCGATGAATTTTAATTGTTCTCAGACTGAATAACAAGGCCGAACGAACCTCGGGGCGACGAAGAATATCGTGTAGCAGTTGTGTAGCCTCGGCCTGCTGGATAGGTAGGTGACGTGCTGACGCTTGAGGCGTTAAGATGGCATGTGCTGTCTTACGAAGAGTTCTCCAGTTCTCAGCTGCCCAATAGGCCACTTATTTAGGAATAAATAGCCCAGGAAGACCACGTACTATAACGCGCCAGCACCATGTTCAATCCTCCGGCAACAAGTTCCGCAACATGCATCGGAGGCCTGTCGACTGTTGTCCCACTTCGCTTATCCATGAGCTCCTTAACCGCTGCAGCGTCGGTGAGTACCACTGCTGTACCGGGTCCCACTTTCAACTGCGTTCATAGAATGTAAGTGGTACCAATGTCTTGGGTACATCAAGGTGCTCACCGAATAAAACCCGCCATATTGCCGTGCCCATTCTGTAAATCTAGCGAAATGTGAGGCAATTTTTGGATTATGAACTGCACACACTTGTAATGAGCGAATTCAGTTGGAAATATGTGCAGGTTTCCGAGGAAAGGTACGGTTGGTGGGCCCGGGGGTAGTCCTGCTTCGCGGGAGCCTATTTTACGGAATGATAGCCACAGAAAAGCACAGAAAAGTCCCAGAGATAGAGGTAACAGGATAGCCATGCTCAGTGAGGTTGCGTGAAGGAGGGATGGCGTTACTTGGTGTATCGACGTTGCTTAGTGAGTGTACCCTGACTTATGTCAGACGGAGATGACAGGAAGCGGGGTAGAAGCGGGGAAATCGGAGTCTTCCGCTCCACAGTATGTTGCCGGCACATAGTGGCACATCACGGCGAACCCAAAGTTACCCAAAGTGACCCGTATGTTCAACGAGTCAAAAAGTCGCCTCTTGAATACATATTCTGAATCGCCTCCTACCACTGCATCGCCATGCCATAGCGCCTTTCGGTTGAGGAGTCTGTGTGACTGGCACCGTATCTGACCTTATCCTGGGATCAGAAACTAACTCATCAGGGGTACTTACTGTAATGAGCGCGATGTTGGGAAATCCCGAACTGTGGTCACACTGTGTCGTTCAACGAGTCAACGAGTCACGAACCCCATCACGTCCGAGTCGGATGACCAATCATGATCACGCTCTTCTAAGACTAATCAGGAAATTTGTAATTAACGCTGTAAAGGGGCTATAAGGCCCAAGGACCTGCTATCAATGTGGTCGAGACTTGACCACGAATTCCTTATCCTCTGCGCTGAGTCCAAACTCAAACTTCGAGAACGTATCCGCCGCCTCGACAAACTCCCGCTCGATGATCTCAGCCTTCTGCGCCGTGCGAGGCGTGATCTTGCATTTGAAAGGACACGGAGCGGACAAGATGCCCTGTGCAACCGTGAACACATAAATTCCCCATAAGTGAATGCACTGTGGATGACCTGACCTTCTTGTAGGCAAATGTGTCGGGCTTGATGGGGTTGCCTGCGGCGTCCGTGTCTGCGTGGAAATCGAATGCCCAGACGAGGTTCATGGCGTTGATGTTCTGATTGATTAGTTGTAAGATACGGCAAAGAGGGTTGGGGGGGAGAGCTACGAACGATAGAATTCTGGGCCAGATGAATTCCTGGGCAGATTCTCTATAGCAGAAATCTGGGCTTCAGAGATGTACTTGAACCACGGGATATCACTAACCCGACCAACCCCAAAAGTAAAATTCGGCCTCAAGTCACTGCCATCGACACCGGGCTTCGTGCCATTCTCAGTCACAAGATATCGGTCCGGAATGAATTCCTCCGGGTCGTCGTACAGCGCTGACAGAAAAATCAAAAGTGGGCCGAACAGGAATTCGAAAAGTGGTCAGAACTTACCAGGATCGTGGAAAATCCCCCCTAGAGCAAGTGTGATGGATGACGCAGGCAGGGCGAATAAGTTTGAATTCAATGAACGTACAGGCGTTGACGAAGATGGTGGCGCCTCCCGGAATGATATAGCCGCTGTACTGCAAGCACATAAATTATAGGATTTTTCTCAAATGTCGACGATTACATACCTCCTCTGGCGCTAATGTCGCATGCGGGACCATCAAGGGAGCGATGGGGCGGAATCGATGCGTCTGATTCCATGAAGCAACTGATGGATGTGATTCGAAGAAAGCAACTCACTTCCAAAATCATCGCACGGATGTAAGGCATATGCTCGAGATCCTCCAAAGTGGGCATGCGATGCTCGCCAACCACACGGTCGATTTCTTCATGCGCTTTCTTCTGCGCATCTGGATAGGCGATCAATGCTAGGATGAGGGATTGGAGGTAAAACGAAGTTGTGTCGGATCCGGCTTCAATGAGGACGCCTCCAAGATATCTGAATGTTGTGTATGTTGTCAGCTCTGTGCGTCTGGTGACAGATACTGAAGAAACGCAACCCCATCATCTCCCGGTCCATTCCAAATTCTTTCTGCCTTGTCAATATCTCCTCCATGTAGCTCCCATTCTCCTCACCCCTCTGCAACCTCCCCTTCGTTTCGTCCAAAAGGCCAAAATACAAGTCCCGCTGCAACTTCCGAGCCTTCTCGCAGTCTCTCTTCCACTTGGCCCAGCGCGCCGGAACGTATTTCAAGATCGGGATCAGGTCGACGGGAGGCGTGGCACCGGGCTCAAGGATCAGCTCCCATTCGTGCTGGGCATTGAAGAAAGCGGTGGTTTCGGGAGTCTCATACCGCGGCGCACGCTTGCCGTAGAGGACTGAGAGTATGACCGAGTTCGAGTAGCGTCGGATGTAATTATAGAACGACTGTAGCAATGCATGTTACCTGTTCTCAGACTGAGTAACAAAGCCGAACGAACCTCGGGGCGACGAAGAATATCGTGTAGCAGTTGTGTAGCCTCGGCCTGCTGGATAGGTAGGTGACGTGCTGACGCTTGAGGCGTTAAGATGGCATGTGCTGTCCTACGAAGAGTTCTCCAAGTCTCAGCTGCCCAATAGGCCACTTATTTAGGAAGAAATAGCCCAGGTCAGAGGAAAACCACGAACTATAACGCGCCAGCACAATGTTCAATCCTCCGGCGACAAGTTCCGCAACATGCATCGGAGGCCTGTCGACTGTTGTCCCACTTCGCTTATCCATGAGCTCCTTAACCGCTGCAGCGTCGGTGAGTACCACGACTGTGCCGGGTCCCACTTTCAACTGCGTTCATCGAGTATGAGTGGTACGAGTGTCGTGGGTGCATCAAGGTGCTCACCGAATAAAACCCGCCATATTGCCGTGCCCATTCTGTGAATCTAGCGAAATGTGAGGCAGTTTATGGAGTAGTATGAACTGCACACACTTGTAATGAGCGAATTCAGTTGGAAATATGTGCAGGTTTCCAAGGAAAGGTACGGTTGGTGGGCCCGGGGGTAGTCCTGCTTCGCGGGAGCCTATTTTACGGAATGATATCCACAGAAAAGCACAGAAAAGTCCCAGAGATAGAGGTAACAGGATAGCCATGCTCAGTGAGGTTGCGTGAAGGAGGGATGTCGTTACTTGGTGCTTTGGAGGGTGGTATCGACGCTGTAGGCTGACTTATGTGCACCCCGACTTATGTCAGGCGGAGATGATAACTGGCCTGAAGCGGGGAAATAGAAGTCTTCCGCTCCACAGTATGTTTGCCGGCACATCACGGCGAGCCTGTATGTTCACCGAGTGTGACCGAGAGTCAACAAGTCGCCGCTTGGATCCGTACATAGTAACATATTCCGCCCACTGCGTGTAGCGCCTTTTGATCGAGGTCCAGGAGTCTCCGTATCTGACCTTATCCGGGGAATTAATATTGAGAAACTACTCATCAGGAGTACTTACTATAAACGAGCGTGATGCTGGGGAATCCCAAATCGTGTCGTTCAATTCGTAGCAATGGACCCACAATGGTTCTGGAAAGATCAGCCGAACCCGGTCACGTCCGACGAGTCGGATGAGTCCGGATGACCAAGCATACTCCATCTTCTGGCCAATTGCTTCTGGCACAAAGTTAACCCGCTGCTCCCGCAAACATTGTATGGTCTTTTGTGCGTGGTTCGAAATCTCATGTTTGACGGTGAGAGACCGTCGGCTTGATGGCCCCGACAAGCGATGGAAGACGGGGGAAAAACCTGGCCCCTCTCACAACAGTGAACACCCTTATTAGGGGTCAGTCAAGTCACTCATACTTCCGTGGACCATCACCTCGATATTCCTTCCGGTATAGGGCCGGGGAGCGGTTGCGAAGGAGGAAGAGCCTCAGCCAGGGTCTTGCGATTGACAACAACATCCGATCATGATTTTACATCGCTCCATTGGTTCTACAAGTGGCCTCTACCACTCTCTCAAGTGCCAGCAAAGGTGCGGCTTATCTATATGGTAGGATATCAGAACTCGCGACTTCCAAACCTAAATTGATAGTTGACGGGCACTACATTCAATATTCTCCTTTGGAAACCCGTCTGACACGTCTCCGAGTCTATATTTCATCCATTGCGTGGGCAATCTAACGTTCCCTCTCGACTTGCGACTTCAATGGGCCGACCCATGCTAATCTGGGCCACAATAAATGTCTTGCTCATGGGCGTCATCGTCGTGTAGACTTACACCTACTTCATAATTTACAGGCAGTAAGCGGAATATTTAATATCGCAGTCTTTACTCTGATGCCATGCTTTCTCAGCCGCGACGACAGATGGTTGAAGTCGCTGATTATATTCATTTCTTTTCGCCAACTTCCTTAACACAGAGTCCGCAGTCGCCGCCCTTTACCTCGTAGCCTCACGCTCCTCAACCATTTCGGTGCCCGGCATAAGTTTACCTGCAGCGCCCTCTATCTGGTCTCCCTGGCGGCGGGCGCATCAAATAGCGCATCACACATTGACACATCTAATCAATATGATCCTTTCAATGTTATTGCGCCATTCGACCTTTGGACTTTTCGATATCTACTATATTTGACCCCTTAGTACCTGGCCACCTAAGCATTCATGCCAAAATCTCAATCTTTCCGCCGGCCCTCTGCGCGCCCATTTGTGTCAGAACGAAGGCATGCTTCCTAGGAAGGATTCAAGACCCTAAGTTCCCAAATATCACAACATTTGAGTTCACAGTGAATTTATTTTGAGCGGCAGTACAACATGGCCAAATACCAGGCTAGTTGGCCACCCCGCTAAATAATGGCCTGAGGTCTCAAATGCCCGCCACTCGCGCTCTAAATCATAGAGGGGGATCGTATTAACTATCTCAAACAGTTGTGGTGTATATATGAAGTATACGAAATGCCAGAAAATCGAGGTCCGACGGATGCGAAACACCAAAATCGGGGTCATGATATGAACGAGCGTCCTACACGTAGAAGAAACAGCTAGATGGGCAAAATTAAGATTCATGTTGCTTAATGGAAGGCATTATGACGTACCTGAGCACCCGACTCCATTCCAAGATGCTGATAGCTCCTACAAAAAATCTGACTATTGGTGACACCGAAATTGGGTGGTTTGAGTTAATGACCTGCAGAGCCATCCGAGGTAAGTAGATAAAATTTCAAAATACCTCTCAGAATGAAGGATTGTGTAGTAAGAAGTACTCTGTAAGGGGTCAGACCGATAGCAGGGTGGTATCGTGTACCGGGATGGTGGCCAGCATGGCTGACTAAAAAAAAGCAGTTGTGTTTCCGTGAGTGCGTAGAGAGAGTAGTGGAGGCCATTTCTATCCAGTGACATCAGAGGCAGAAGCCCAGAGTCGGGGGATCAGAACGAGCCCCAAAAGTCGCGGATCGACGAAGAAACGGTGGAGAAATGGCCACGGCAAGTGAGGCGAGTGGTCTGATGTCAAGAAATTGATGTCCCCACGCCTCGGATTCCGATCCGCGATGCCGTGACTTTCGATCAACCCATCACTTTCGGCTGAAATTTGGTCTGGACCTTCGTTGGAGGTCGTGCTTTGTTCGTATATCATACCCAGTCATAATTATCAAGCCTTGGCCTCCTAGATCCAAAATGGCCAACTAGGTGGGGTGGCCAAGTAGGGGGGTCTCAAATAGTACGTTTCCAGGTGTTTTTCCGGAAACCATTCAGGGCTCTTTCGCAAGTTCGGTTTCACCATGGAAAAATCAGTGCCACCGGCGGTGTTGGAAACACATTCATCTATCGCTCCGGATACGGGCCAGATTCTGCCAGATTCCAGTCAATACCGACCAGTTACGGCAACCTCACGACCATCATGGGTCTCCGCGTATATAATCCGTGGTGAAATGATTCTAAATTCTTTGAACGGGCGGGTCTTGTTCATCGAGTCAGGATATCGATTATCCGAGTCGACTGCTTGCTTCCATTACTCAGTCTCTAACTTGTACCGCTCACATGCATATTTCCTTACGCTCGGGATTGGCGACCATTGCGATCATTGGACTTCTTTCTGGCTCGGTTCTTTCTACGATGGGCTGGGTGATGGCCTATAAATTAGGTGAGTGCACCCAAATTCAAGTGATGTTCGGGACACTGAAGGCAGCGTCTATCTAGACACAATCTCTGACACGGAAAAACTCGCCTTGGGCTTACAAGTACTCGTTTACCTCCTGCTCACCATTTTTTCAACCGTTGGGTAAGTCTTGCCAGTAATTCAATCTATCGAGACTTAGTCAACCCCTAGGCTGTGTGGGACAATGTTCCAACTCCGAAGCACGGTTCAGGTTTTCGTCTCCATGCTTTTCGTGGAGCTCCTACTCGGCCTTGGATCCGGAATTTTCGCGCTGTACTTGCTCTTCCAGAAACAATCTTCGGAGACAATACAAAGTTGCCTTTCCGGTTCCGAGGAATGGCTTAAAAAACAACTGTGCGAGCGGTCCTCGGCGTTGAAAGGTGTTTTTGTTACCATGTTTTTGGTGATTTGCTTCATCGAAACGTGTGCGTGACTCTGGGATCTCATGAATTTCTTTTAACTCTCCATCCTCTGCTAGTCGGTCTCATCCTAGGGAACGCCTACTCTGCTCGATTGAGGGTAGCAGAAGCAGAGGTGAAAATGGACGACCCTGATGACGATGCTTACTGGGAGGTTTAGTGAGATAACAGACTCGAGACTTACGACAATTATGATAATGGAACATGACCGAACAAATTCACATGAGAATTCGTCCTTCCGCTTCCAGTACTTAACAGTCTACAGATGCTGACGAAACTCGTCAAGATTAGGTTATAGTTCAACACTCTATAGAATCGATTACGGCTATGATTTTTTGAGGTCAGTTGAATACACCTCCGACTGTCAAAATCGGTTAGTTCCATTGAGACGGCTAGTTTAAGGCCAACTTGAACAGAACGAGCAGGTGGGCAGTTCGCGTCTGATCGCGATCTACCAAACCCCGCAAGGAATCACAGGCTAAGCAGAAACCATGAGCGGACTGTAGTACCCAAACGAGGAAAGAGACGATTACGCGGTGACTCCAGCGGTTTCGATCGGGAGGCCGAGCATCGTAAGACCCGTGAACACGAAGATGGCAGCGCTGGCGTATACGGGTCTGCGAAAAATCGGAATCAACCATCCAACATGTAATCCAAGCAGCCTTACCCGTTTGGTGTTTTCCCGGCGTTGCTATACACGGCAATGACTGCGCGCGCATTAGCTTCCGGAATTTAATAGGCTTATTGGGACTCACCGGGCGCGAAAAGGCCTGTAACTCTGCTCGCAGCGGCAGCTAGGGCGTCGCCAGTGCCGCGACGAGGGGTCGGAAAGACTTCAGGCGCATACCCGTACAACACCTGTGGCCAATCATTATGAAACAGCTTACTAACCGCGAGAACTGAACACATACACCGTAGAAGGCATTCTCCCAGAAACTGGCGATGGAAACTAGGGCATTGACTTGGACAGATGTCCGTGCCGCACTATATAATCTTGTCAGTGAAAATATCTCCGTCGGAGAGAGGAACTAACGTCAACGCAAAGAGGAAGACGCCGGACATGATTGTGAAAAATCTGCAAAACTCCATTAGGCATTCCACCAACGATCCAATCAACACGAAGGACGAACGCTAAGGAGTACTTGCGCCCGGTGCGGGACCACTGGACCATGACAGCGGCGAGCATGGACCCCCCGACGCCGCAAGCCGCTTGATAAGTGTAGGCGGCTAATAGATGAGTGTCACGATTGATTCTTGAGAACAGATACCGGTATAGCTTACAGTAAGTTGCATCGATGCTAGTCGAACCGGTTTCCTTTTCGCGGGTTGACAGATAGGCGCCGCTGCATTGAGACACGATTAACCAAAAAAACATCTGACAGTGAAAGGGGCGCACAGGAACGCATTGAAGAGCGGATACGCGAGTCCGAGAGCCCCATCTGAGTGAGCGTCGTCGGCAACTCGTCGGCAGATGAACATGGCGAGCGCTCACAGATAAAAATAATAAGACCAGACGAATAAGCCAGACGCGGGGTGCAGAACAATCCTCTGATGTTCTCGCCCCGGACGTCGTCGCTGAAAACTGCGGGTTAAATCCTGGACCGAAGAAATTACAACCCAGAACTCACAGGCTGTTGCGGATAAGGCCCCAGGTGGAAAACTTGGTGACGGGAACCTCCGCACCGGAGTCCATTGGGTCAAGATACGGGGTAGCAGCCTCATGGAGATCCTGTATTGTTAGTTTTGAAGTTGTCTTGTTCTTTTTAGCGATGTTGTGGATGACATCGACGGCTTCCTGGTCGCGCCCAATACCTGAAGTTATGTCGGTTGTGTGCCAATGAAATGAGGTGGGAGTACTCACTAACGAGGAATTTGGGAGACTCGTCCATGGGGAAGACGAAAATCCGCAGAATGCCCAGGAACAGCATCATCGCGCCCATTGTATAATAGGAATCTGTGAAATAGAAAGTGTGAGTTCTACATATTTTCTCAGAGATGAAAAGTGATTACACCGCCAGCCATTATTGTTGGTGTTGTCGCACCGGTATAGATTTCCGTCTGGAAGCACTTGCACACCGACTAGGCTCGTGTCACACGAGTACCTAGAGCAATTAGATAACAACAAATGGCGAAAGGCTGGGAAGGACCAACTTGGCCAAGAAGACCCAAGAGATAAGCGACGCGACGACCTGTCCTACTGCCCACCAAAGGGAGAGAAGGGTGAGAAGGTACTGGTTCTTTCCGGGGAGGAACTCGAGGAAGAGAGCGCCGTCAACGGGGAGGTTGCCACCAACACCAAATCCTATATGGTAAATTAGCAGTTTATTTCAGCAACATGGTTGAACTCACCGATGCAAGCGAGCAACGCTTAAAAGAATGGGAATGTTCAGTCATCACGAAAGTGACTATACTGCTTCAATACACACCGCATAGAGTGAGGAAATTTGGGGATGCGCCGGCTCTAAAAATAATCAAACGCGTGGACTGTTGAAAATAGGAGATATACGGACGCCACTCCAAAAATTCCAGAAATGAATAGGGTCGCATTCCATGCGGTCCGTCTACCGATAACGTCGCATGTCATGCCCCAGAAGGTCGCCTTGAACGATAAGATATCTATCACGGAAGTAAAAGAAAAGAATATTTACCCCAACGATCAGTCCGCAGTAGAGGGCGAAGGTCGCCATGCGGATGTTGCTTGAATAGTTTGGAAAGTTATACTGAGAGATTCAAGCTCGAGTTGACCTGAGTAGAATCGCGACCATGCGCACCTGGTTGGCGATAGCGGGCATCACAATAGCGATGGCTTGCAGCCAGATATCTGACGGCACGTCAATTGAAGAACAACCCGAAGAAACAAGGTTGCGTACTGTCGGCGAACCAACTGAAAAAATAAAGGAGAAAAAGGTTGCCCACAGAACACACAGGAAAACCGGGCGACGAACCCAAACCCTGAAGAAAAAACATCAGCAGCCCGTTTTATCAGGAATAAATAGAAGGAGCACACCAGCGCTGAAAAATAGTTCGTACTAAAAATTCTACAAATCAGTCATAAGACCAATGGTGGTGGTTGAGGGGAGTGGCCAAACGCCGCGTCGGGGATTCCTTGATGCCGCTCTCGGGTGACGCGACGCATGGCTCCACGCGTCCAATAACGAACGCACCTGGTACCTGGGTCGAAGATGAGTGAGCCATAGAATGCGAAAACGAGCATCGGGCACATACCGACCCAAGCCGCACTCAGCGATAGCATCGTTGAGAACTTTGACCCTGAAAACGCGACCGGTCAGGAACTCTGTCTTCAGTCCAGCCCTGGTACAAAGGACTGAGCGTACTTTGCCAAGAAGATAGGCTTGATACCCTCAAGATGGGCTCTGTCCAACAGGGCTTGGACACTGCTGTCATCGCCAGTTTTTGTGTCGCCTAGATCGTTGTCGTGAACTTTCTCGGAATGGACGCTCATCGTCGTTCAGGAAGAAAAAAGGCGAGCTGTACGATTGCCATCATTTTGTGTTTCGGACCGACGGAAACTCCATCCGCACGCGACGCACGTTCAACCAGTTCAATCACGCGGATCCGAATTCGGGCACCTCTCAAGGCCCTCTTCCTTCCTGTCTTGCGTTCCTCTTTAGGAGATAACGACAACGTCATGGAAAGCTTGAGTTTGACTGAATGCAGAGTATTGAAGTCTAGGTGCGCTGCCAGTGGTACTTAATCTCAGACTGCTATTGAAATCATGTGGCTGGCAAGGTCTTGGCGTGCGGGCCTGAAACAACATGGAACTTGTGAAACAGCTGTTCAAGTTCAGTCAAAGGAGAGAGAGGACGTACGTATGTTATACGGATGAGTTCGGTTCCACAACGCGCTTGAACGTGGTCTGTGGTTAGAAAAAGCTGTCAAAAAAAATGACAAACGTAAGTTTAGGAAGCATTCTGTTGATGGTTTTATGGTGAGGCGTGCTCTTATCGGGCCTATGGTGTAGTGGTATCACTCATGCTTTGCAAGTTCGACTCTTGGAATGTGTATGCGGTCTCGGGTTCGAACCCCGATGGGTCCATATTTTGCTTCTCAATTCCATTTTCTTCGCTTACTGTCTTTTTAAGTCCACGTCGTACGGCTGCTCACGTTTGCTTTATTTTCAGATGCTCCATTTTAATTCAGAGGAAGACCATTATCTCAGGATCTCATGACGGTCACATTTCGCTTGATACAGACTGACTCTAGAATTCAAGGACAACATTTGGACAACATAGCTTACAACAAATGGACATTTAACCTACGGCGAAGTAGTCGGAGAGGTCGGACCAAGTGTCGGTAACAGAATCTCACCGGGACTCTCGTCCACGGGTTTCATCGCATCCGCCTCATGTCCACCTTCAAACTCTCGCTCCAGATCCGGCACATCGCTCAACCACTCATGCAATACCAGCTCGCCCGCCTTCATGCGCAGGTCTGGGTCCAAACCCAGCATAGGTAGCAGGAAACTCGCGATGGCGTCCGCGTCTGCTTGGGGAATCAGGTACTTGTCGTGCAGCACCGATGCGAGCGGCCAGGGCCGCAGATTCTGGATATGCAAGAGCTTGCCTGCAACAGGGAATCAGACGGTTCTCGTGTGGCACGAATCAGCTTACCTGCAGGACCGAAAAAGTCGTCGCTCCATCTTCCAGACTTCCGCACATGTTCGGGCAGGTCCCCAAGCAGCTCGATTATCTGGGCCAGATGGTCGTCGTCCTTTGTATATCTCGGTTTACCTCCGGCACCTTTCGGCGCAGGAGCTGGGTCAAAGAGGTAGTCTCCGCCGGTGATCAGCTCAAACAACTGCAGAAACCAGCTCAATGCACGAAGTAATTGCAAGGAAAGGGTGAAACGCACTAAACATGCAAGACTCCATACATCTGCACTTGGTCCCCATGTCGTGGAACCGACGATGACCTCCGGGCATCGGTATTGTCGGGTCTGGATATCATTCGTGAAGTGGTGATTTGTCCATGTCGCTGAGAAGGGTGAAAAAGGGAACGAGTGGTCAGGAACGAGATCAAGGATTCAAGGCAGAGCTTGGCTAACCATTCCCCAAATCCGCAATTTTCACCGTGATCATCTCGTACTCGAGTTCTGGATCGACTTCTTCCACCCACCCATCCTCGCCGTCCCTTCCGCTGTCACGCTCTGCCCGACTTCCTGGACGATCCCCATCGAGGTCTAACGGAGGGGGCACGGGTGTGGGGATCCGCATAGGAGTCGTAGCTGCCGGCGCTGACTTGGACAAAGTCATCGAAGACATGCCCAGGTCGTCGTCGTCGTCCACACTTCGCTCTTTGCCCTTCTCCTTCGCCGTGGGGTCGTCGTTAGAGATTTTGAGCATTCCGAGGCCCCATTTATCCCCCATCGATTTCCCTCGCCCAGGGCTGCCGGTGTTCAATGCGGACAGGCTGACGAAACTGCCACTGGGACTCGGACTCGGGAGTGGTTGGCTCCCCGTTATGTTTACGTTGATGTGGTGGTGGCGAGGCCCGGGTGTCTGGTTGCCTCCGCGGCCAGTGGAGGCAGGAACACCTGTGAGTTTGGGCTGAGGCGCCTCGTGGCGATCGGTGGAGAGAGAAGCGGAAGACGACGAGGACTGCAATGCCAACTCGGACTGGATGACGGCCTCGACGTCCGGAATGTAGATCAGGACGTTTTCTGGCTTGAGATCTAGCCAGCCAAGGTGAGGAAAGTCGAAATAGACATCAGGGAATATCTCACCAGTGTGGATGACGTCGCAACATCGATGCATGTAGTCAAGGCCCAGAAGAACCTGTTTCGCGATCTGCTTTACCAGCGGAATAGGCACCCCTTTATTCTACGACGAAACCTATCGTATTGGCAGTCTGTAAGAGTGATGCTGGCAGACGCACCTGATACCTCTTAATTAATCCCAGCAAATTCTCGCCCAGAACCTCAAACACCATGCACACATGCGTCCCATTAGGTCCTTGGTGTCTAAAGTGGTCAAGGAAAGATATAACATGGGATTTTCCTGTATGCAAATTTGGTGTGTTGGCATCGGAAGACGTTACTAGGCGCTGGAGGAGCTTTATCTCATCCACGGCCGTCTCCGTGTAGCGCGGTGCGGATTTAACGACCTTGAGGGCTACATGCCTCTGCATTCTACACATGTAAACCCCTGGGCCCACATCCTAGAGGAGGATAAACGACGCACTGCTCATCGCGTGCCAGCCAGACTGTGGAAAAGTGGCCCCATCCGAGTTTCCGGACGACAATATAGCGATTGTTTGAGAATGAATCTCCTATTGAAACAGGGTGGTAACCACCGAGTTTGTAATCTTGCCAATCCTCCTCGTCTTCGGCCATAGGGGCACAAAATTAAAGGCAGTTGAGCTCCGGGCTGAGCAGGGACGTTCGTTATCTTCCCATTCCTTATCGCTTCCCCGCTTGTGCACGCCGGTTGAACAATCAAAAAGTTGTGATACAATTTACCCTTTTCCGTAGAGGCGGCGGATTAAGCTGGTAGGAGGAAAGGTGGTGCAAGAAGACGAAGACCTAGGTCGAATTGGAGGTCAAAGCGCATTATACTGTCCGTTTCTCGACTTTGAGTGCGATTCGGCCCGTGCGGCATCATGCTTCGGAAACAGTGATCGGTGATTGGAACAGGCTTGGCCCTTCGGCCCGAATCGCCGATTCACACGACAACTTCGAAAATTGCCGAAGTTATCAAACTGTTGTCAAGACTCAACCAGTTTCAGCAAACTTACGTATAGAAGGAAGGGCTCACAAAAGAAATGTCTGGATTGACACACATTCCTTTCCGACGGAGTTTGCCTCAAGCTTGTTCAAAATCCTTCATTGGACTGTTTCTTTCATCATCATCCATGGAAAGAAGAAGAAATACTTACAATGAAGCGAAACGGCTTTTAAACGCGACGAAGCCATTTATGCATGCGGGCAAGTGCGGAGTAAAACCGGGGTTCAAAGCCTACGAAAAAATGGAAGTCAGCTATCGGACGAGTACCAAGCGAATAAATAAATAAAGCATCCAACACTGAGAATGAGTGGTTCCGTTCTCTGTTTTTGTCGCCATTGTCTCTGCAAATAGACAAAATGGTGGGACCTTGATACAAATGTCAAGAAGGCAGAAATAAGATGAGGAATCGATATGTACATCGCCGAATGACTGCTTGAAGATGGAACTGAAAAACGCACTGGTTGAATTTTTTCTGTAGTGTTAATCCACAGTACGAAGATCAAGTGCGTACCATGAGACGGAGCGGCGTTGAACGGGACGAAGCTACATAGTTATGCATCCGCGCAAATGCGGGTCCTTAGCCGAAGAAAAATGGGATTTAGATCCGGTCAGACAGTGCCAGGTGGTTAAATAATGCGACAAAATGGACACTGGTGCGGTTCTCTTTTCGACGAGTTGTGCAACTTGTGCCGCCACGATCTGTGCAAAAAGTTAAGACCTTGATTCATCTTTGAACATTTAAGCAGGCAGAAACAAAAAGAATAGATAGTCGGCGAAGTATTTGAACATAAAGAAAGTCTTGAGGGAAATGGAGGCCGGACGAATGTTCAGAATAATTAACGGATCAGGCAAAGCCGATGGACCGAAATGACTCACTGATTCGCAAGTGGGACGATACTTCGATTTTCAAGGCTCCATATTGCATCCTAGATTCAGAGTGCGTTGTGCGAGCGACGTGGTGGGCGGGAAGAGCAATGAGGCGGGATCAATTTCAAAGTCGACGTCTCGACCACGATCACATGTTCCATCGCGACGCCACATCGCACCATACCGACACAACTTGACACTTGCAAAGACTATGCGAATGCTTGTATACATACCAGGTACTACCTTGAAAAGAAAACGTACCCCTCAGAATGGCACCCAAACAGCCGTTCAATTGAAGGTTGGAATTTTTCAACGCGTTCTCGTTCTTCAACTACTTGCAACTAACTAGCTTGCAAGTTGCAACAAGAGCTATCATAATGTTCATGCCGTCAATGCCATCCGTTATAATACATGAAAGCACATCACATCCAAACGCGAATCACTAGTTCGATGTCCTGCCCTCCCTGACATCCACTGCGACTTCAGAGGATTTCTCGACCTCAGGCTCTACACTCTCAGAGATGCTATCCTCCGGGCTTGCAACTGTTGCATGCCTGTATCTGTACCATGCAACAACCGTCACGGCGTTCGTGAGGACCGCGCAAAATACTGTCGGCCACGGAAGCTCCGCAGTTATCCGAACTGGTGTTAGACACGTTCGTTATGATCTCAAACAAATAAGTACTGAAGACTGACTGTATTGCGTGTCGCGGTAGGGCAACATGATCCCCAGCTTGTCAAGCGTGCTCTGAATTGCTGACATCGGGAGTTCTGCCGACCCCGAGTGGACGACGAGCGTCTCGCTGTGCAAAAAGACAAAGCCCGTGTGTACAGCACTGGCGATCACGAACAACACGGTGCCGACGAGCACGCCCACGACCTGGTGCGGAAGAGTTACGCTTGAAAGCGGCTCTTTCGGCAACGTGATTCGCCGAAGGACGAACGGGGGGACGATTTTGAACATGTCGTGCAGCATGGCCAGTAAGATGTGGCCGACCGCGAAGGTTAAGAGGTTGTTGGCAACAAACACCAGTATGGAGGTCGTCTTCACGTCTGCATAACGGGTGAGCATCTTGAGACATCACACCCAGCGGATTTCGAATGACCAGCATATCCCAGAACGGCGGAGGAGACACCGGACGGGAGGTTAGCGTTGAGGTGTTTCTGAACGGTGTTATGTCTATGACAAAAAATTTAAGCGCAATTGAACGCGACCAAAGGAACTGTCAACGCTCACTCCGTCCAGACCTTGACGTACAGAGCGCCTGCTGTGATTGAGAACACCAGCGTCAAGAACATGAAGAGCAAACGGAGCCCTCCCAACGGCAAGTCATTGTGAACTAGCTTGCGGGCGATGTTGCGGAAGGTAGGAGCCATGGAGGGAAATGAGACGATCTACACAACTGTGTTTTGGGCTCGGCAATAGAAGCATCCGTGTAAGTGCCCCCACAAGCTGCCATCCCCGGCCCTTCTGGATGCGGGTCATGTGGTTGCATTCCCATCGATCGTAGCTCAAAGGGGGTATGAGACGCTCACGCTGTGAAAATAGAGTGAAAGACGGAAAGAGACGGATGTCTGATAGGATGGTTTCAGACTAGAGTTCCTTGGTACAAAAATACATTTGTGCGCGCGAAAGAGAATATAGGGCGCTGTATGAGAATACTGCGTGCTATATTCTATACTGTATTCTCATACAGCGCGCTATATTCTCTTTCGCGCGCGCAAATGTATTTTTGTACAAAGGAACCCTCGTATAATAAACTTTGCGGTGGGAAATTGAGATGCGCTACAGCGCCTGGTCGAATTGCCCATGGGCGTATGATTACAGGCAGTGCGTACAAGTAATACAATGTTTGGCTGCTACATGTACATGTACCCATTATTCATCTGTAAGACAGTCAGATATCGTTAGAATGAAAAGCGCAGCAGCGAATGCACTTGGCGTGGCATAAGTGCACTCACGGATAATAATATCATATACGCCGTCCTCGCCCCATCCTCACCTTTCCCGTCCCACGAACACAGAGAACCGACCCAGCAGGTCCTCGAGTCGGCCAATATCAGCCATCATCGCCGCATGCTTGTCCTCCAACTCATTAAACGTCGTGTCCTCGAACGACGGGCTCGTAACCATGACAGCGGCCACGGGCGGCGCATCCGGATCGCTAACGCGGCGGCGGCCCGCCCCGGGCAAGCTCAGCGAGACGCTCGCGCTCGTCCCGGCTAGCCAGCCGCTACGCTGCGAGAGCATGCCCGTCCCCGTGATCGTCGGTGTCCCGCTGCGGCGCGACATCGCGCTCCCAGGACGCGGGGTGGGGCTGGGGCTCGGTGGGCCCTCCGACTCAGATTCAGTGCCCTCTGATGGCGTAGGAATCGCGATCACGGGGCGCAGCCTTCCCTGCGACGACGACGCAAAGTCGGGCACACCCACCGCGGGCGGCACTGGCTTCTGCGCCTGCGACGAGAAAGACGGCAGCGCTTTCTGCGAGTGCGAGGAGAAGGACGCCAGCACGCGCGGCTTGCGCCCGCTCTCCAGCACCTTCTTGCGCGCACTCATCCCGACGCAGTCCGCGAGCTGCTTCATCGCCTCGCGGTCCGACACAGCGCGCCGCCGCACCGTGCTTGCTCCTCGCGGGAGTGTCTGGTGCATCGGCCCTGTCCCCCGGCGGATCGGCGTCATGAAAGGGTACGAGTGCACGCCGGGCGTAAGGGTAGGGTGTAGGCGTGCATTGAGATTCGGGGTGGCGAGCGGCACCAGCAGGCGCGCGGGCCGTGGAGTCGATGTTCCCACATGTGAGGGGCTCCCAGGTGCTTGAGGGAACGCGTCCGGGGGCGGGCCCCAGGAGAAGCCGATGAACGCGTCGTCCAGGGAGAGGCTGGGGCTCCCGCGCAGGGGCGTGGCATTGGCGGTGCTGTGCAACACTGACGTCCCTGAGGAGCTGACCGGCGAAGACTGGAATAGCGCTGAAAAGGCAAAACCCTGCGAATGGGAGTCATCCCCGGTAGGAGGAAGTGTGGGCTCCGCATAGGTAAACTGCGGGAGGTGGAGACTGGGCGGCGGCGACTCTGATGAAGGGAAGTTAGTACACACGATACGTCGGTGGGTAAGGGGAGGCAACCTCACCGGATGTGAGTGTTGTCCAGTTGACCTCGACGAAAGCAGGGTGGTCGAGGATTTCATGGATACCCCTGCGGCCGAGACGACGCTCCGCGTGCGTGAGAAAGCTTGCAGGGATCGTGAGTAAGCTTTGATAGTATGTAAGGAAAAAGTACATACCGGCGCAGAAGATCCTGGAATACAGCCGAGACCGGAATAGACGCGTCGAAGCGCAGGCTTTTCTGGACACCCGTCAGACAGGGGTGTTGAACGACGAGAAATACGCGAGCGTACCTCATGCGCCATAATTCGGAGATAGGTCTTGCCGATATCGGTCGCAAAAAAAGGCGCAACGCCGTACACCATCTCATACAACATCGCACCGAGGCTCCACCAGTCCGTCTCGCAGCCATACCCATACGGCTCAGAAAGCGCCTGCGCAGTGTCGTCACCCTCCATCTCGAGCGCAACGAGCGCCTGCTCGTGAGCGTTGAGGATCTCCGGCGAGATGTAGTCACAGGTGCCGCACGGCACGAGGCAGTACCGCTTGGGTAGCAGACGCCCCCCGTCGCCCTCTAACGGCGCCGCAGAGCCAAAGTCGATGAGCAGGACATGCGCGTCTGGCGTGAGGACGAAGTTGTGCGGTTTGATGTCCCTGCATCGCAGATGAGCTTGCAGGACAACTTGAAGGCGTGGCGTACACACCGGTGGGCAAAGCCCTGCGAGTGACACCAGTGCACGGCGCTGATGACCTGCGGCGTCCACCACGCCATGTCCTCCTCGGAGATACGGCTCTGCGGACTGGACTCAAGGACATCCCAGAGGGTGCCCCCCGCGCCGTACTCCATGACGAGATTGAGGTGCGTCGGCGTCTGGAACGCGCAGAGAAGATGCGGCGCCCACATGGATTCGGTCATACGCGCGCGCAGCAGGATGTCGCGCTTCGAATTGCGGCGAGCATTGCTGGCACACGACAGCTGCCTCAGAAAAATACGATTGTGGAGATACATTACGGACATACCTCGCGTGTGCGCAGCGCAAACCGCTTCTCGACGGACTTGCGCACGTACATACGACCGTCCAGGTGGCATTTGACGACGTCAATCTACTGCGCGCGTTAGATTCCGGACGGATGCAAGAGTTTGACGACGCACGAGACCAAACTGGCCACGCTCCAGCGTACCAAGAAGCTGCAAATCCGCATCCTGGAAGCGAAGGCTGTCGATCTCGGCCGTCTTGGCTGTGGCATTTCAGAGGCAGTTGCGGAGGACGGCGCGTATTACAAACCGGTCTTGCCGATGACATTTTGGCCGTGTAGAATACGATCAAGAGCGAGACCAGCCGCGTCCTCGTCTGCAGAAGTCTTCAAAAGCGCGCGTAGGCGAGCTTTCCGCTTGAGCCAAGATGTAGACATGCATCAGGTCACCAGAGGGTAAGGATAGCGGTATCTTCTTGGAAATACTGGTGGATATATGCGGTACACGAATGAAGACGTCCTGAAAACGCGATATAGTCAGCGATCGATCTTGCTATAGAGAAGATGGCAAAATCAATAGGAAGTCCGAGTCGCGTCGAAGGAAGAAGGGAATTGGAGCTCACTAGGATTTAATACACAGCGATTAAGATGCGAAAATACAGTGCCCGGGACAATATGGTACGAGAAAGAAGCTCAATCGCAAACTCAAACGTTGTAGCGGAAGGGAGGAGGTTCGATTCTTGTTTGGCTGCTCCTTCCCAAAATAATAACACTTGTCACTTGCTTCTGAACTTTTCTCTCCACTTTTTCTGCGATCCCTGTGTGGCAGGCCATGAAAAATTGACTCGTTATTAAGGACCAGCAGTTAGCTTTTCCTAACCGTCTCTAATAACTGCAAGTCCACGATCACAATAATGAGACATGGTCTAGTATTGCCTTACAGTACGCTGTCTCGTCTCCTGGGCCCTGGCTCGGATCTGCGACCTCAAACTGTTCGAAAGCACATTCAAAATGCCTCCGACAAGTACTCCGGTAGATCAGAATTCAGATGTATTGACTATCTCGAATCATGGTGTCTAAAACTTAATGGTAATTATTGCACATGTGCTGTATGATAGTACATTTTCTTTGCCATCTACGCTCGTAGTTTAAAGGTCTACCCATCCAAACTAACGCCTCTAATGACATCGCTCCACGCATCAAGATTGTCAAGCGCCCTCTTGGTCTTGGCGCGCAGGTCGTTCTCCGCGTCCTCGCCGAGGACGAGCGTCCCAGGCCAGGGGCGACCGCGAGCGACGCCCTCCCCGCGCACGACGTCCACCACGACCTCCATCGCCTTCGCGGGGTCGCCCTTCTCCGTCCCGTGCAGGGCATTAAACCGCTCAAGGCTCAGCGCGCGCAGCTTATCGTAGTCCGCGAGCGGATTCTCCGTGTGGTACGTCGTGTTGGAGATGCCCGTTCGGAACGCGCCGGGCGCGACGAGCAGGACACGCACGCCCAGCGGTGCGACCTCGATCGCGAGCGTCTCTGCCAGCGCGTGCACGGCAGCCTTGGACGCTGCGTAGGCGCCTGCAGATCCGTTATGTGTCAGGGCGGGCCCCGAGCGATGACATGATAGCACGCACCGATTCCCTGGGAAAAGGGGAGAATCAAAATTAGGGAGCGAAGTGAGAAAGGAAGATCGGCGTACGGGAAGCTCAGTCTTCCACGCGGAGCGGCTACCCACGATGACCATCGTACCCGCCTTTTGTGCACGCAGGAACGGGAGGCTCGCCGCCGCGACGTCCATGACGCCATAGAGGTTGACCGCCATCTGCTTGCGGAGGAGATCCGATCTGCATTTGCAGAAATTCCGGCTGTCAAGTACGCGGGCTACTGGGAAGCCTAGGCAGGACGCACCCGCCTTCCTCGACGAGCCCGGGGAATCCCACACCCGCATTATTTACCACAACATCGAGACGGCCCCAGATCGTTGCTGCTTCGGCCACAATGGCGGCGATCGCCTCCGCACCCGCGGTCACATCCAGCTGCCGTAGAGACACGTTCGGCGTGTCTTTTAAATGTTTGAGAGCGTCCAGCGAGCGCGCGGTAGCAATGACGCGATCGCCGCGCTCGAGGACAGAAGCAACGAGACAGCTTCCGAAGCCGGAGGACGTTCCTGGTGCACGCAATCTCGGTCAGCGCATTGCTTGTTCGACACCAAGGAGGGACCTGTGATGAGCCAGACGAGCGGGGTGGTTTCAGCCATCGTTGAGAGAGAGAGAGTAGACGACCTTCAAGGCGAATTAAGCTTAGTAGAGCTTGATTTGAAATTTGGAATGACCTCGCTTGTCGGAGAGAGGTTCTCCCGGCGGATCAACTCTATGTCCCCAGGCGGAAAAGCCGACGTCCTATCCACGCTTGGAATAAATAGACAAAGTGGTAGGCTGGAATAATGGTACTCAGTTGCATTGCGAGGGCAAGTACTCGTGGAAGGGATGTCTTCATCTGCAAGGACCTCCACTCGGCGCATTCTCTTCCACAAGGGCACATCACTCGTGAAGAGCGCCGTGACCGCACCCGGCGTCCCCAAGAACCGCCGCGATATGGGCTGGTATGGGAGGGTATGGGTGACCACCACGCATGCGTGACAAACGAAGCATCGTAGTCTGCAGCGTGTATCAGCGGCGACAGGTTCTAAGATGACGCGTCGGAAATGTGTGGCTGGCCCAGCGACAGCGCGTGGCCTTGGGGCAAGGGCATTCACTTCCGCTCGGAAAAGTTTTCGGGAAGATGGAAAATGGAAAAGTAAGAAAACTGGGTTTTTAGGAAGAGAGTAATGATCTCGATTGAAGATCGAGGACGCCGAGCAGACCCCGCGCGTCTTTGTACATGTGCAACACCTGAACTGCCTGGGCAAGAGTTCTGTACCACCAAATTCAGAATCATAGTCTGAAGGTAGTTGACAGGCCACCTACCATCCGTCATCCACCGCCGACCACGAAATGGACAATCACCCTTTAGGAATAGACCAGTTTTTTATTGGCTTCGGAGACGAGATGGAAAAGATACATTCTCGTTCTCGAAGCCAAGGAGTTCAGGGATCTCGGATAGGGTCGTTCTTCATAATCGTCCCTGTCGTGTGCATCTTGCCGTATTCCGGGGTCCGAGTCGAATCTCAGTCGACTCTCGTGCTTCACATTCTTCCCGATCCATCGTCATTTCCCGCAATCATCCCAGCGCCGTGTCTCGCCAACGTTGCACGTAAATTTCCCGAAGGTCGATCGTAGCGCCGGTCCCGACGCTGTCCCTGCGTCCGAACGGCGGTGAGTGTGTTTATATTGTAACGCACGCAACACAACACACACGATACACGGGCCGGGTGTCGCTTCTTCGCTCCCGCTCAGCCTGCCCCCGGACAAGGAGAGATGTGAGTCGCGTGGTCTCGCGTTGGATCGCCTTCCGCTCAAGTAGTTTGACGCGCGCCCGCTGACGCGCCTCTCGTCTAATCTGCGTTAAAAAGTGTACGGCGAAAGGGTCCATGGGGCGTCCATAAGACTCAGTCAAGTCCTAGTCGAAGTGAAGGAAAGAGAGCAAGTTGCGTGCCATGTTTGTTCGCTTGCCTTAAACAATCAAAAACGGTCAATCGGCAAATCTCAGCTCTTTTTTTTTTTTTCGAAGGCGGACAAAAACCCTGT
Source organism: Mycena galericulata (assembly GCA_029289565.1). NCBI lineage: Eukaryota > Fungi > Basidiomycota > Agaricomycetes > Agaricales > Mycenaceae > Mycena > Mycena galericulata. The sequence goes on from JARKIA010000185.1 coordinate 96,008, forward strand.
CCATAGCCTGACGCTAGCCACGCGTCGAGATACTCCCGAACTCCAGTCTGGTCGTTCTCGCTCTCACAGACACTTTTGTTAAGGCGACTCAGATAGCCATGGCAAAAGAGTCGAAGACTCTCGTTGCTTTCCCGCGGCGAAGTAATTCCACGAAGCCAAGACATCAGCCGGATACCGGGGTCACGAATTGGTCTGCCACGTCCACCGACGAGGTAGGACGGATACAGGGGACGAGGATTGCTACCCGAGCCTTAATTAGAGATCCACCGCGCGCAAAACCGACGGATGAAGGTGTGCAGGGATCGTGGCTGTATGAAACCCACCCATCAGGATAACAGCTGGGGCGTGGAACTTCGAGACAAGCTACAGAATCCGTCGTCCGACCTTCCGAAGTCAGTAAGCTAGATACGCATAGAATACATACACATGCAATTCAAAGACTCAGCTCCCATCGGCCCCCGCCGATCATCCACGCCTGCCCCTCATCCCTGAGGTACTCCAGCGCCTCTTGCACCGTAAAGTCGGATAAATTCCGCCACATGTCGTCGTTCTTCAGGAACGCCGTTATCTCGCCTACGGTGGGCCCAGGCGCGGGGCCGCCCACGTTCGGTCGAAGGGCGGTGCTCGCCTGCGCTTGGGCAGCACGCCGCCTCGTGGCCTGCGCCATCAGAGTCCTAATGGCGTCCTCCAGGTGCGAGGCCATGAACGCGGGCGTAAGTGAGATGAAACCCTCCTCTCCAGGCTCCGGGTCCGTCAGCACTCCCTCGTCGTCGTCGTCCTCCGCTGATGCTCGCAGACGAGATCGCCGTGCTGTTCCCGCCGACGGTGGAGTGCGAGCTGTTGAGCTTCCAGAGCCCGCTCGTGTCCGGGTCCGGTTGCTGCTGCTCGTCCACGTCTCCGCTCACTGCACACGGCCGCATAGGTCCATCCCACGAGACGACGTCGCCGTCCTTGACGAGCTGCAGGATCGCCCAGTTGAAGAGCCGCTTCATGCGCGGGTGCAGCTTCTGTTGGTCGTTGCGCATCGCTTTCGCGAGGACCTGGCTAGCCCCGCCGCCCTCTTTTGCCTTCTTCCTCGCCTCGCGCGCGCGCCGCTTCGCCTCCGCCTTGACAACTCGTTTCGCCATCAGCGCAAGCTCGGGGACGCGGCGCAGGTACGACATCGTGAACCCACGCATCGCGTCTGGCTCTGGGTCCACGTCTTCCTCTTCTGGGGCGAACGGCCGCGCGAAATTCAGCGGGATAATCTGCCGCGGGGTGCGGTCGGTTGGCCGTGGTGTTTCGTCTCCCAGCGGCAGTCGATTCCGTATTGACTTTGTCGGCGTTGAAGGAAAGTCACGGACGGGTGGCGGACGGGGAAGGTCGTCGGCGTTGTCCATGTAGTGCTTGAGGTATATCCGGAAGGCGTTGTCGGTTAGGTCCTGCGTGTGGAGTCGTGACGGATGGCGAAGCCTGTGGGGCGACGCTTGCGATGATGTCGATTTGACGGGTGAATTGAAGGCGCTGCTCGGGGCGCTGCTGGACGTAGACGGAGTAGGAGCCAGAACCGGGGCGACATTGGTGGTTGGTGGCGGCTGTGGGGCAGGTCGTGCGGGGATTTCAAATGGTTCGTCGAGTGAATAATGAGTCCTATGCAACACGCGAACGGCGATCCAATGTCTTGGTTCGTCGTTTGCGGAGGGGCATTTCTCTTTGTGAGTGTGGGTATGAGAAATGTTCACGAGAAAGTGAAAATCTGACCTATCGAGTCGATGACGACTCTTCGGGTGTTGCGCCAGGGAGTGACTCGGCCGACTATGAAGACAGAGTCTCCTACATAGGCCACAGGCTTCAAAGGTGACGGCTCAGCCTTTGCATCCTTCTTGTTCAACGCAGGTGCAGTTAGTCGATGATTGCACTCAACGACAGCAGAGCCATCATCCACTGGGGAAAGAGATGAGAAAGAAGTTCCACTATACGTCAAGGGCGACTTCACGGTAGTAGACTATACGCGTCTCGTAAACCTGCACACCGACCAATAGCCCGGCTAGTTTAACGCTCCTGCAGGGGACACGACCTAACCAGAAGTATTCGGCGTCTAGGACACTGAAAGTAAGCTTAGGATTGGCAGCGATTGCGCCCACGACCTTTGACGCCGCTTTCTCGCATTTCCAAGACGTCTTTGGCGAAACAAGGCGCAACAGCCTCCGGGGTCAGAGTCCATTGCCAAATCCGTTGTAGGGAAGCCATAATTTCCGTTCAGGATCTCGCAATGTTGGGAGAGCGAGTAAAGGAGCGAGCAGTCACATCACATGATGTGATGTGTGACCCGCTTATCAGAAAATCCCAGGGTGGGCCCCGAAATGTACTTACCCAATTCTTGAGCGGAATTTTCCGAGTGCACAGACTTGACTGCAAGGCGCGTTGAATAAATTTCACTGTAAAATTCTGCCAGAAATATTTAGGTTATGCCATAATCTGCTCGCGGGATATTATCTATTTGCCACTCACTGGCAGGCTGCCAGTATGCTTGAAGACCGGGACCGTGGTTTCCAACCTAACTCCGAGTTCTGTGCGATGTGCGAGGTCACTGGCGGGGCAGAGGAATTTTCGACGCTCCGAAGCATAGCTGCAATTCGATAGACAACTGGTGCTTCTACAATCTAATAGTAAATCCAGTCTGCGGGCGGGATACAGTAAAGGTGGAATAGTGCGCTACATAGGTTGTGGGGATACAGGATAGTGTGTATTATACATTGGCTATTGTGTACAGATGAAGATAGCGTCCAGGAACGAGAGAGGGAAAGGAATTACAACGCCATGGATATGCCGATGAGAGCCGGCCACAGGATGAATGTCAGACGGAAGCCGACGTCCTGGAAATGAGAACCTTTCCGAGGATTTCCGCTGTTGGGTGAGTGGACGTGGTTGAGACCGGTCCCACCGACGCCGTATGAGGGGAGCGGGCCTGCCGATATAGTCGTGGCCGCCGCAAACTCTGCCGTGGGCGCGAGCGTGCTGACGACCGTCGTGTCCGGGAGAACGAGCGTGAGCTGCGGATGTGTCGCATTGACGTCGGCGAGCTGGGGCGGCGTGTAGGGCAACGCGGTATCCGTAATTGCAGGAGTTATGTGGAAATCCGCCGTCCAGTATTCCACACGGGGGTAGGTCGAATGGAATATAATCACGCTATGTAACGTAAGGTAAGGAGGTGGAGAGGATCTTTCCAAAGTGGAGAGACGCACTAGGGTCCGTCGCTGGTCAGATTGTGGGGGATCGCAGCTTTGTGGACTCGTTGCATCGGAGATATTCGTTCACCGAAGGTCGCAACATATTTCTATGTAAAATTTGAGATCAGGGTAGGAAGTAATGGGCGAGAATGGACGCACGCCGTCCGCTGTACACAGATCCATGTTGATCAAGCCCATTTCTGGGAGACGCGGTCGGTCCAATGTATCGATCCAGGTGATCCACATGGAGTTTCCGGCAGCAAATGTCGTGTTGGCAGTGGGGTGAGTTGGCCAAAGAGAGGCAAGGGCGAGCTGGGGCGCGAGCAAGGCCAGCAGGATGTATTTGAAGTGTCGCATCTCGTTTTCGCCGCCGAGTCGGATAGAACTATGACCGCGAACGGAGAGGGCGAGTTGAAACGAGACCTACAGCGTCGTTACGGGAGATAAACTCACCGAGCGCGTGGTGGAAAGAGGAAAGAGGAGAGAGAAACCAAAACGCGGTAACGTGACCCAACATCATAGCAGTACATTGTACAAAGCGTGAAATACACTGTCACTCGATCTAAGAGTATATGCTGTACACGTATCCGATGGTAAAAAGTAGTTGATAATCAGATATGTCCTTGCGAAGCAATGATAGGATCCAAGAGATCCCTAGTGACATGCATTGCAGCGTGAAAATCCAGGTCCTGCGAAGATATTAGCCCACACCCGACACGTCAACCGCAATACTCACCTCTTGAGTCCTGCACAAAGCAGGGCACGGATGATTGGTCGTCTCAGCCCGCCATCCGCACCGCAGAACCTGATAGTCGCCATTGACATGTAACTCGTCGTTCGCCTTTAGCGTAGCAATCTCCTCCGCCGAGTCCATCACCTGCCGCTCTAGCCTATACATCTCCTCCACCTTGACGCGCAGATCCTCCTCCTGGCACTCGAGCCGGTCCGTGAGGCTCTCATTGTGCTCCGCGAGCAGATCGCGCTCCTGGACGAGCTCTTGGTTTTTGACGACGAGCTTAGTGCACTTGTCGAGAAGCTCGGGATGCTCAGCCGCCCGTTTACAGACTTCTGGAAGGTTCGATCGGACAATCTGCTCCCGCAGGAAATTGGACTGATTCCGCCAGTCCATCGCCTCTGACTTGAGCGCGGCCTCGCGAAGGTCGAACGTCGCCCGGATAGTGGTGATCCCATCCCGGGTCTGCTCCTCCGCGATCTTCACCCGCTTCTCCAAGTCTCGGTTCTCTGCGACCTTCTCGTCCGCAAACGCAGACGCCTGCCCGTACAAATCTCGCAACAGATCCCGTTGCTGCTCAGCCGATGCCTTGTCTCGCCTCGCAAAATCGCGCTCCGACTCCGCAGCGGCCTTGCCTTGCAAGGCCTCCGCGAGCAACGTGCGCTCAGCGGCCAGAAGCTCCTCGGCTTGCTGCAATCGACGCGCGAGGTCGGCGTCGTCCGGAGACGAGGAGGGTTGCGACTGCTGCGGCTGCTGCAGCTCCAGTGTGCTGACCCGCTCTTGGAGCACGAGATTCCTCGCTCTCTCAGCCTCCAGCAGCGCCCGCTCGTCCGCAAGGAGCGTAGCAAGACGGTGGTTCTCCTCGGACTTGACGTTCAGCAACGACATCGCCGCGTCGAGGTGACGGCGCGGGTCGGCAGTCTACACGGGGTAAATGAAAGCCGATGAATACAGGAGTAAAGAGAAGACGCACTGCTTCCGTATTGGGGACCACGGCGTTGGGTTCGGGGGTGTTTTGGCGGGTGGACGCGGTGGGCGGGAGCTCGATGTCGGCGTCGGCGGGTTTTCTCGACCTCGACCGTCCCCCCGCCGACGTGGACCTCGACTTCGACTTCGACTTGGACAACGGAGCTACGTTGCCATTGGTGGTGAAACGGGGGACCTCCGGCGCTGGCTGCTCGTGGGGAGGGTACATCGACCGGGCAGAAGATCAGCATCAAGTCGACAATCATGCTAGGCAAGACGAAACCTACCAGATTCCCCTCCATCGAATCATCCTGGAAGCCCAGAGAGGTATTACCAAGAACTTCCTGCGAGCGGCGCGGCGAGCTATGCTCCTCGTTCCACGCAGAGATCTCGGGGTCGATATACCTCTCAGGCTCGCTCTCGTGATCTTCAGAGCGGTTCCCTATGCCGTTCACCAACTCGTCCTCCGCCGCTGAATCGTCCCCGACCCCAATCTCAGGGTCTGCAGGTCCCGAGTCCTCTGGCTCAAACGCTGGGGGTTCCTCATCAAACTCTCCTTCAGGCTCTCCCTCGCCGTCGACCTCGCTCCCCGCAACCCCAGCCGCACGATAATGCGCCATGACATCCTGCGTGTTCTCCTCCTCCTCCTGCCGCAAATCTCGGACGTCGACCACCTGCACTCCTGCGGGACCCGCACCGACGCCCTGCGAGGGCATCGGGATATCCGACTCGGTGGTGCTCATGCTCGCCCCCGCTCCCGCCACTTCAGGCGCGGCCACGGCCACAGCCACCGGCGCGCGTTGCTGCTGGAGCTTGAGAATCTGGCTGAGGGTTCGCGACGTCTTCTTCGCCCTCAATGCATTCTGGTCATACTCCGCCATCTGCGCACGCCGCACAGCGCGCGCCGCCTCCGCCATCTGCACGCCTCGCGCCTCGATGCGCGCGCGCGCAGCCTCTTCTTCCTCCTCTTCCTCTTCACGGCTCTGAGCCTCAGGTAGGCTTAAGTTTTGGTTCACCTGCTCGTGCCGCCTCGCGCGCTTCCCCTTCACTGGCGAGCTAAATTGCTCGATGCTGCTCACGAGGTCCTCCACATCCTCCACATCTGCGTCCTCCGCCGCATCCACATCCGCACCCTCGTGATCATTCCCCTTCATTTGCGCTACAAACTGCGAGGGCGTCAACCGCGGTATGGGGCCCAGCGGCTTCTGCTTCTTCTTCGCGTCACTCACATTTACAGCGAGATTAAGCGACGCGGCCGTGCCCGTCCTGGAGCGCGGCTTCATCTTGGAGATCAGGGTCGACTTGATAGGGCTGGGTGAGACGGCCGAGGGCGTCACCGGTCGGGGCGAAGGCGAGGGTGAGGGCTGCGTCTCAGGCACCTCCCCGTCGCGGTAAGAGTCGTCCCCGGCTGCAGCGGCGCGACGCTCGGACGGGTTGCGTGCAACGGTCCGTCGCGGGCTGGGGGATTTGGCCAGGTCGGAGACGGTCGGGGAGAGCAAGTGTGGCAGCAGATCGGGTTCGGGAAAGCGGGGCGCCGAGTGGGAACGCGAGCGAGGCGAACTTGAACGGGATTGAGATCGAGAGGCGGAGCGGGAACGTACTTCCGGCGGCAAGCTGTCGCGCTCTTCCGAGCTAGCCGGGATGAACAGCGGGACCTTCTGGCTGCCCTCTACCTCCATGCGCGCCGCCGCGAGCTCTTCGTCGAACCGGTCCAGGCGGGCCTGTCCGCGCGGTGACAGGATGGCGGACTTCTGGGTTTGAGTTTGGGTTTGAATCTGGAGCCGAGATGCGGAGGCGGGGCGAGCAAGGGAGAAGACGCCCCTGGGCGCGGGTGGTGGACTATAGTCGGGGGTCTTGCCCGACTGATAAGCCGGGGCATTGTCAAGACCATCATCGTCGTCGTCCCTGTACTTGTTGAGGTGTTTTTGAAGAAGGGAGGCTTTTTTCGGAGGACGGCCACGAGGGAGGGGAATCGGTGATTTGGCGGAGCGATCTACGGATTTCCCCTTCCGCTTGAGCTGCACCACCGTCACGATCTCTTCATCGGAATCGCCCACATCAGGCTCTGGTGGCTCGTCATTGAAGTTAGTATCCTGATAAAGCTCTGGACTGCGTTCAGGTGGGTTTGGTCGACGCTTTTTCGATGGCCGCGAAAGGGAAGAAGGAGGCGGGAAATCTTCGTCCGTAGGAGAAGCAGAGACAGGTCTAGAGAGACGACGCTTCTTTCTGTTGGCCGGAGTATGTGATATCGATTCGTATTCCGGGTCCGAGTCATCGCGTGCGCGGTCGTTGGAGCGCAAAGAGCGCGCGGTGGGAGCAACCGAAGCTGTGCGGCGCGAGGTGGACGCCTTGGAGCCCTCGGATAGTCTCGAGACTGTCGACTGACGCGTCTTGGTCAATTTCTTGTGGACTTGTGCAGTGTAAATTTGGATGGAGACAGACAGAGATCAAAACACGTACCTTTGCGCTGCTGTTCCCGTTTCTTCTGCGCCTTTTTCAGCTTCCAGGCCTGCACGATATCATCCGTGCAGTCGCGCTTGTTGGCCCAGCTATCTGGCCATGGTTTGCCATCTGGGTCGAGACCATCCCATTTAATCAGATATTGGCCTTTCCTCTCCTTTTTGATTTCTATCGCGTCATAGAGGTGCTCTGCGTCGCTTTCATGGGCCGAAAACGATGTTTCCCGGTCAGAGATCTCGACATCCGACATGGCAGTTCAGAACGCTTTCTGCGGGGTACAACGGATAGGCGGAGAGACGAGAACAAGGTTCCAAGGTCTACTACAGAGTCGCGATTTTCGAACTTGCGGAAGGCATGAACTTGAAGCAGGGTCCAGGTTCAGGTCACGTTCCAGTTCCGACGCGTTGTGCTTGCATCGAAGGAGAATGCCAAACAACCATCAACTTGATCTCAACTTCTAAATTCTAATATCTTAAGATCTTGACCGTTGCCGCTTGCTTGACGCGCTCAAGGGACTGCCACGCGCCCATGTGTTCCGCCTCTTGCCCGCGGGCCCCCGACCGCGCCCCGTTTCTCGCCTTGCCACTGTTGAACATGTGTCACACAATCGTGTCATTCGTGAGATCCGTTAACCGTTTCTTGTTCTTCCCCAATGCCTTCCAAAGGAATTGTCCTTGTAACCGGCGCTGGTACAACCCCAGTCTCAGTACCTCGGAAACTCCTAACATCACGTACTCAGCCCGAGGAATCGGGAAGGCAATCGCGCTCCGTCTGGCGGACGACGGGTTCGACGTCGCAGTAAACGATATCTCTAGAAACTCCGAGATCCTGAGCCAGCTGGTTGACGAAATCAAAGCTAAAGGGCGGGTGAGTTCTGCCTATGTGACGGATGTTTCTGTGGAGGACGAGGTCCGCGCCATGGTAGAACAAGTGGCGACTCGTCATGGCCATCTCGACGTAGTGCGTCTACTACTTGTTCCAGCCTTCTTCAATTGCCGCTGAAGTATGAATTTGATTCTTAGATGGTAGCAAACGCAGGTATTGCAAAGTACATGCCATTTTCGGAGAGTAAGTATGCTTCGCACTTGAAAACCTCTCCTACTTTGCGCAAGTATTAACTTTGGAACCCAGTGACTGGCGCTGAGTGGGACCGCATCATGGATGTCAATGCCAAAGGCGTTTTTCTTTGCTACAAGTACGCCGGGATGCAAATGGTCAAGCAGGGCACCGGTGGGAGGATTATTGGAGCTTGCTCTGTCCTCGGAAAACAGGGTATGAAGGTCGAAAATCCCGAAATATATGTTCAATAAGGAGCGGCGCAGGCTCAGCCTTCAATCCGGCATACACAGCATCTAAGTTCGCCGTTCGGGGTCTTACTCAAGCTGCCGGTGAGCGACGCAAAGTGTACATACTTTATGTTACCGGTTCAGTGACCGACCACATTAGCTCTCGAATTCGGCGCACACGGAATCACTGTAAGGTCTGACAGTCATCGTGATCGATCTCATTTCTGGTTTAGGTCAACGCTTATGCGCCTGGAGCCATTGATACTGAGATGTGTGAGTACATCAAATTCCTTTGAAGAGATTCTCATATTGAATGTTTTCGTAGTGCCGTCAATTGCACCGGGCGACACACCCCGTGAAGCTCTCATGGACCAAGTAAATACACGATTTTGATATTGTAACCTGAAACCTCATTGCGAAAAATCCTGTAGGTGAAAAGTCGCTCAGCGTTGGGTACTGTAGGGTAAGTTTTGAGTGCCTCTCCATGTTATGATTCTCAGGCTTTCAGAAAAGGTTCCCGGAAGATGTTGCCACTCTGGTCTCTTTCATTGCCTCGAAGGAATCGCAATTTATTACCGGTGGGCATCAGAATTTAGGTCCGATGTAAGACCAGCTGATTTCATCTCCCTCATAGGACAATCCGTAGGTCGTCTTCGACACGACGCGATTGCTGCTGACCATTTCTTCAGATTTCGGTCAACGGAGGCACATATTTTGACTAGTATGTATCTACATAGACACTGGCGCCTGTACTATTATCCATATCCGACCTCTATATCTACCCTCTCGCAGTTCTCCTCAGTTACCAAAGATTTTGTTTGCTGGTTATTTTACCGCAAGTTCAATCAACATTCGTTTCGGAATTTCGGGCCGATGGCGATCAATGACAGGCCAAACACCACCACACGCGTTTCCTCCAACCACCATGACCCACGGCCTGCGCGTCCCTCAGATTGACCTCTCCGCCGTTCTCGCGGAGCAGAATCCCAAAATCGATCTTAGGGTCCAATCCCACGAGGCCTCGATGCGCAATTTCCTGAAGGCGGTCGCAAATTACAAGACGCGCACCATCGCGACCATCGCGGACAAACGCACCACACACGCCTCAGAAAAGAAACGGACTCTCGAAAAGATTGGTAACGTCGAGGCAGAGACAAACCAATGTAAAATCGAAGAGATTCAGCTCGTAGCCGGTACGATTTGTGCCTCTTGCAGGCCCGCGCTGACTGGTGATCTCCGGTTCATAGACCTACAGAGGGAGCAGGAGGAAAGGAAAGAAGCTGAACTGGGTGTTTCTACATTCAAGAAGCAGCTCGCCGCTCTTCGCGACAAAGCAGCTGCAATCGACTCTCAGATTGACCATTACCGTGCAATCGCGGGGAACCTGGAGCGAGGTGAGTCTCGTGTACATGGTGTGGCAAACCCGATGCTCAGAAAAATACAGAAAAGAGAAAGGAACGTGAAAAGCTCGGCACCCTAGCCACCCACAGCTCTTCCGACGCTGAGTGTCTAGAAAGCCGCCTCTCATGCGTGGTCGAGGGAGTGGATAAGGATCAACTGCTGGTCCGAATGTCTGCAATCGACCCCTCCGAACCCACGCGAGAGTTCAAATTCGTGCTCGACGTGTCGGGTGGTTCTTACAAAGGTACGTGTGCCCGAAGTCCAATTGCCATCCCTGAATTTATCCGGCTCCCAGTCTTGACATCCAATCCCCCGCTGTCGACTCTCCCGTCCTTGGTCGGGCATCTCCATGAATCCCGAGACCTTTTCTCCTTCATCAGGGATGTCCGAACCGCGTACGTCGACATGATAATGCAGACGATCTAAGTGGCTTTTCTATGTATGTGTTATACTATATATTTCAATTTTAGCTGCTTTTGTTCTTCGTCATGAAATTTGCGTACAAATACAGTGGTAATACACAGTGAGCCGTACATTCGCGGTTCCTTCCTTCAAGTCCACCACCCACAAAAGTGTATCGTGTTCGTCGCCTACTAGCCCTGGATATTTCCCAGTTGGACCGGCGTCTGGTCTGTAGGGTAACCTGCGTATAGGTTGGACGGCGGCCGATACCAACCCTCAGCCATGCGGTACATCGGGTTAACCTCGTGCGACGTCGACGGCCGGCCAGCACCTATCGAATAGGACACAGCAGGCTCCCAGCTAAATCATAATTAGGAAGATGAAACCACATTCCGCCGGCACACCCACCTGTCTGTTAAAGGCGCATTCCACCCACATTTTCGGCAGCGCCAGACCGTCTGGGATTTCACAGGGATGAGCGAGATGAACATTTTTTGGGCTTTGGCTGTCGACACTGTGCCTAGATTAAGCTCAGTCATACTGTAGGCCCGCCCTCTTTTCAAGGCTTACCAATCCGGTTGCACTTGGGACAAATCCGCGCGGGTTTTGGGGCTTCATCCGCGCGGAAAGTAATGGATGTGACTGACAAAATGGTTATTGGCTCCTTCGAGCGGCCTCTAATCTGCAGAAGAGCACTTACACCAACCTACAGTCGCCCAGTCAGCCCACATAAATCCTACAAGCTAGAAAACAAATCCGGCGGCATACCTGTCCTTGTCGACTGAGCCATGTCGAAGGCGAGCGGTTCCGCAGGTCACCACTCCTCACCGAATTCCCAATCCTCCATATTATACTCATTTCCCACTGACATGATCCACGTTGCGTGTGGCGACGGCCTATCGTGCAGATCATAATCACGGCAGTGCCGGGTTTGGCGGGGTAGATGTACCAGAAAATCACGACTTTTTATCTTTCGACCGCGGCCAGGGATGATGGGGTCTGAGGAGTTGTTAAGCTCCCGCGTCAACGAACAGAACGTGGTTAATAAGAACGGGACTACTATCGCCGCGAACAGTGTTAGCGTTGCAGATACAGATCTGCATGCCAACCGAGAAGCCTCTGTGGGAGTCTGTCGAGGTACTCCAGTATTTGCGCTAGATCTACCTGCCTTTTTGGTTGTAGATCGAGATTTTCTTCGATTAATTATAATCCTTGCGCGTAAGTAGAAACCAAGGAACGGAGAAGTTCATTTTTCACATACGGCAGGAAGAACCAACCAGAGTGAACCGAATACTCTGCTTTGCGAAGTGCTCCTGAGCTCGAGCCATGCTGACGCGGATTAATCATGATGAGGACGAATCGAACGAAATGGATTTAAGAAGGACAGTTTCAGACGAGAGATGGATCGACTCGGAATAGCCTATAGGGCAAAGCAGATAACAGACTCGGAACGATCGTATGCGAGGGGACGCCGGAAGATACGAGCTGTTCGGTGGTGCCAAATTATAATAGGCTTCCACATTACCAGGCCTTCCCGGAGAGAATTAATCAGGGATCGTTAGAATTCGCGGACCAGGCTGAACAGTGAGGGATGGAATCACGACGTTCGTCTCTTCCACTTCAGGATCCAAAGTGCGAATCGGAAAGACACTTGAAGGCAAGCTCTTGCATCCTCCCAGAGCATTTCCCGGAGTTCAATCGCAATTTCTGCCAGTGGCTAGTGCAGTACTATGTATGCGCCAGGTTTGGCGACGGCGTTCGAGTCGTCGACCATATAATCGTCTCAGCGTCGTGAGCTCCGCCCGAAGGCTCGGAGCGCAGAGGTACGCGAGTGGAAGGTTCGGACAGGGCAGTCAGCGACGGAGTGTGTCCTCGACTTCGAGAAAAATTCAAGAAAAGTCGGTGACTGTGACGGCGTGACCTGACTGTAACAGTACTGTAACTAAGTAGAAGTCGGAGGCCGCTGGCATACACTGATACACAATACTTCCTTCGGAGTCCGATCACCGCCACAACCCTGTATGCTGCCAACTCAAGTCCAACTTCTCGATCGTTTAAGAAAAATCGAAATGGCCAACCAAAATCAAGACATAACGGGTTCAACCAACCCAAAACCGGCTCAAGAAAATGACCACTGGCAGTAGCCAAATTGACTGGCATTCCCATCACTTTCTCGAAGTTTCTCCCTCAATTGTTAGGTCTTCTCGGGTTCCGATGGCGTCGACCTCCTCGGCTGCGGCGCACATCCGAACTGCGTACTAATGATTTCCATTAATCGTTTGTGCAACACTTAGGAGTTCGGTGTGCCATGTACCTTTTGCTTTTCCTTTGGTACTCTCTCCCGCATGAGGCTGCACCTGCTCTCGCCATTCTCTTGAGGAGCCATGCTTTAAATCTGCGGGTTCCCTTGTATATTCCAAGCTGGTCAACGTACGTACTTGTTCAAATTCCCTCCTTTATAGCGCTTACGCCGAATGTATGTAGCAATGCGAGTGTCGCCGACGTAACGGGGCCATGTTTCGCCCTTCCCAGACTCCCAAGCTCTTTTCGCAATCAATTTGCTCATGGGGGATCTTGCGTTCGGGGTGTACCGCGACGTCGACTCAAGGGTTGTTTTCGGTGTGTCCTCTGCTCTTTCTCCCCCTCGATGCGGACTGAGTTTGATTGAACGTACCTGTGCCGAAGGGACAAATGTCGCTGGCCGCGGAGGCGGACAAAGCCGTAAGTACCGTTTGCGAATAATCCAGGCCCCTGACTAGGCATGCCCCGTCGGGCTTCTCGATTTTGATTGTTTTATGAGTTGGCGCTGATAATTACGGCAAATGCGTTTCAACAGGTGAGGGGGATTCCTGCAGGGACTACCCGGGGTCCGTGGCGCAGCGTGCCTCTATGAAGTTTCTGATAATTGTGCGTGTCTTCCTTCCTCCGCTTCAAATCCTGATCGGAATTTCAACAACCGTGAACAGATTCGTGCCATATAGGCTTGCAGATGGGGAATGTATCTGCCGACACTGATCGTCTTATTCCCTGTTTCTTTGTGCGGAGGAGTCTCCAATGGGTGGATCTCCCGCCGGTTACGGTACTTGTGTATTGCATGAGTTCACTTCGCTCTGCACTGTTCAGTGGCCGGCTTGGGTGAAGGACAATCCGTTTAACGTTGGCCCGGCGTCTCTTACAAATACTTTTCTCTCAGGAATTTTCAGGAATTTTAATGAAGTTCGTACCTGCCTCTACCCACCAGCCTGCGTCCCTGTGAACAGCAGGACAGCAGATTCAAGTTTTCAATGATCCCATCAATCAAGTTGTGATCCATTCGCTCTTTCCCAATGTCGGACATGAGACTTGTCTCAGATCGTCTCGGACATATCTCAGACCTCTTGTTTCGAAGGCAGAGACAAAACATGGGGCATCTTCGACGCGTGCTTCGTTCGGACATAACCCTCTTCTCACTCCACTCATGGCTACCTTTCTTATTGTCATTCTTGTGCTATGCGCTGGTGCGATGTTACTACTTTTCAAAGTAGGCACCCGTGAAAACGGTCTTCCGCCGGGGCCACCTACTTTGCCGATCCTCGGCAATCTACATATATTTCCGAAAGAATATGCTCACTACAAGTGCGTGCCGCTGTCCCCTTGTCATTCAACAGTGTGTTCAAGGTTCGGGCAGATTTACAGAATGGGCAAGAATATATGGCGGAATCTATTCAGCGAGTGCATACGTTAATCGTGCATTCACGTGTACTAATTTCATGGCCATCTTAGCTGAAGATAGGTCCCGGAACAGCCATCGTCCTCACCGACGCCGCTGCAGTCAAAGAGCTGATGGATAAACGGAGTGCGACTACTTCGGACAGGCCCTCGATCCACATCGGCGCGGTGGTGACGAGAGGTCTACATTTGGTGCTTGCACATTATGGCCCGTGTATTTTCAGTGACCACCATATGCGCGACTGAATAGTGCACCAATTCCAGGCGATACTTGGAGAACTCTCCGTCGGACTGCGCACGCTATTCTAACGCCTCAAGCCGCTGCACGTCACCTACCTATTCAAAAAGCGGAGGCGACTCAGCTGCTTCACGACATTCTGTGTACGCCACGGGTTTTGTCCCTTTCTCGATTCAATCTTGCATAATGTAATCTCTCTTTCTGTAGTCTTTCTATACGCATGTGCAGCGTTACTCGAGTTCAGTTATACTCTCTGTCCTCTACGGTAAACGCGCGCCGCGGTTCGAGACCCTCGAAACCACCGAATTCTTCCGTGTTGAGCATGAATGGGAGCTCCTCCTCGAACCCGGTGCCACGCCGCCCGTCGACATGATCCCTCTCTTGAAACTTATTCCCGAGCGATGGGCCAAGTGGAAGCGTGATTCTAAAAGGGTTCGGACGTTACAGAGGGCTCTTTATTTCGGCCTTTTGGACGAAGCGGCGGAGAGAGTACGTAGAGGCGAACAAAACGGGAGCTATATTGAGGAGGTGCTAGCGAAGCAAGAAGAGTTCGGGATGGACAGGGAGATGACCGGGTTGAGTTCTCTTGCGAATGCTACATAGGGAACTAACATCCATGTCAGGTATCTCGCTGGTGTTCTCATCGAAGCCGCATCGGAAACAACTTCATCCTACCTGAACTCTCTGATTCTGGCATTAGTGGCTTATCCCGACGCTCAGAAGAAAGCGCACGAAGAAATCGATCGCGTGGTTGGCGAGCATCGCATGCCAACTTTAGATGATCTCCAACATTTGCCCTATATTCGTGCTATGATTATGGAGGTGGTTCATCCCGTACGACCACTCATTCAATAAATTACTCATAAATCTCATCCAGGCTCATCGGTTCCGCCCGGTTCTTCCCCTTCTCGTTCCCCATGCAACCACAGCTGTGGAGGAGGTACGCGTAGGTGGGCTTCGCAGATCGCACCACTTATCCTACTTCAAGTACAACGGCTACATCATTCCCAAGGGGGCCACTATTTTCATCAACGCTTGTAAGTTCATTGAATTGAGGCGCGGACTGCACTCATCATGCGAAACTTCAGGGGGTATATTCCACGATCCCTGGTGAGATCCCTATAGCTCCCGTTCAGCTTCTTGACTAATAAATCTGCCCTATAAGCGCTATACGACGACCCCGAGGACTTCATTCCTGATAGATATCTCCTGTACGAGCACGGAACGAAGCCTGGCGTCGATGGGAGTCCACTTGCGGTCAACCTTAGCGTTTGGAGCGGGTCGTGTTAGCACATTCCTTTTTTTAATCGCATTTCTAAATCCTAAACCCGGGTTGCTCCAGAGATTTTGTTCTGGTGTTCACTTAGCACAGAATGCTATCGTACGTTCTCCGTCTTCAAGTCGCGACTGCAATCTCAACCCATCGTTCAGAACATCAACGTTATGAACCTTCTTTGGGCATTCGATTTCAATACAGATCTTGACGTGGATGGAAAGCCCATCAAAGCGGACACCTCCGCTTATCTCAAGGTCCGTTGGTATACTCGATGCCAGGTCGATCTGACTGACCTCACACAGGGAGCTACGACGGGACCGTGTCCCTTCAAATGCAGGATCTCGCCTCGCACAGCCGAGAAGGCTGAAATTATTCGGCAGCGAATTCCTCGAAACAGCGGATACGTTTTCCAAGTTTGAATTCGGTCTTAGCGCCGAGGATAAGGAGTTTGTGACCGGGGCCAGGTCGCGAGCGCAGGACCAATGAAAATTTCGCCTCTTTCTGTTTGTTGGAATATTGTATGTATAATGTTACTAGGGTCCAGATAAGCTATGTCATTTTTTGGCTCGTAGACTTCGAATGATGACAGAGAAACCTCGAAAAAAAAATCGAGAGTGAAGGCACGTCAGCCGATAACTAATTCTATCGTATCCCGCATCGGCTAGCAGAAACCACATGACCGCGAACGATTCTTCTTCCGACCACAATCATGTCGCCGCGTCAAGGAGTGGCCCTCGTCACCGGTGCCGGTACGACGTTGGTCAACTCATAGCATACCGACTCACCGGCTTGCATCGACCAGCGCAGGGCATCGGCCGTTCTATTGCGCTTAGACTGGCGGATGATGGGTTCGACATTGCGGTCAACGATATCTCGACAAAGTCCGGGGAGTTGGGGATTCTTGCGGAAGAGATACACGCAAAAGGACGGGCGAGTTCGCTGCATGTTGCGGATGTGTCGCAGGAGGAGCAGGTGAAGGTGATGGTTGAGCAAGCGACGCAGCGTCATGCCGGATTGGATGTTGTAGGTTATTCACGAGTGCAGGCAACCTACAGGTTACACGAACTGCCTTTTTTGCAGATGTTCGCGAATGCAGGGGTGATTGGAGTACCAGGCATGTCATTCACGGAGGGTAACCTTTTTCTTCTTTCATTCGGTGTTAGGCGCTTATCTAGCACTAGTTCCAATCGAGGAATGGGACCGAGTTATGAATACCAATGCGCGAGGAACATTTCTTTGCTACAAGTATGCTGGAATCCAGATGATTAAACAGGGTCGGGGTGGGCGTATCATTGGCGCCTCATCCGTTGGCGGGAAACAAGGAAATCGGCTTGATTACTTTTTCTCCAAGAGTTTTTAACGAAGCACACAGGCAGACTGCCAGGTCCTTATAGTGCCTCCAAGTTTGCGGTGAGAGGATTGACGCAGGCCGCTGGTAAGCAGATTTAGAATATCTCAGCGATCTCCGGCTACTAGTATTGGATATTGAATGACCGTCAGCGCTGGAATTCGGGGCGCATGGGATTACAGTCAACGCATATGCACCCGGTGCAATCGACACTCCAATGTGTAAATGCCGTCCAGAGATTTCAGATATTTTGCCTAAATCTAATTCAAGTGAGTGTGGCTTCTGTGACTGGCGATCCGTCCGAAATAATCAAGAAGGTTCGTGGACACATCGCCGAAAGCTTCCCAGCTGATCAAAAGTAGAACATTGAAATGTCACCTCTCAGCACAATCGGGTAAGTATATTGTGCATATGCATACCATTCCTTGATATCTGTCCCTCGTACAGAACTCCAGAAGACGTGGCCCATCTGGTGTCTTTTTTAGTCTCTAAAGAATCTCAGTTTGTGACTGGTGCGTAATTTACACCCGTTTGACCGAGAACCTGCCTGAACTTCCGCTCGCTGTTTGCAGGACAGACAGTGAGTTGGTTGTTCCCCTTTCTTTATTCTCAGGTTTATGGTGTTCAGATTTCAGTGAATGGTGGTATCTGGTTCGATTGAGGCTTTCTGGCGGAAATAATGACGCCTGCATGTGTGCTGAATACAATTTCCCAAACTGTTGAACATCGTGACGTTTACTACAGTTATAACCGTGCGACACCAGGCTGGTGTTGCCGCGTTCTGACAGGGTCTTAGCGGGGATCTCTGCATCGGAGAGGCAATAACTTAAGTTTGAGGTGGGGTATGTATGTGGTTCCTGATATTTCCTACAGAGACAAATGCGAAAAGATATGTTAGTATTTTGACTCGGCCGTTTGTTGCTTTCGACAGTCCAGTTCCGTGGCCAGAATAATCTCAATTTTATTCCCTACCCCGGTTCAAATCATGTCGATTGACGTTGTTCAAGAACCCGAAGGTAGGTACGTAGGTAGGTGTATTCCGGCGCGGTCTCGTTAAGAAAGAAACAGCCGCGGCCCTAGTACATAACTTAAGTACATGGCGTCGACTCGGTACGTAGGTAGTCAGGTAGGTATTACACGGCCGGTTATGTATCCTCCGTCGAATGTATGCTACGCCGGACACCATCAATCTTTTATGTCGTAAGCCCATGTGGAGTTGTCCCGTGAACCAGGCTCCCAGCGAACTCTCTCATGTCAAGGTCTCTTTTCTTGGAGCGATTATCTGAATAGCCTGCGGTTCCCGTTTCCCCACCACGGCGTCCAGTTCCGCACACACGCTTGCCAACTCCTTTGTGCGACATCCTCTTCAGTCTTCTGGAGGGAGCCATGGCTATCTATCTAACACTTGCTCTGATTAACATTGTTCTCTGTGCGGCGTTTTTGCTGAGGAAGGTAGGCGCCCGCGAGGAAGGACTCCCTCCTGGCCCGCCGACTGTCCCCATTCTCGGGAATTTGCACATATTTCCGAATGAGCACCCACATTTCAAGTGGGTAGCATATCCACCCTCCGTTTCTCCGTCAAATTATTGCTCACAACGCATAGATTCACTGAGTGGGCCCGAAAATACGGCGGAATTTATTCGGCGAGTGCAGAGTGCCCCGACGCGAAATATGAGAAATTTGACAGGTTGTAGGTGAAGCTGGGGCCTGGAACAGCAATCATAATCACCGATCCTGCCGTGGTTAAAGAGCTCCTGGAAAGACGAGGCGCGGATACTGCCGACAGACCGGATTCCCATATTGGTGATTTGGTGTCCAGCGGGTTGAGCATGGGGTTTGCGCATTACAGTCAGTATTTTTCACGCCGCGGGCGGTGATGCTCTGGTGAAACTGAATATCACATCTCTAGCTGACACGTGGAGGACTCAACGTAGAATAACGCACGCGATTCTGACACCTCAAGCCGCTGCACGGCATCTGCCCATCCAACAGACCGAGGCCACCCAGCTTCTACACGATATTCTCGAACGCCCGCAGGTTCGTTCGTATCCAACATCCACTGTAATGAGGAGCGACTGAATTATTTATCAGTCGTTCTATACCCACATCCGGCGCTACTCGAACTCAGTTATTTCATCGGTGCTCTATGGTCAGCGGTCGCCACGATACGAGTCGCCAGAAATCGTGGCGTACTTTGATTACGAGCATGAATTCGAGCGCCTCATCGAACCCGGTGCTACGCCGCCCGTGGATATGATCCCTCTATTGAAACTGGTCCCAGAGCGCTGGGCAAAATGGAAGAGGGATGCAAGGAGAGTGAGGAACAAGCAGCGGGCTGTGTATTTTGGATTTTTGGATAGAATGAAGAAGAGGTTGCAGAGCGGTGGGGCAAACGAGAGTTATATGGAGGAGGTATTGGCCAGGCAAGAAGAGTTTGGGATAGATGAGGACATGATTGCGTTGAGCCTCTTAACAGTTATGAATGATGGCCCCGAACTTACTGACGTTGACGTTCAGGTATCTTGGCGGCGGTCTCGTCGAAGGCGCATCGATACCTTCTTCCTACTTCCACAGCTTGATCCTGTCCTTGGTTGCTTATCCCGACGCCCAGAAGAAGGCCCACGAAGAAATTGACCGTGTGGTCGGCACACATCGCATGCCAACTCTAAACGACCTCGAACATATGCCCTATATTCGCGCTATGATTTTGGAGGTGGGTGATGTTCCCACCGAACACATATAAAACATTCATGCTGGCCTTGATCATTCAGACGCATCGATTCCGTCCGGTAGCGCCTCTGCTGCTTCCCCGCGCGGCACTAGTTTCAGTGGAGGTATGCGAGAGGTGGTTTATCCAGACGTGATGCTGACTGTCTAAATTAAGTACCAAGGCTACATCATCCCCAAGGGAGCCACTATCTTTGTCAATGCATGTAAGTGGATATAAACTGTCTGAAGGCCACCCCTCATCGTGCGAGACTTTAGGGGGAATCTTTCATGACCCTGGTAGCTCTTCCTGCCGCTCGTATTTAAATCCCCCGAATAACCTCCCGTTCCAGCGCTCTACGATAACCCGGAAGAATTTATGCCCGATCGATATCTTGTGACGGAGAATGGCACTAAACCTGGGGTAGATGCCAGGGATTTGAAACCGGATTTTATTTTTGGACATGGTCGCGTCAGTCCTTTATTGCTTTGCAACATTCATTGTTCATAAATCCCTTGCGTTTCAGAGAAACTGTCCTGGTATCCATTTGGCGCAGAACTCCATCGTATGATTTAACCGCCGCCGCCCAATCACCTCATAGCTCACAATAAACCATTCAGAACATCAATGTCATGAACCTCCTGTGGGCATTTGACTTTAATAAAGACATTGATGCGTCCGGCAACCCCGTCGAGTTGGATATGTTCGCGTCGTCCAAGGTCAGCATTACGAACTTATCCCAATCATATTAATTAAGCTGGCACAGGGACTTGCGACAGGGCCCCTTCCATTCAGGTGCAAAATCACCCCTCGCACATCGGAGAAAGCCGATATCATCCGTCGCGAATTCCTCGATGCCGCGGATATATTTTCAAAGTTTGAGTTTGGGCTTAGCCCAGAAGACAAGGCCTTTGTGGCGCGGTCGCGAGATCAGGACTTCTAGAGCTGTGTGTGTTCTTAATACATTGAGGCTCGCATTTTGTTATCATCCCCAACATCACAGCAATGGCGCTGCATAAAAGTGGCTCTGTTTAACAACCATGAAGTATATTCCCTTGAGTGCGAGGTTCTCGTATGGAAGCGAGCGGAGTAAATCCTGAAATCGCACCCGTGCCGCAGCCGCCGAACAAAAATTCAACGAATTGGAACTCAACAAAAAAGTTGAAATCAAGTTGAACCACAGCCGGAAGTGCCCGGTCGGTAGTTGCAGATTTCGTTGATTGCTTATGATGTCGAGCGCAAAGCGATCTACAGGTCCAGTACCCTGTACTCTCAAACGCACTTGGCAGTTCTCAACATGAAGAAGTAACTTGCGCCAAAAGCTCATTGAAGCACCTTGTCGCTACACGGGCAGGTAATATATTAATATCAGAAAAAGCCCACGGCGCATGCAAAAAGCTAGGCGGTCGCCGTCCAGAAATCCCACTTCTGGGAGACCACAGGCTCACATGGAGCGGTGCCAATGGTGACCCCCGCAGGTTCGACCTGAACGCACAGGCCACTCGGAGCAGAGATGATTGCACAGCCGCTGGCGAATTTGCCTCCACCCGGAGTCGACGAAGCTCCAGGAAGGCACTGGGCACACTGGATTTGCCAAATCTGAGTACTAAAATCTCATTCAGTCACCAGTGTCATGAAATTTCTCAAGAAGAGGCGGCCTACGCTTTAGTGGAATCTATTTCTTCAAGCGTGAGCAAACCTTCATCGCCGATGTCAACCACCAGATCAGTTATGGTTAATTTCCCTAGTTACGGAAATCAGTGTGTTCCAGAAGGTCAATAGTTTGATGGTGCTCACTTGACAATGTAGGTCGGAGGGTAGGCGCCAGTCTGTTCGACGTGCCATTCAGCTGTCGCATTCAGGGGAAAGGTGCCGAGGTCGCGGTTGAGTACGGTCCCCGCAACTGCGGGAGAGACGCCCCACTCGACATCGTTGTCAATAATAGACACCCCGGCACCCTCGAAATTCGGGTTGCACAGGGTTTGGCGAGGACCGGGAGCGGGAGTCGCGGAGACGACGCCAAAAAGTGTAACCATACAAACAGTGAAGATGGAGGTGGAGGAAAGCATTGTGATCGTCAGGTAGTAGATCGTAATGAGACGAATGACCGAGAGGAATCTGAACGCCGGATGAAGAATTTGCCGCAGAAGGAGTAGCTTTAATACCCAGAGCAAACGGCCTCAGGTGGCCGGAATGTCAGGTATAAATCTACGCTTCTCTCAAATCCCGAGGCTTACGGCTAGGCTGTTCGTGGTGAAACGCTTTAACAATTAAACGCAGCGGGAGTGACAGGAAATAAATGGCGCTTGTCCAGCGGTGTCAGCATGCGAGCCCATGATCCTTGCGCATTCACAGGATTTGTATTAAGTAACCCAATTGTTAGTACCTTGCTTCGGAGGCTAGTACTAAATTCAACTTCGCCGATGGTGGTCGGGACCGTCGTGGCCGGGGAACCCTTTCCGGAATTTTGTCGCGCTCTGATCGGAGGGTGGGGTCAACTTCATATTCTGAAGCCCGGAAGAGGGAAAGACAGATAGGTTGTTGGAGTTGTTTTCAATTCTGCCTCCACGACGTGAGTTTCGAATTCGGGAATCTGATAGCGGCAAGAGCGGCATCGGATCACCCCATCAATCATGCCGCGCAAGTGGAAAAAGTAGACCAGCATGGGTGGCGGGAGGTCTTGTCGAGCACAAGGAGTTAGACAGATAAATAACAACATGGTGTTTATTCTACTGCAACAAAGCAGTGCACAGAATGCGACGGGGTTGTGGATAGATAAGGACAGTGCCAATGTGCGTGTGTAAGTAGGTACTGCACAGCTATTTTGGTTTTCCTGATGTACCATAGAGACTATGCTGAGTGCGAGGTTCTCATACGAAAACGGGCGGCAAATACGGTCGCACCCGTTCCGCAACCGCCGAACAAGGATTCGATGAATTGGAAATTCAACCAAAAAGTTGAACTCAAGTTGAACATCCACCGGAAGTTCCCGGTCGGTGATGGCCGATTCCGTCGACGTCATCAGGTGCGTTTTGATTATGCCGAGCAAGATGCCGAGCTCAAAGCGATTACTGGTCGGGTGCCCTGTACTCTCGAAGATGAAGAAGAATTTTGCGGCACAAGTTCATTGAAGCAACTTGTCGTTATGCCGGCAGGTAAGGTAAGTACCAGAAAAAGCCCAATGCACGGGCCGCATGCCAAAAGCAACAAGCTGATAAGCGGAGTCTAGGCTGTCGCGGTCCAGAAATCCCACTTCTGGGAGCCCGGCACAGGATTACATGGAGCGGTGCCAATTCTGACCCCCGCAGGTTCGACCTGAACGCACAAGCCACTCGGAGCAGAGATGATGTGAACAGTCGCTGGCGAATTTGCCTCCGCCCGGAGTCGACGAAGCTCCAGAAGGCACTGGGCACACTGGATTTGCCAAATCTGAGTAGCTAAAAAATCATCCTACAGTGCAGGAAATTCTCAAGAAGGGCGGCGTACGCTGGTGGAATCTATCTCTCAAGAGTGAGCACACCTGCGGTGATGTCAACCACCAGAAGATCGTTATGGTGATTTCCCTAGTTCACGGAGAATCCTCATATTTGGAAACGGAGTTACTGAATCGCACCCGTGCCCAGCGCCGACGAAATCACGAATTAGATAAACAAAAATTGCATCAGTTGAACCACAGTCGAAGTGCCCGTTTAGCAGTCGAGTTGCAGATTTGGTCGATTCTTATGATGTCAGCGGAAAGAGATCTACAGGTCCAGTACCCTGTACTCTCAAACGCACTTGGCAGTTCTCAACATGAAGAAGTAACTTGCGCCAAAAGCTTATTGAAGCACCTTGTCGTTACACGGGCAGGTAATATATTAATATCAGAAAAAGCCCACGCATGCAAAAAGCTAGGCGGTCGCCGTCCAGAAATCCCACTTCTGGGAGACCACAGGCTCACATGGAGCGGTGCCAATGGTGACCCCCGCAGGTTCGACCTGAACGCACAGGCCACTCGGAGCAGAGATGATTGCACAGTCGCTGGCGAATTTGCCTCCACCCGGAGTCGACGAAGCTCCAGGAAGGCACTGGGCACACTGGATTTGCCAAATCTGAGTACTAAAATCTCATTCAGTCACCAGTGTCATGAAATTTCTCAAGAAGAGGCGGCCTACGCTTTAGTGGAATCTATTTCTTCAAGCGTGAGCAAACCTTCATCGCCGATGTCAACCACCAGATCGTTATGGTTGATTTCCCTAGTGAGAATCAGTGTGTTCCAGAAGGTCAATAT
Source organism: Mycena galericulata (assembly GCA_029289565.1). Classification (NCBI taxonomy): domain Eukaryota; kingdom Fungi; phylum Basidiomycota; class Agaricomycetes; order Agaricales; family Mycenaceae; genus Mycena; species Mycena galericulata. The sequence continues at coordinate 120,012 of JARKIA010000185.1, forward strand.
TCGATGGTGCTCACTTGACAATGTAGGTCGGAGGGTAGGCGCCAGTCTGTTCGACGTGCCATTCGGCTGTCGCATTCAAGGGAAAGGTGCCAAGATCGCGGTTGAGTACGGTCCCCGCAACTGCGGGAGAGACGCCCCACTCGACATCGTCGTCAATAATAGACACTCCGGCACCCTCGAAATCCGGGTTGCACAGGGTTTGGCGAGGACCGGGACCGGGAGTCGCGGCGACGACGCCAAAAAGTGCAACCATACAAGCAGTGAAGATGGAGGTGGAGGCAAGCATTGTGATCCTAGGCAGTAGACGATAATGAGACGAATGCTCGAGAGGACCAGGGCGCCGGATCTAGAATCTACATCGGAAGGAGTAGCTTTTCATACCCAGAGCGAACGGCCTCAGGGGGCCGGAATGTCAGGTATGAATCTATGCCTCTCCCCAATCCCGAGGCTTACGGCTGCTGTTCCTGGTGAAACGCTTTAACAATTAAACGCAGCCGGAGTGACAGGAAATAAATGGCGCTTGTCCAGCGGTGTCAGTATGTGAGCCCATGATCCTTGCGCACTCGGAGGATTTGTATTCACCCAATTGTTGGTGCCTTGCTTCAGCGGCTAGCACCAAATTACACTTTTCCGATAGGGATCCCTTTCCGAAATCTTGTCGCGCTCCGATTGGAGGGCGGGATTAACTTCAGATTCTGAAGCTCGGAAGAGGGAAAGACAGATAGGTTATTTGGCGGGCTGGATTGAACTCGAACCCACAGGGCAACCATAATATCCCACCTGTGCGTTGACAGAAACATACGTAAGTTGCCGCCATTGAGCTTGTTTTTCCTGTCGACTTAAGCAGGAAAACACGCCGCAAAGTAATGTCCAGTGCCCAGATCCCGATCCAAAAGGGCAATGCGTATGGCCCTCTGTGTATTTGATCGTCTTCAGCCAAGATGTTGGCGAGCTCGGGCAAAGCGAATAGAATAAAATAGCTCGGTTTGCTAGTGTACATACTGCATCCACAAGCACACTAATAAATTAAGTTACACACATGAAACGCATCGTACAACATACGTTTTTTTTTGTTACAGGACATCCTTCCTTCGTTCCTTCATAATGAGTGGATAGCGTCGATTATCATATCAGCGGATATTGTCATGGTCCAAGTCCGTCGCGAACCGGCCCTCAGAGTACCCAGGGCTCGTCGGCAGCCCACCGACCACCTCGACCTTCCCCAGCCGTCCATAGTCAAAGTCCGCCTGCATCGGGCTCCCGTCGTCATGGAACGCCTGCGAGTCACGCCCTCCGTTCGTATACGCGCTAATGTAGTCAAATGGCGCGTCGTCTTCCTGTGGCGGGGCTTGCTGCTGCTGCTGCTGGGGGAGCGAAGGCTGCCCCGCGCCCTGCGGCTGCGACGCGTCCCGCAACGTCGACCCCGTGCGCTGCTGCGGGTACGGGCTCGCCGGCAGCCGCTTCTTCAACGAAAGCGGGCTCGTGTCCGCGACGAGGTCGCCCGACGATGGAGCCTTCTGCGGGCGGCGGAACGCCGCGGCGGAGATAGTGCGCGCGCCCGGCGGGGGCTGCGTGTTGAGTGAGGACGTCGAACGGGCCGCTATCGGCGCGCGGTACGGCGTCTCAAGGCGCGGTGACGACGGGCTCACGGGGGAGTCGGCGGGCGGCGCGGGGGTGAGGGCCCAGGAGGGCGTGGTGTGGTGCCCAGCGACGAACGGCGCAGGCTGCGCGGGCGGGGGGACAGGGCTGGCGTCCCAAGAGGGCGTGCTTTGGTGGCCCGGCGTGCTGTCCTTACGCGAAAACGGCGCCACGGGCGGAATTAGCGGAGACGGCTCGCGGTTCGGAGGCGGCGCATACGAGCTCTCTTTAGCTGGCGGCGGAGGAGACGTGAATGGCGCGGGGCTGGGACCTGTCGGGGTCGCATACTGGCTCTGCGGCGATGGCGCATAGTCACGCTTTGGCGGAGAACCGTACTCTCGCTTCGCTGGTAGCTCGCGGCTCGGCGACTGCTCCTTGCCTGCCGATGAGTATTCCCATCCGCCTCCTTCCTCTTGTACCTGTACTTGCGGGAGAGGGGGCGCGCTAAAGTTCAACGCGTCGAGCTCGCGGCTCACCTCCCGCGCCGCCGCGGCGTTCAGTGCGCGTTCGTCCTCAACCGGGTCCATCGTCGGCGGTGGCACGCGTCGGGTCCGACTCCCAGCCGACACCGACGACGGCTCTCGCTTCATGTAGGGCGGTTCTAAAGAAGGGGAGAATGAGCGCGCCACCCTCAATACAACTCGCACGACTCACCAGGCTCCACAAACGAGTCCTCGTCCCCAAACCTGACATGCTTCGACAGCCGGGCCTCGCGTTCGCGCTCGTTCTCTTCGGGCGGGTCTCCCATATTCATATAGGCGAGCCCAATGTCCTCCGATACCGTCGACTGCCGATCGCCCCCGCCTTCCTCGACCGCGAGCCCACTCGTCCCGCGTCTCCCGCTCCCTATACCAGTCATGTAAGTATTGTTGGTGTTGTCGTTGTTGTTGTTGTTGCCGCTGTCGACCCACACCCCGCCGACAACGGGCGGCGCCGCGCCGGGTGGCGGCCCCTGCACGCCTCCGCTTGGGTACTCGTACACCTGCGAATGCGACGTCGGCTCAAAGTCGCGGTACTCTGGCGCCGGCTCGTCCTCGTGCTGCTGCTGCTGCTGCTGTAGCCGCTCCCTCTCCCGCTCGCGCTCCTGCTGCTTCACCGAAAAGGCAGGCGAGAACTGTGAGCCCGGTTGCGAAAACTGCGAGCCGGGCTGCGAAAACTGGGAGCCCTGCCCCGGCTGCGAGAACGTCGACCCCGATCCCATGTCCCTCTCCTTCCCCGCCCCAAACTCGCCCGCAGTCAAAACCGCCGCCATAAAGTCGCTCCCAGTCGTGTCCTTGCGCCCCGCGAATCCCAGCGACGACGAGTCGCCCTGCTGCGCGCTTTGTCCCCCCGACCCGCCGTCGTCGCGCAGCGAGTACCCGCGCCCGCGCACAGGGAACGTCGCGAAGCGCCCCCCGCCCGGGCCCTCCGTCCCGCCCACGTCCACGCCGCTGATTCCCCCCATCCCAACTCCAAGGTCGTCGCGCGTGTCGCTCGCATCCGTCCCTCCCGGCATCCCCGAGTAGCCACCGGGCGCCGAATACGTTCCCCCCGGAGCGCTGGTATTATACCCGCCAGGTGCACTTGCATTGTAACCCCCCGCGGCACTCGGACCGTACCCGCCGGGCGGTGACCCTGCAGGGGGGGCGTACGCCGACCCGGGCGACACCCCACCGTCCATCAGCCCCCCGCCTACATCCGGCGGCGGGAGGAACGCCGAACCCGCACTCGGGGGCGGCGGGAAGAAACCCGAACCTACACCCGAGTCGACGCTCATCCCGCTCACGCCCGTATTATGCAGCCCCACCGCCGTCAGCCCACCGCCCGTGTTATAGCTGTTGTAGCTGTTGTTGTCGTTATTGTCGAAGCCACCCATCCCGCCCATCGCCGCGCCCTGACTGCCGGGGTCGTTATTCTCGCCGTCCGCGGCCGAGGCCGGGAGCGGAGCGAAGACAATATCGTTCACGCGCCGCTCCGCCTCGGCGACGCGCGCCTCCGTGCGTGCATGGCCCATGTACATTGGGCGTGCGAGGCCGGGGAGCGTCGTTTCTTCGGAGATTTCCTGAGAATAGAAAGGTCAATGGGGAGTACATCAGGAGGGAGGTGAGAAAATAAGAGGGAGAATCAAGCCCCGAATCCCTCCCGCCAGTGCAGGCCGTCAACGCCGTGCTCGCCAACGACAGTACTTCAAAAAGAGGGAAAGATGAAGCGGAATACGAAAAAGAAGGCAAAGGAGCGAGGACGAGAGCCCCAACCAGTGCAAGCTGAGGCCGTACGACACACCACGCGATGGGAAGGAAGTGAAATATCCTCAGAAGAAAGAGAGAGGAAAGTATCGGTGAAAGAGGAGGACGTTACGCCTATCACCTCACCCGAGGAGGTAAACGCATTCCCGGCCCAGAGTGTCACTCGTACGGGACGGGAGTGCACCGCGAACGGCTTGGCCGCCAACACAGCGCGGGTGGGTGGCTCTTGGGAGCAGGTCTGCTTTAGAGCAATGCAGACGTGTAGGATCCCAAAGCCGGCCAAAGGTAGTCTCGCCACCACACTCGTCGAATGTGCGCATCTCTGACAGCACCCAACAACCACAGGAGGCGTCCGAGGCTTGATTTGCGTCTCCCCTTCCCCTCCCCCCATCCAAATCCGGTGCGCAAGTCACGCCTTCCCACTGCAAACTCCCGTCTTCCAGTCCCCACCCAAAGCTTGCCCGTCCGCCGCCGACCACCGCACCACGGCCAGTGAAAAAATAATTCCGCCGTCCCCGAGAACGGGGCCGAGGTGCCAAAGGAAAAGGAAGAAAACAAGAGAATGGCCTCTGTCGGGAAAACGGGCGACAGGCAAGAAACGAAGAACAACTCGAAAGAAGAGAGAAATAGAAGGAAAGACCAACGCACCCCTACCACCACCCTGCCCACCTCCCCCACCACGCACCCCTTCCCGCACGCCTCGAGCAAGCCCCCAAACTTGAGCCCCATGAGCGTGCGCGCGCTGGAGCGCTTGAAGTCGGAGAGCGCCGCTTCTTCGGTCATTATTTCGCCTGCGGGGGGAGGGGTGGGTTAGTGACGGTTGATGAGGGATAAGAGGGGAGAGAGGGAAGAGGAGAGAGGAAGAGAGGGAAAGGAAGGATAGTCAGCGCATAACAGAGCGCAACGTATCGGGGGCGGTGTAGTGGAGGGGGGAGGAGTGTATGGGGGATAACGAGCGTCGAAGAATGGGATTGAACAAGTTTAGAGAAGGGGAGGGGGAGCGGGAGGGGGAACGAAGCAAAAGGAAGTGGGATCGGGAGGGGCAGGATTGAATGACGTCGATCAAAAGTAAGAGGAGAAAAAGGAGCTGAAGCAGAGGAAGAAAGGTACGGTTGAGGAAGGAGGACGTGAGGGAGGAGTAGCAGGAGTAGGACGAGGCGCGGAACAGAGTAAAGCAGCCGGAGGAGACGGAGACGGAGAGCAAGGGAAAGGGAAAGAGCGGCGAAGTGCGGAACGATAGGCGGGGAAGGGAGGATAACGGCGTTCGCGTGAAATATGGAAGGAAGGAAGTTAGGGGGAAAGAACGGTAGACGAAGGGGGTGGACGAAGGGCGGGTAGGTAGCGAGTGGAGTAGAAAGAAGTAGAGGACGAGGCGAGGGGGGGGGTAGGGAGCAGGGAGCGCGCACGACGAGGTGGTAGAATGGCAGAGACGAGGCGTAGAGCGGAGACAATACCGAAGCGGGGGGGGGGGGGGGAGATAGAGAGAAGTGGCCTCTCCCTCCGCCCGCCCGCATTGAAAAAGGAAAGCCCCAAAGCCCGCAAAAGGAAAGGAGGAGAAGGAGAAGAAAAACACTCACTATCCATCCCCCGTATCTGCGTCTGCAGCCCACTCAGCAAGTCCGTCTGCGCCGCGAGGTTCTTGTGCTCGCCGCCCATCTTGTTCAGCTTCTTCTCGGCCGAGTCGGCGCGCGCGAGCAGCGCCTGTGTGATTCCAGTGAGTTAAATATGAAAAGGAAGGAGGAGACGCACCTTCCGCCGGCGCTTCAGCTCGTCGAGCGCCTCTTCGCGCGTGCGGATCGCTTTGAGGTGCTGTGGGGCGGAGAGTGAGTGGGCTGTTCGAGGACAGGAAGAGGTGGGAGGAACTCTATGGAAAGATGGAAGAAAAGAAAAAAAAAAGAAGAAAATAGAACAGAATGGGGACGAGGATGCCAAAAGGTACCCTCGACCGCGCGCGCGCGCGCCGACGTCATGGATGCTAGGCTGGCTATACGCCAGACCATGATCATGCACGGCGCCGCCGCGTCGCGCCCTTACACCGACGCCAGACCACAGGTGCACACTACCGCCCCGGCCACCCCGGTACCGGTGCGGACGCCGCTTCACATCCACATCGACATGTGCGAATGCGAGACTCAAGGCGCGTATACGCGAGTGGACATGACGCCCCGCCTGTCCCCCTCACGGACACGCCGACGTCCTCCGCACCACATCGCACTGACACGGAGCACAGACGCGGGTACGTCCCCGTCCCTCTGTACCACGGGACACCTTGCCTCGGATGGACTGGATATGCCCGCCCCCGCCCTCGTCCCCGACGTATAGTCGTCTCGCTGTCCCGTTCGTCCGTTTGTCGCATTGTCGCAACCACCGCACCCGCACGCACCCGCTCTCGCACCGGCAACCACACCCACACCCGGGCCTGCACCTACACGCACCGCAGCGGCACGCACACGACCGTCATGCGCTCGTGCCCGTCCCTGCATACTGGATCGATTCGTATCGATTCGGCGCTTTCCCTTCTCCGGAAGCAGCACACGCACACCGAGCCCACCCGCCGGCAGTGCACGCGGCACACGACCGCCTTGCCTGGACTGCCCTCGTCTCTGCACTGACTTCCTCGGTTCCAGATCCATGTCCAGGTCTAGGTCCCAGGAAACGCACCCTGGTGCGCCTGGCGACATCAAGACACCGTGCGGGACGTCGATCAGTCGCGCGGGTTTCTCGACAGATGGACAGACACGCGGTTGACAAGCACCTCCGGATGTGCGTGTATAGCCTCCCGGCGGATTCGAAGTGAAGAAAGAAAGTCAAGGAGGAAGAAAGGCAGACTCACATCACGTATGGCATGCTCGCGAGTCGCATACCCAGTCAGCGCCGCCGAAAAATGCGCGAGTATAGTCGTCGATGCCCCCAGTATATCGCCGAGATCCTCACCCTCGCCCGCGCCCCATATCCTCAGGGTCTCGCCGGCCTTTGCAAAGTCGACGCTGAGCTTCTGGAGGGTGATGAGAACGACTTTCTCTGCAGTGATGAGGTCTTGGAGGGGTCGGAGATCCTTGTTGCCTGAGAGTGCTAGCGACGGGAGGGTCGAGTTGTGTGCGATCTTGGTCGCAGCCGATTTGAACATGGAGAGAGCGGAGGAGGAGAATGGGCATGACGTCGGCCATTGCCGGCCATTGCCGGCCTCCGCAGTGCTACCGCCGGCTTATAAATAGCGGTTAACTTTAAATTTGGGGTCAAAGTCTATTTCAATTTTCAGGCCTCTGAGCGCCACAGAAAATCGCGATTAAATTTAGGCGGTGCTGCGGATGTCCAAGAATATAGACTATAATTGACTGTGACCTGTCTCCACTCCCGGCTCCGGGGGCGGTTCAAACTTTGGTTGAACTTTGTTGAATTTGGGTTGGGAATGGTTTTAAAAATACCGCTCCGTATTTAGGTGCAGCGGTCGAGGTAGTTGCGGTTCTTTGTCCGCCATTTGATCCACAGCTCCTCGAAGTGATGATCCAAAGTGGATCTGCCTACCCAATTCTGGCGTAATTTTTCTAAGCGCTGCTCGAACCGAGTTGATAATCCAATTGGCGGCTGCGGAAATGTCTGCACAGAAATGCCAGAATGAATAAACGTATATATTCATCCGACAAAGGATGAAGACGTACATTAAGCCATATTACAATGTTATAGAGATCACTCGGCAAAGGAATGGGTGATGATCGAGGGCTGCTCGCCCATGCAATGTCAACCCCTTCCAGCGCCTTTAGAAGATCTGGGAATGGCCGGCATGATCTCAAAAAGTATCCAAATTCAAACAGTAAGTTGCTACAATCCATAGGTTGGGTTTGCCATATACAAATTCAACCAGATACCACTCACCCATCTGTAAAGATACTGCCACTAATCACCTCTGTAGCCACATGCAAACCACCCCACGCCAAGTCGTGGATCGTTGAGTCCAAGTCGTGTTCTGCGAGGAAGGTCGAATCCGATGCGAAAACGAACAGCTCTCCAAGCCGATCCTTATCTTCGCCAATGAGTCCCCGAAGAGGACAGATAACTGACCGCAGCTCATCCCATGAGAGGTCCAAGAAAAGGTGTATGTGGTATAGAATATCGGACGTGAACTGCCCAAAGAGCTTGTATGCATGAAAAATCCTAATCAGCTGCGGAGATACCTGAAATAAAATTTGACGATATTCGTTGGGATTCTGTGTCGTTGGTAGTTCAGTCGGGGTCGAGTTCCAAGCTTGCTCACAAAAGAGCATGAACCGGTAGTCTTCCCAGACCGGGATAAAATCATTTCCCCAAACGTGAAAGTTCTGTACCAGATTTAATGCTTCCATCATCCGCCGAGAACGAGAAGATGCTTACTTTTAACCAATTGAAGAACTGGAAGTATTCTGCTATTTTCAAGTCAAAACACCAAAAGAAAAAATCCGGATTCATAGAACGCAGAAGGGGCACGAACTCCGGAGAGGGTTGAGCTGAGGAGATGTACTGGAAGCATCTCGGGACTAGTCGCCTGCCCCAAAAGTCAGTCAAGTTTCCTCATGCCCAAACTGAAAGTATTTACCAGGCGATAGGACCAGTACGGTTGCTGGATGGATCACCGCTTCTGTAAGCAAGTGCCTTCAGCATGTAACGGACCACATCCGTGTGGTGCCGGGGTCCACCAACATAGAATACGGCTGATCGCGCTGAATCATGCAGGAAGTCCAGGAATGAAGCATGGTGCACAGCGACGGAGTCTGAATGATCTTCGGGTAGATCAATGACAGAATGCAAGTCGCGTAGAATTAAGCGAACATCATCTAGATCCAACTGGAGAAGTTGTGCCACTTGAGAAAACGACAAATTACGACGCAGATGGTCTGTGGCAATTACACTTAGAATTTGCTCAAGTTGAGTTCGGGAATCCCGAGGAACGTCAGAGAGAATTCGAATATAGAGCTGGTCGAGAGTATCGAATGGTGATGCTGAGCCCTGCTCTTTGATTCCCAGAATAATCTGTAGACGGTCCGTGGGTCGGAAGTGTTTGTCGTCAATATACTTGATGATGGTGGATGCGTAGATGAAATATCCGGATGATTTCTTTACAAGGTCTTCAACAACTTTTGATGGAGGCCAGGGCACAGAAATGGTGGCCATGGTGCGATGCTCTCGACGAATGCGGCCAAATTCATCGAGCAAATATTTACGGACGTCGTCAAATGACTGCCGGATATTCAAAGCACGATGGAATCCTTCCAAGAGTGGTTCATCGAAAACGTCGTTGATGTGAGGTTCGGGTCGGCTGGCAATGAAAAACAGAACCGGAAGGGGTTGTTGCTGTATAGCGGAGCCGATTGACCGCAATATTGTTTGCTGTATGTCCTGCCCTTCGCACTCGTCTAGCCCGTCGATTACAATGGGCACGGGATGAGTAAGAGGAACACTCCGACAGGGCTCGATGATCAAACTCCGAAGTTGGTCAGAAAGCGATCGGTGTACAATTGCGGGGTCTTTCTCGACGGTCTGTGAGATGGCGTGATTCATCTCCGGATGGGTGAGTGCGAGTTGGTATGCGATCGTAGGGAACAGCTGGCTTGCAGTTCCCCGAGACAGTTGTCCGCGCTTGAAGAAGAAACTCCCGCCAAGAAGACCTTCTGCCTGCAGCTGCTCGCAAAGCGACTGTGCAATGGCCGATTTGCCTGAGCCGGCAGGTCCATGTAGCCAGAGGATACCGCTGCTCGGTTTGTCTGCAACGGCCCAATCCACATCAACATTTCCGTCTTCGGATTCCGATTCAGATTGCTCATTCCCATCCCAGTCGGAATCCTCATCGTCTCCAGGCGGGTCGTCATCTTCCTCGTCTCCGGACGTCCAGTGCCCTGGAGGCTCCGTTCCACAGGCCCATTTCCGCAGGACGTCGAGAATTTTCGTCCGCGTGTCGGGATGACATTGGGGCTGCGGGTATCGCTCAGCCGAGTCGTGAAATGCATCACCCGCGATGGCGCGATGGAGAATGTGCAGGCCTGTGGATCGGGGTTAACGTTTGGAAGGCAATGGCAACATTTTTAAACTCACCATTCTCACCATGGCGTTGAATGTGGTTCACAATGCCGCTGATGAACGTCCCGCCGCTGATGTTTGTTGGAGGCTCGCAAGGACGCTCGTGCAGTGGGTGGTGCCTTTGGGAGGAGATCGAACGATTATTATTCATGGGGTGAAGTTCGAAGGAAGGTTCGGAGGCAAAATGGCCACCTTGACCGAGTGTAGTCGGGCCCTGCTCGAAGATCATGGAATCAACATGGTGGTAGTTTGTGAGATTGGCCCAGCCGAGTACATCCCCATTCCAATTCGGCGGTAATGGAAGTGGAGGGTGAGATGGTCCAGAGTTCGGCACACACGGATCTGAGGTGAATGGCGAGGGGATACCGTATCTGGATCCAATTGCTCTACTATTCTCAATTCTCGAATCCAGATTGTCACGTTCCGATAGCGAGCCTGGACCCGCACTCGCATATGAGTCGCGAGGATCGATGGTTGACGGTTGGTGGAGATTGTGTCCGGATTGAGGGACTGAATAGTCATGCAAGATGGGATTCCACGTGTCTGTGACAGACGAGGTACTCGAAATATGCGGCCGGTGAGAAATCATGTCTTTGCGAGGTTTAGGGAAATCAAAGAGCGCTTCGAGCCGCGATGATAAACTCACCGTAGGGCTGCGTCCTGAAGCCGTTTCCCTGTCTTTCATTCCTCTGCACTCCCACCACTGGTAGCCGACACCCACTCGCAGCATCTTGCGCCGATCCAAACTCCAGGGCCATCCGGGTCTCATCTTGTCCAAAAAGTTGCGCGTTTTGGATATTGATGTCCCCACCATAGAATATACCGCCGTTTATCTGGAAAGCAGAACTGGAGGCGAACATGGAGGGTAAAGTAGAGGACGGGAGAGCTGGCACGGGCAGTGCTGTAGTGCTGCCAAGTCGGCGCTCGCAGTGCGCTTGTTTCCCACAGCACCACTAATACTGGCAGCTGGCTGGCAGCACTATGAACAGTACGGGACACTGAAGAGGCGGTGCTCGAGACAAGTCGACGATTCTATGCGAGGAGCCCTTTCACCAGAGGCGGTCTGCCGGTCTCTGGAGCGCACACGAGCGCGCAAGAGTTCTTGTCTGGACATCGGAGCTGGAGGCGAACATAGAGGTCAAGGCAGAGGATAGGAGAGTTGCTCCGCGGGGTGGCGCTCATTTCACAGCATATTAAAGATCTTCCGAGAGTGAAGACAGTGACGAGGTGAAGGCACGGTAGAACAGAGTAGAACACTGCACACCAGAAACCGCTGACTCGGAAGTGGTACTAGAGATACGGAAAGTCGAAGGCCAACTTCAAGTTGTACATAGTCCAGAGGAAAGACCGGAGAACGCCGACCCGGATCAGTGATCGGATCAGAAAGGTTGAAAACTACCCAGTTCTCATGTCCAACGAATATTCCTGGCACAGACTGTTCCAGGTCTCGATTATACAGAAAATGTTCGAGCTCCCTAGTCCGAGGCAAAATGCTATTCCTGGTACCGACTTAGGGACCAGGTCTCCAAAGTCCAATTCGAAAAAGCCCTTTTTGACAAAGGTTAGGGTTAATTTCCTAAGGTTAGGGTCCCCCATCATGTTTCATGTCCATCAGTGTCGCCTTATTTGCGCCTGCGCCTCCTCCTTCTCGCAATTACTGTATGCCCTCCAGTTGCCCTCCACTCGAGTCATGCGCACTGGCACAACGGACATCACTGTCGGAGAACAACAAGCCCCAGAGGTTGGCGGTGTTACGTGCTGATTCACCCGCGTAAATTGCCGGATGTATTCATGCGTTCACCGTCCCATCTTCGGAGACACCGATCAGACAGAGTATCCACCTCTAAGCTCTTTGACCTTTTTTTGCTCCACTTGTTCTCTGGCCAGAATACCTTGTCCCAATTTGGTTTGTAAACTTCATCGCGATCTAGCCCCTTTCTTGACGCCCGTCGTCCAGCGAACTGTATTGTAACATCATTTCTTTGGTCATTTGAAAGCAGCAACCCATTTTTGGGGGGGGTTTCCGACGGATCTACAGTGGGGAGAACAAAGAATCTGACTCTGAATGTCTATGGCTGATCTTTTTCTCAAACAACGACGACCAAGATGACGATCTTCTTGCGTACTTGCAGGAGTCTCTCTCGATGGGGTTATCTGCGCACTGTCTGGATCGTTCACCTCGACTCTGACCTGGCCATAAGTCTCCGGCCTGCTTTCTGTGCCTCCGAGTGCCACCGCTACAGAATCGTGAATCGTGATACTGCGGAGATACGAACAATTATAGCCCGATTTATCACAGTGATTCGTGGTCGCTTCTGTATAGTGTCACCATGGAAAATACTCCACTGGCCGCTTGGTGTCTCTGGCAGCGAGGCCCGGTTGATTATATTCTTATGCCAGGCGCCGAGTCAACATGATTCAAAAGCTTTGTCGGAGCGGCTCGTTCTGGCCCTTCAGCTGTCTCTGGCAAGCCTTCTCGATGTCTGCGATTTCTATGATGATCCAGTTCGCTCTCATTCCGTTCTCGTGCGATCGTTGTCTTCCCCCTTGCGTCCAATACCACCGTCCTCGTGCACCTTCTTTCTCTCGTCAACTCCTCCTTCTAACTTTACCCCTCTGAACGTTGCGTCCCTAAATCTCCTTCATCCCTGTCTTAGTGCTCAGATACTTTCTCTCTTTCCCAGCCTTCCGGTTTGCTCCGCACATCCCATGTTCACGTTCCTTATATCTCTACTTCCTCGATAAATCGGCACTCGTGCTTTCGCTCACCGGGTTCCAATTACTCGCCCTTCTTATCTTGAAATTCGACGTAGCAATAGTCCTCGATAATGCAACTCAGGCGATGTGTTTCACCGTCGACGAGCCTCGCCCCCTTCTCCAATGCTGGCCATTCGTGAAGCGGACTTGGACGTTAGGACTTGACCTGGCAAGTGACTCCCACATCTCATCTTTATTGTGCATCTATTTCCCACGTCCCTCGCCGATGCGAAACAGAGCCGACTCGTACGTGGTGCCGGACGAGGGTTCAGACTCGCCTGTATATGTATTCCTCCGTGAGAGTCCGCGTTGATTTTCGGGATGTTGGTGAATTTTTGGCTTTCTTGTCTTACAAACTGCACCAGGTCCTAATACCTTCTACTCTCCCCCGTAGTGTCATAACCCACGTAACTCGCATTAAACTACTTTAATCCTGATACTTTGACTTCAACAAGTTTGCAATTCTCAAGGTATGTCTTTCCATTTCTCAAAATTACTACAGTATCTTTTAACATTCAGAGGCGATCACAGGCGGCAGTATGGTTACAGTGTATCGCTGCACACAAGAAATATTACGGTTGTTTGGATGTACATACACCAAATGTACCCCTGAGCCTGAGGTCCTCATTCCATTCGGGGTGCTGCTGCTCCTCATCCTTCTTGTTTTTTTTTCTCACCTTGGATCCACAAACTGCTGGCAGTCATTGTTTATTCGGAAACTCCCGGTGAAAACCTGTTTTCTGGAATCCTTGTTCTCGTCGTGCAGCAAGCAGGATGATGCTTTGGGCAAGAAAATCTCGAACCAAGTGAGTACAAAGAAACCTGACAGCGCTGGAGTATCCACCATATATCTAGAGCCACGCATTCGGAAAGTCCCTCTCGATTCGGGGGAGGTCATGACTCGAGCGCTGCTCCTTTTTGTTTTTGTTTTCGGACTAATATTTTGCAGATCAATATCTTGTAGACGGGGAGTATGTCGCTATGAAGAGAGCTCACAGCGCCGGACGCATCTACTAAGCATAATTACCAATTACAATCTATGTATCGGTGTGCAGAAGCCTTTCGATCCGGGGTGAGGTCTTTGGTATAAGCTATTCAGATTTTTTCTGGTCGACGGACTTGAGCCGCATATAAACTAAAGGGGCCTTGAATCCTCCATCTCTTCGAGGTACCAGGGATGCCCGGAGGGCCTTATGAATTTTCAGAGACAGCTTGAATGACAGACCGACGAATGTGCGTGATGCTTGCGTGATCACCTGATGATGTGAGTGATTTCGCCCCGTGATGTCAACTGCACCCGCCCCTAAATCAGCTCTTCTCTGCTCTCCCCCTCCATCTCCCTCTACCGTTTCCTTTCCCCCGCGAAACCCTAGCTCTCCCTCTCCCTAATATCTTCACCTCTTAATTCCGCCACCTCAGTAACCATGGCCGCCACCACCACCCCGACTTCCAGCGACCCCCTGTCGGTTTCCAGCGCCGCAGACGACGCCGCCCAGAAGGCCGCTGCTGCAGCTGCGGCGGCGGCAGAGGCGGAGAAGGCCGCTGACCAGGCTGCGGCTGATGCGGCGAAAGCCGCCGCTGACGGTCAGTTGGACTCATGCAGAGGGGGATGAAAAACGAGCTGATATATTCTACAGCGGAGGCGGCTGCAGTCGAGCATGCGGGTGAGGTCGAGGCTGCAACAGACGACCTTGCTGCGTCACAGGAGGAAGCTAAGGACAGCGCCGCCATCGAGGCGGAGATAAAGGCGAAGGAGGATGCGGTTGCGGCCGCCGAGGCGGCCACCAAGAAGGTGATTAAATCACATAAAAAAGGTGAACTAATATTCAACGGTCCCAGGCCGAGGAGAAGGCCGCTGCCGCCAAGGCCAAGGCTGCTGCGAAGGAGCAGGCGGCGCTCGACAAGGCCAAGGCCGAGTACGAGAAGGAGGTCGCGCACTTGACCAAGATCGCTGCGCAGAAGCGGGACGATGCGATCAAGCACGCTGGCGAGGAGCTCACGAAGGTTAGTCTGATCAAGTCATTTCTGCGGTACAGGGAAACTCACGCACGAGTCGGGCAGGCGGTCACCACCGCGTCCATCATCCGCCGCAAGGAAGAGTCGAGCGCGCAGACGGCGCGGGCCAAGGCGGACGAGAAGGCCGCTAAGAAGCGGCTCGAGGCAGAGAAGGAGGCTTGGAAGGAGCGCCAGGCGGCGGAGAAGGAGGCGCACAATGCGTTCAAGAAGGCGGAGAAGCTCGCGACCTCGGAGCGCGAGAAGGCCGAAAAGGCCGCCGAGACGAAGCGCAAGGCCGCTATCAAGGCTGCGTTGGCGAAGCGCGACGCGGCGTTCAAGGCGGCGGAGGCGGAGAAGAAGGCGTCGGAGGCCAAGGCCGAGGCGGATGAGGAGGTTGCGAACAATGTTGCGGCGAGTGACGACCCTAACCTCGCGCTCCCGTCGAGCACCCTCGCGTGGATCGCCAGTTTCATCGTGAGGAATTTTTCTTGCTCCTTATTTAATTGATTCTTACCTTCCTTATTCTTCACAGTGGGGAAGCAAGACCGCTACTCCTGCCCCCGCCAAGTGATCCCACAACCCTCCCAGACCTGTGTTCCTTTGCCTGCAGACCTGTTTCACAGCATTCTTTTCTCTCCCAGACGTAATTATTCCCGCAGCCCTTCACGACGCTTCAACGAGACGAGTACTAATTTTCACAAGCACCACCCTTACGAGCATAAATACCCCTCACGAATTTGCATGATAATGACGACATTGCCAGTGTTTTCTCGCATTCGCCTGGATCTGTCCGCCTCCCACATGTATGGCACCATGAAGAAGCCCAATCACGACGAGTAATCGAACCTCTGAGCTTGATCCGGTCCTTATTAGACTAAATCCAGTTCCCTTTGGCTGAACCATTGAAACCAACCACTCGGTTCATGCTCCGTGGTCCGCGCTCATCGCGCGCTTTATTGTTCGGGGAACGAGCTAGCTACAATAGAGAGTTTGCGATCGATGCGCCACATGGGCCACTGGATGGCTTTTATTCTCACCCCCACAATCAGTTCAACCTGAAATATTTTTACGGTGAATCGAAGGCCATAGGAGCATCCATTCGAGGTATTTGAAGTCGGAAGAAGGCGGGAAGAAACCACAGAATAATTTGTGATGTTTGAGCCATCATCCATCTGGTGGCTGCATCGCAACGTCGCTAATGAAGCGTGTCAAGAGAGACTAATCGCGCGCCAGCGCCTCGAAGTAACTCGCTCATGCAACGTTCATACGTACCTCCTTTCGCTCCACTTCTACCTACTACCTCCACTTGCCTTCACCCTGCCCAGCTTGTTTACCTCCATGTATCTCGGATAGTACTACATGAGACCCCAGGGGCCCGCGCGCACTTGAATGGAAACTCGCTCATGCCCGCCGCCAAACCTTGTAAGTCGGCCCGGCCATAAATCTTCCTCTTTATAACATTAAGCCTGTCTGTCTGTCTGAAGCTTTCAACCTCCGTCCCTCGCCGAACCTGATCTTAAGATCACGAACCCTGGCACCCGCCTCGAATGGACGATAGCATCATGATTGCAGCCATCGTGCAGTGTCAGGCAGCGTCCATTTCCATCCAATAAACTCTTGTAACCATTGATGCTACCAACACTAATCCGATAATCGACGCCGTCAAATTCGCTCCACTTTGCTCCCCAAACGCTCCAGAGTTCTCCGGTGGAGTTCCCGGGCCGCGCTCTTGTGCCAAGCTTTTTTCAATTTTCCGACATTTCTTTCAAATTCAACAGCAACGGTCACGTGAATGTGGTTCAAAAACATCCACGACTTGACTCTGCCTCAGATGTCGCAGAGAGAACACCATACGACGTGCTTCTTTGGTGCTTATCCTTATCGTTTGCAACAATGGGAAAAATCATGAGCCTGAGTAATGGCAACGACAAGCTCATTCAATTCCAGCAACTGCAGCACATGGATATGGGAGGAGAAGCTATAGGGAACCTTTCCCCGCGCCCATCGATGTCTTTTACAGGTGATGGAAATACACGTCGTGAGGGATGGATATACCCTTGGTTTATGTCGGAAGGAAAGTGCAACAATGGTTCGGCTTTTCGAATTGAACACGCGCCAATGAGAAACTAGCGGGGCCGTTGCTCAAAGTTAGCCTGTGATTTGCGCATTCCAAAAATATTCTGGCTGCTTGCCAACGGGGAACCGATGTTTTGGTCGCCACATGACCGCGGTCGGACAAACCGTCGTGAGTGTCCTCCCTTCCAAGTAAGGAAATTGAATTCGGTCCGCTCTTTGCCCGCCAAAACTGTGGGAATATAGTTCAATAAACCCAGATTACGAAGGTCCCGCCAGAAAACTCTTTCGATTCCCGGACGGGGCTGCGTGGACGACTTCGTGCTGCTTCCACTCAAATGACGCCTACCAAGCCTATCCTTGCTATCACTTGGGTGCTAGCTCCGCATTCCTTTCTCACCTCCATTAAGCAAAATGGGTTCTCTGGTACAGACAGGTATATATACGTGCAGGCATTGGGAGACCTCCCTACCGTCCCTCGGAACATCCAGCCAACATGCTCTCCTCGTCCCTACTGCCGACGTTACTGCTCGCGCTGACCGTTGCTGCGAATCCGATTGTCGTCAACAACTTTGTGACCCTCCCTCTCTCCAAGCGCGTCAATTTCACTGGCACCAGGACGATTTTGGAGCGGGACCTTGCCCGCGTGAACCATCTCCGAGACCGCGCAGCAGGGAAACTCCAGGGCCGTGCTGCTGTCATAAGCTCGGCTGTTGACAACCAGGCGGTGACCTATATTGTAAGCCCAGCCCCCAGATAAAACATATGGGGGTTCCACGGACTGATATGCCGATGCTTTCAGGCCTCAGTGCAAGTCGGTTCCCCCCCCACCACATGTAAATCTTACCCGTAGTATGATGAGCGCTCCAGCCCTAATTTTCGTTCCAAACAGTTGATCTCATCGTCGACACCGGGAGCTCGAACACATGGGTTGGGGCGACAACGCCTTTTGTCCAGACATCTACTACGTCCGCCTCTTTATCTTCATCCATGAAAGCCGACTGATCATCATCATTCCAGGACCGCGACGAACCAAGCAGTGGTATGTCTTGCACCTTCAAGTTCAACCGCTGACTTGATGCTCAAAATACATTCCAGGCAGTCACATATGGCTCAGGAGACTTCCAAGTGCGTGCCATTCTCGATAGATTAACCATTGATGTTGACTGGCATTCAAATCGATAGGGTACATGGCTCCGCGTTTAATTGAAGTCCTCCGCTCATTCTTTATAGGCAACGAGTTCCTGGACCAGGTGACAATTGCGCCTGGGCTTGTCATCCCACAACAGTCAATCGGTGTCGCCACGAGCTCCGATGGATTCGAAGGAGGTAACTCATGATTTCACTGCGATGGGCTACCGAATTAATGATTCAACAGTTGACGGTATTATCGGGTATTTGCAACATTTACCCAGGTAAATCCTGGCTGATATATTTGTGCATTAGAATTGGTCCCGTCGATCTCAGTGAGTGTTTGAAAAACTGTAGAAAACAGGTAATCTGACGCTCTTTCAAAGCTTTGGACACGCTCTCCCCTGACACATCTGCCACGATCCCTACCGTAACCGACAACCTGTTCAGGTGCGGGATTTGATCCTGGACACCATCACTCTAATCACCAACGTCTTCCAGCCAAGGGACTATTTCTGCGCACTCGATTGGCATATCTTTCGAACCCACGACGCAGGATGAGGTTTTGAACGGCGAGATCACCTGGGGTGGGGTGAACCCTCTCTAGTGTTTGTTATTCAACTCAAGGAAATGATCACAGGCGGAACGGACAGCTCGAAATTCACCGGGGCCATCAGCTTCACGTACGTCCTTTTCTTGCCTTGGAATGCACTTGGGCTTATTTGATGTTCCTGCCCTCCCTCAGCCCGCTCACTACGAGTGAGCTTAGTCTTGATACCTCCGAGTACCTCGCTTGACAATGTCCACAGCTTCTCCCGCGAGTGAATTCTGGGGAATCAACCAATCCATTAAATATGGCACTTCAACGACCATCCTGGCTAGCACGGCCGGAATCGTCGACACAGGCAAGCATTTCGTTATATTAGTACAATCAGCCGAATAACGAAGGGGTAATAGGAACGACCCTCCTCCTCATCGCCTCTAACGCGTTCAGCGCTTATACCAGAGCCACTGGCGCCGTTCTCGATAACACCACGGGCCTACTCAAACTCACCTCCGCGCAGTTCGCCAAGCTCGAAAGTCTTTCCTTCACCACCAGTACGCAGTTTGGCTTTGCCTTTCACCGCGACCTTTTTCTCACCGGGAAATTCAGATGGTGTGACCCTCGTGTTCACTGCCAATGCCCAGGCCCGTGGATTCCTGTCATGCAGTTACAAGCGCTTCCGCTGATACGAGCATATCTATTAGCTGTGGCCGCGCGCTCTGAACACCGCCATCGGTGGAAGAGCCAATACAATTTATCTCATTGTTGGGAACCTCGGAACGCCCAGCGGAGAGGGCTTCGATTTCGTGCGTCGCTTCGTTGCAGTCAAACTGACAATTTGTCGACGAAAATCTGGATACAAATAGGTCAACGGTTTCGCGTTCCTCGAGCGTTTCTATTCCGTCTTCGATAGCGCCAACAAGCAGGTCGGGTTTGCGACTACGTCTTTCACGGATGCGACGACGAATTAAGAGTATATTTATATGTCGAGAAAGTTGAATGATCGAATTTGATGTGTTTTTGGTTGAGGAAATATATGCACAGCTCGGAATGAAGAGGAATGAAACGTTGAGGGAACGACAAGTCCTTTCGACAAAATATCAAAGAAATTAATTTCTGGAGCGAGAGGTCTGGTCTCGGGGCAAGCTGTCCCTGTGTTAGGATGACTTGAACCGTGGGAAATATCTGAGTTGAATATTATTAAAAAAGGAGGGATAGATGCATATACAATCAAATGGGCCTCATATCAAGATACCCATTTTTTTAACCGGCTCTTAGACTTCCTCGAGAATAAGACTTAGCGACGAGATCCCGTATCTCAACTGGTGTTGAGATTATGTAAACGGCTGGACGAGCTTCTTCATCAGTGGGACGTCAGATGCTGATATACTCCTTCTTCTCTGGCTTGCGGCATTCAATAAATGGAGCTTAATTTCCCGAGGCAGAATGGTAATATGAATACGAAGATCAAGCAAAGCTTTTTTTTGTACAATGTAGTGTCGTACATGTGTTACAATTATAGTTTACACCGGTTACAGTCCAAGGAGAGGTGCCGCAAGTGGCACAGGGGTTGTGTACGAGGCAAAGAAGATTCAGGTCGAAGAGATAGAAGTGAGGGACGGAGAAGCAGTTTGTCTCTAAAAAAGGATTGTGTGGCGATCAACGTGGTCGCGAAGATAGATGTTGGTTTTAATGTCCGTCAGAATACTTGGGTAGGCTGTTGATTGATTCACTCCAGCATGAGACGGGAGAGCGTCGATGCATACACTCCTTGGAAGAGGGACTCGAGAACATTCAGTGCGCTTTCAAACCTGTCGTTCGATCAATATCAACGCATTGGAATACGGGGGAGAAAAATAGCGCACTGGGCTATTTGTGTTGGGCCTGGACTCGGCTTCTCGGACGTACGCTCAGATTTAATGGAGCTGCGCGCTGGGCTGGACAGACGTCGTATCTTCAACGCTCTGAAAATTGGTCTGTAGAGGATGCTCTCACGAGACGGAACGGCTTTTTGCACATTCTACGGGAACGGGAGGGGAAACGGCCTTGGGGGGCGGAGCCCACTGACAAGCAGATTCCCGATGAAGGTTAATCCAATCCGAGCGCACCAGGTCGTACTGATGGTGCGGTTAGCCAGAGAAGGCGTACATTATGACAGGGACGTACCTCGAGGACGAAGGTGTCGTTGGTGAAGTAAGGGTACATTCTTTTAGTTGGGAGAGGGGATGGGTTGGATGAAGCGAAGGGACTCGGAGGGCAGGCCTTTTATACGTACTACTATGTATATGGCCATAGCAAGAATAAGTGTGCAGTGGCAGCGCAATTAGCACCCTGCACAGCTCTGTGATCTGCGATTTCTGGGTACGTAGGTTATTATTAACCGTGGTTCTATGCGCGATCTGTCACTGGGAGGACATAGCAGGTATGACGCGGCGGAACTCCGAAGTTTCCAATCCAAAGCAGCGCTGGAAAGTCATCGAAGGGCTGTGCCACAAGAAATCAAGAAGGATAGCCGCCAGAAGGGAGAGAACTGGAACAGACTAAGATACCGGGGATAGACATAGAGGGTACAGGAAGAGCGAGCGAGGGCTTCTAATAGTATCGATGGAGGGACTATGTTCCGAGAAAGCCCCAAGTGGAGTGCGCACTGCGGAAGCGCGGGGATCAGTTGCTCTATCAGATACATTAAACATTCTGATTCAGGTAGGCGCTGAGGCAGAACTAGGGTAACGTTTCCGGGAAATATTCCACTGCCGAGACTAAGGCATAGTGATTCGCCATTTCGTTGGTTTAGTACTAGCTCGTCTTGGACGACAAGTTTGGACACGTCACGTCCAGACCCCAGAATTGAGCCGGCTAGTACAGAGTTTCTAGGCGGCAGGAGAGGAAACAAGATTAGGGTGCATCTTGTTGCGTGCTTCGCTTTCGAGAGGTCTGGGTGTCTAGTAGTTGCTAGTCGACAGTGTGGGAAAAGTCGCATCAATCAACATGGTCAGGAACAACAAGTACAAATATACGCTCAGCTCTTAGCTACCATGTCATCATCGCGGGATCGCGTCGAGGACACATACGAGGCACAGAATGACCAGCGGCTCGACGAACTTCACTCCAAGATCCGCACTCTGCGCGGAGTAGGTCCCCTTCCTCCCTGTTCGACGCCCTTTCCTGAAACACGACACAGGTTACCACTGACATACACGACGATGTTGAGCGTCAGAATCTCATGTTGAATGATACAGTGAGTACGGCATATCCCTTATACATGCAGAGCCTAAATCATAATACACAGGGTGATCGGTTCAACTCCTTTGGGGCTTCGTTAGCGCAAACGACTCGACGCGCAGGACAGGCGTTCGGGATCGGGTCGGAAGGCGGCTTGAAGACGTGGCGTATCGTCATCTTTCTCGTCGGATTCTTCATCGCGTTCGTGGTAGTGCGGAAACTATTCTCATGGTGGAGGCCCTCATGAGCTCTGGTCGGATACATGGTGCGCCTTAATCCCCACTTTCGTATCCGCCTATTTATGAGCTTCTTCAAAGTAAACATTTAGTGGATATTCTATTATACTTCCCCACGGGCTCTTTAGCTCGTTTTTTGTGTCTTCCATCTACTAACGATGACCAAACAATGAGGTTCATCTCGACTACAGCTGGCGCACCAACAGCGCCGAAATCATAGTCATCTCCGCCCAGGCTATATCGCTGCCATGAGACTATCCCTTCTGCCAAGCCTACTGGAGAGGCCCTGTCCTTCGCCGCCGCCGTCAAGTCTAAAGGCCTTGAACTCCTACATTCGCCCTTACATTATCGAATCTGGCCTAATTCAGCGATGCACCCGCTCTACATAACTGCGCAGCTTCGATTCGGCAACTTAGGTGGCTAGCGGTGTGGCAGCTGTCAACTCGCCAATACGTTGAACCTCAGAAAGCTTCCGTTGTGAATATTCTATTTGATGCGGGCGACCTCAGTTGACGCCTACCGCCCGCCCTACCGCCTACTGACAACTGGTCGTATGCGCATTTGCAGTCGCGTTTCTAGGCATGGCTTCCGTAAATCTTCTTAACATCTCCACTGAATGATCTTCCCTACTTCTCTCATTCTCACTTCTGGTTACCGTCCCGAAACCTCACTTCCACGATATATTTGCGCGACAAACCAGCATGACTAAAAATCCACGAAATCCTTTGTGTAGGGAACTAATTGTTCACTGACACCTGCCTCAAGCTTATAGTTATGCTCCGCGCGCTTCCATGGCGCCATTCCCAGCCACGTAGCCGCGCTCAGTCCAAGTAAATCCACCACCTCCTCGCTTTGCTATGGCAGAATCTCAAGGTGTCGCACTTGTCACCGGTGCAGGTGGCTACTCGTACTCGTTCTCACTTCATCATTAGCTGAACTTCCCTTCCTTTCAGGGCAAGGAATTGGAAAGGCCATCGCCCTCCGCCTTGCGGAAGATGGGTTCGCAGTAGCGGTTAACGATCTCGCCCGCAATAGCACGAATCTCTTGATAGTGGAGCAAGCAATTAAAGACCAAGGCGGCGAAACGCTCGTTTGCATAGCCGATGTGACCGTTGAGGAGGAAGTGCAGAATATGGTCGCACACGTCGTAGAGCACTTTCCCAGTGGGCGGTTAGATGTCGTGAGCTCTTTTTTCCCCTCTAAACGGACGAATGCATCTCTATTGACCTCAATTGAAGATGGTGGCAAATGCAGGCGTTGCAAAGTGGTGCCCTATTATTGAAAGTGAGCGCGGTCTTGTCCTTCATTGTCGAGATCCCACGTCGAACGTTCGACAAATAGCTACGGCGGACGAGTGGGACACCGTTATGAGCGTCAACGCCCGTGGAACCTTCTTCTGCTATAAATATGCTGCGTTGCAGATGATCAAGCAAGGGTGCGGCGGGCGGATTATCGGTGCAGCTTCCATTTGCGCGAAAAAAGGCATGTGCAACTTCTGGTGTTGTATAATGATACTGACTTGCTTGCGGAAACCCGAAGGCGTACCGTCTCTGGGAGCTTATTGCGCCTCCAAATTTGCTATCAGGGGATTGACGCAGGCCGCAGGTCAGCAGTCCGTGCATTCCATCTTCGCGACGCTTCTACGCTGAAATAAGGCCTTATCTGACTGGTCAAATTAGCTCAAGAATTTGGCCAACACGGCATTACCGTAAATGCTTATGCTCCGGGCGGGATCGACACCGCAATGCGTAAGTGCACTTCTGATTCTCGTGCACTGCGGCCTGACTGATACTTCTCCGTGTAGTGGGACTGCTCGCCTCGGGAACCGCTGCTGCGACAGGAGGCACGCCGGCGAACTATTATCAGGCGGTAGGGCCTTCCGTGAAATGAAGTTCAAGGGCATATCCTCATCTATTCATCATCTCAGCTGAAGGATAGGACCCCGATGGGCTGTATTGGGTGAGAGACAGGCTTGCCTTCCGCGCTGCGATTACTGACCCGACTATGTTATGAGGGACCCGAACGACGTCGCGAACGTCGTCTCGTTTTTAGCGTCCAAGGAATCCAAATTTATCACTGGTATGCATTCATTTTCCGAAATCCCAGGTTCCTCAGCTGAATTATCCTTATCTACAGGCCAAAGTGTTCGTTGATTTCTCTTCCCTCACCAGGCATCGGCTCTAACCGCTTTTTTTCTAGATCTCGGTCAACGGCGGCACCTATTTTGACTGAATCTAAATCTGTACATGTTCAAATCATAGTTGCATGGATGCAAGAAGAAAATACATGCTGTACTTGGCATCAAATATGGTTGAACTGGTGGCGCAAATTACTACTCAGTTAGTTATTTGGGCCGCCGAGCCATCCACATATTTCCGGATCCCATCACGCTGTCAAAAATCCTGTGACGAGCTATGTATGTACATCATTCCACCCGCTACTACCTTCCATCTAGTAGTAGTTGGAGTGTCCGTTCAGGGTTGAATGCTTCCTTTCCAGCAGTTCTTTCTGCGCGAATTATATAAGTTACAAGAGCGCGCCGGGGCCCTTCGTCCTAAGTGGTGGAAATTAGAAATCGGCCTTCGAAAGGCTTGAAGCTGTTAAATTCGTCGCGTCGTCGCGTCGTCGGCGTTCTTCGGCGCCAACCCTCGGTGATCTCCTGTCGGAGTTTAAATGCTTCCGTTATTTTATACTATACAAGAGCGCGCCACTTCGCGCCCCGGCACTTCATCTTACATGTAAGTTTGGCAATTGAAAATCGGCTTTTGAAAGGCTTGAAGCTGCTAAATTCGTCGTGTCGTCGTCGCGGGTCGATGCCGTCCTTCGGCGCCAACCCTCGGTGATCTCCTGTCGGAGTTTTAAGACTTCGGACAGACAGGCATTATTTTATAAAGAGTAGAACACTGTAACCCGATCGCGAATCCAGTTCGTTTTGAACCGAATATCGCAAAAAAAAAAGATGGCTTTGGTCTCAGCGCCATTCTTACACGTCTCTAAACGTACAGTATAGTATACCATCAGGAAGTACATGCGATTTTTGTACAGTATCGAATGAAAAACACCAGAGACCCATCCATGCGTATAGGCGGCTGAGTCCTTACACTGGCTGTGGGGGTTCCTGGGTCGCGTCGATCTTTCCGGTGCTCGAAACTCCCTCGGTCTTCGTAGACACTTGCCTGCGCGCATGGGTGGATGCAAGGAAACTGACGATCGCGGCGAGGAGGGTGAATAGGAAAGCGAACCAGGGGAGAATGGCGATGAGTTTCACTGCCGACCATAGGACGTCAGTTATGCGGAGTTCAAGTCCAGAGACGATGGTGGTAGCGCACAATAGTCGTAGTCTTTATATGCCGTCTTGGCACCGAGCGCGTTTTCGATCGTCTTCACAATGCTGCTTCCGACTTGGATGCCGCCGATGGAGGCGGAGACTTGAACGGAGCGCGTTGCATAGAAGAGTGTCACGGGAATTTGGGCCGCAAGGAGCCAGATGGCGAGGAACCCGAGAGTGAGGTACTGCAGAGACAACGTGCGGGTGGAGATTCCCGAGCGACGGCTGCTGTCGACGAGAAGGAGGGCCAGATAGAGCGTGCAAAGGAGAGCGATTAACGCGGAGACTACGGTGACAACGATCCCGGCGTGAAACACATCTGTGGAAGGCCACACGCGTCATCCGACGCGTCTTGAGCATGAATGAGAATGCGCACCATTGGTATTCAGGGTGATGACTGTCGGCGATGGGACGGAATTCTTTATATTGTTCTTGTCTCTATTGGACTTGACGAAGGCGTTGATCTCTGGAATTTTCGTGAGTTGCCCGGTTACTCTGACTGACGTGCGGCGGCCGCAGACTCGCATACCTACGCCGAAGGAGATTATCGCCCACGCCCAGGCAAGAAAGAGGGTAGTGAGGCGAGGAAATTTGAGGGGGATAACGCTGCTCATGAGCATGGTGGTGGTCGGGAGCAAGAGCAGGGGGGCCGAGCAAAGACAAGATTCATGTACTTACCTTATTTCGGCAAGGCCCGGTCGGGTAAAGCAACGGTTGTCAGCGTTGACGACACGCGACCATGTGATTCAAACCAATACATTTCAACTAAATTGCCCCTTGTTACTTGAATTCTTGTTCAGAGCAGTCATGGACGTGTTAAATTAACCTCCTAGCTGCTCGTCAAGCCCGTTGAAATACAGTCATCCCTTTCGTTGAATTCGCGATTACCAAAGCGCGATGGCCGATGGTCCGCCGAAAGGCTGAGGGGCATACTCTAAACCTCGGCTTCTTCGGAGCTGTGTGCATGAGGTGGAGTTCGAAGTGGGAGTCGAAGTGGAGAGCTACTTAGGTCCGAGCCGGTACTACCACCTCCCGAATAGCCGCAAAAATTCCACGGCGGCCGGATTCTGGGAGTTTGGAGCTAGTTTGACCGAGTGACACGTCTAGTCCTCCTCCCAGTTTTGACCGAGGTTTACTTTGCATTCGCCAAGAGTGGATCCTTGCGGGCTAAATCGTCGCCGGCCTGTCAGCAGTGGGGCCACCGAACAGATTCCGAACGACTGCACATGGTTAGGTTGTATATGTACGCGTAACTGTTGGACAAGGATGTAAAGATCGTTGTACCACAACAAAAGCAAGCGGCGCAGTGAGAGATATCCTCAAAGAATTCCAGTTCCGCAGCGAAGTGAGTGTTTCCTCAGCAGCATTGATTATGGAAGTTTAGAGATCATCTATCTGTCCGGCCATGAAACTTTGCCAACTTAAGCTTTAACTTGAAGCTTACGAATTGGTCTGAGGCATTGTGTAGCGTACGATCTTCTGTGTGCGGTAACAAATTTATTGAGCCGCTTCATTTCACACTCCGACTCGGCATGTCACGTGTACCGTGGTTGAGTTTTCTTGTTCAACTTCAAGCTGGGTCGAACTTTTTCCATATTTTGAGATTTCATGATCATCCCACAAGCTTTCCTTATTGCCTATGATATCTGACACGTCGCGGAAATGAAACAAGTGCTAGTACAAATTGGAAATCCTCCAATTATTTCGGAATTGCATTCCGATCCGCAATCGGGAACAAGAATTTTTATGAAAAACAAAAGAGAGTCAAACGAGGGTTTTTAGAATTACTGGAGATTTGAAGCACTTGAGAGGTAAGTATTCGGCCGAAGAATTGATGATGTCAGTGATGTTTCGACCAGGTCTAGCCTGCACATGACCACAACTTCTTTACCTCCACAATGTCACCGCGCAAAGGAGTCGCCCTCGTAACAGGTGCCGGTACGCTCTACCTCCTCTAGTGCGCATCCCAATCATTGGAACGAACTCGTTTTATCCAGCGCAGGGAATCGGCAGATGTATCGCTCTCAAATTGGCGGATGACGGGTTCGACGTCGCCGTCAACGACCTGTCTACGTATTCCGAGGAACTAGGCAAGGTTGTGGAGGAGATATTAGCGAAGGGTCGCGCTAGCTCGCAGCACGTTGCGGACATTTCGCAAGAGGAGCAGGTGAAGCAAATGGCGGAGCAAGCGGCGGAGCACCACGCAGGCCTGGACGTTGTGGGTCTTATTTACTCCCCGGAAATCCAGCAGCAGCGACATTGGATATATTTACTGACAACAATCCAGATGGTAGCGAATGCAGGAGTCACCGGCCGGCCTGGGGTGCCTTTCACCGAAAGTAAGCCACTCTTCAATTTGGTTGATAGTTCCTCACTTCGTACCATTCCAGTTCCGGCCGAAGAATGGGACCGAGTCATGACCACCAATGCCCGAGGAACTTTTCTGTGCTACAAGTATGCTGCGATTCAGATGATCCAACAAGGACGCGGCGGGCGCATTATCGGCGCCTCCTCCATCGCGGGGAAGAAAGGAAACTTACCGATCTCTGCCATCGAGAGTTACATGCTGACCGTACCAGAAATACAGGGATGTTGATGCAAGGTCCCTACTGTGCCTCCAAGTTCGCTGTGAGAGGTCTGACACAGGCTGCCGGTAAGCTCATTTTCGTCCCCCTGAGGAATTTGGCAGCTTTGAACATGAGTGCAATACTAGCGTTGGAGTTGGGAGGCCACAAGATCACCGTGAACGCGTACGCACCCGGCGCCGTCGATACTGCTCTGCGTAAGTACCGCCCAGATACTTCACATTATCCTCCTCAACTCGCATTGAAGTGGCCGCGGCCTCTGTCACTGGAGATCCATCCGATATAATCAAAAAGGTTCGTGCGCCATTACTTAGGATGCCATAAGTTCTCTAGTTGATCCAAAATATCAATAGAACATAGAGATGACGCCTCTCAAGCGAATTGGGTTCGTATCTTGACACTATGACGTTTTTTTTCGTTGTTTATTATTCGGTCTGGAACCATGGTTGAAGTCCGTGGATTTGATCTTGTTTGTGGTTGAGCACCGTGGTTTTGTGCCAAGTTCGTGGTTGAAGAATGGGGTTTCTGAGCATTTCTTTACTTTCTGTTCGTGGTTTTAAATGTTTGATGTGCCCTGAATCCAATGTAAGTGCTTCTGGTGTCCTACGGTCAAGGCTGGTACAAAGTTTCAACGACCAAAACGGGACTGCACCGATGCCGGATCAGTCAAATTGATCCGGGACTCGGCCACGTAGCCTTTTCCACTTGCAGGGGTCCCATTCATTCAAGTGGGATGAAAATAGGAGAATAATGAGTGGTAGGTAGCTCTAATGATAAATTAACCTGCTCTCGTCCATATTCTGGTGCTGTAATCCAGAGTTTTAGTGTAATATTTCATTGTGCATCAAATCCCCGCCGGAATTTGGTTCACAGTCGGAGTGGGCTTCTTTACACATTAAATTTATCCACTGAGATGAAATGGTAAACTACGTGTCCGCATTATACTCATCCTACGGCGAAGTGGAACGTTATTCGGAATGGCATCGAACCGTGAGAGTTCGGCCGATCTCGGCCATTCGGCCAGCGCCGGCAAACCACCACAATGACGCGGATTCAAAGATCTTGTGCAGATAATATTCGCCAAAAAATGCCTTTTTAGATACGGGTCAAGGGTTCCAACTCACTTACCACAATTCATAACCAAGAAGCATATCAAAAACCACGACTACGGACCACAATAACCACAACCTTGGCACACAACCACATTGCAATAATAAACAACGAAAAAAGCTTTTATATGACACCGAATCAGAGTCGATGGAATTCACCTTTTACACGAAGAACTACAGATGATATCGCGAATCTGGTGTCCTTTTTGGTCTCTGACGAGTCCCAGTTCATCACGGGTGCGTATCTTCGTTTGTGGAGATTTCTTTGGCATGTTGAACTCAATCTTCGGCAGGACAAACCGTCAGTTCACATTTCCTCTTTTTTGAACATCGATTTTGACTATCATGTTGAAGATTTCCGTGAACGGTGGGATTTGGTTCGATTGATGATTACAAGAAGAGCAAGCATGTATGTACGTTTAATAACCGAATGATGCTGAACAGTCCACCTTGCAATATAACACTTGCCCGAGTTAAACGAAGCTAAGGGGCAGTAGTCTCAGCAATTTATGGGTTACAAACCACTCTCGCAAAGTTGAAGCCTGTTATCGTCATATGCTAGTCTACATATACCCTCCTGAAGGATCGGTCAAATCCACGGATAAGAGACAACAGAGGCTGCTCGCATATACATTCATTCGTACAAATATCCTTTATTCAACTCGATCTTTGATTCGGCTTGCGCCATGGTGGCGCCGACACATTCCAGAAAGAGGAGGAGGAGATAATATTACTGAAGAGGTAGCCTGAGACATTGGTGTCGCGCTCTTGCATTCGAAACATTGCCGCTTTCCGCCGATGCCGAGGATGATGAATCGAAGGATGACTGCCCCGACTTCAGCTATGCTTATTCAGACCAGTGTGCACGTAGGCTGAAAATCACAATATCATTGGCAACCGAGTCACAATAGTAGTACATCTCCGCGCAGATGACAGGAGAGCGGAGTATTTTTTTTGCTTTCTTTTCCCTTTTACCGTTTTTTCCCGGATTGAAGATACAGATGGATGGATGGGTAGTCGCGAGTCAGCAATTAGTCGAGGTCAATCTGGATGTTGTTCGTGAGTCATTTGCGGTAAAATGAGGAAGTGATAGAACACAGACCAAGGAACGGCGGTGGGGCGAGTCCCCACGGTTCGCAGAGTCGCCGCGGCGGGGAGCTCGGGCTTCAACCCGCTCGCGCGAGTCACCGTGACGGGGAGAACGGGCCTCAACCTCGCGGCGGTGGTTCGAATCACCGCGGTTCTGGGAATCACCGTGGCGGGGGCTGCGAGCCTTGATCTATATATTGCGATTAGGTGCTGTATTAGCGGAGAATTTGAACAGTAAACGAACCTCAGAGCGACGTCCGCGCTCACGCGAGTCCCCGTGACGGGGAGAACGAGCCTCAACTCGCTCGCGCGAGTCTCCGTGACGAGGGGACCGGGCTTCAACCTCGCGGCGGTGGTTCGAATCACCCCGGTTCTGGGAATCACCGTGGCGGGGGCTGCGAGCCTTGATCTGTATATCTGCGGTTAGCTACCAACGGAGAATCTGAACAGTAAATGAACCTCAGAGCGACGTCCGCGCGAACGCGAGTCCCCGTGACGAGGGGACCGGGCCTCAACGCGTTCGCGCGAGTCGCCGTGACGAGGAGAACGAGCCTCGACCTCGCGGCGGTAGTTAGAATCACCGCGGTTCCTCGAATCACCGTGGCGGGGGGACCGGGCCTCAACCTCGCGGCGGTGGTTCGAATCACCCCGGTTCTGGGAATCGCCGTGGCGGGGGCTGCGAGCCTTGATCTGGATATTGCAATCAGGTGCTGTATTAACGGAGAATTTGAACAGTAAACGAACCTCAGAGCGACGTCCGCGCGAATGCGAATCCCCGTGACGAGGGGACCGAGCCTCAACGCGCTCGCGCGAGTCTCCGTGACGAGGAGAACGGGCCTCGACCTCGCGGCGCTGGTTAGAATCACCGCGGTTCCTCGAATCACCGTGGCGGGGGGAACGGGCCTCAACCTCGCGGCGGTGGTTGGAATCACCACGGTTCTGCGAATCACCGTGGCGGGGACTGCGAGCCTTGATCTGGATATTGCAATCAGGTTCTGTATTAGCGGAGAATTTGAATAGTAAACGAACCTCAGAGCGACGTCCGCGGGAGTGGGAATCTCCGTGACGAGGGGACCGGGCCTCAACCTCACGGCGGGAATTGGAATCACCACGGTTCCTCGAATCACCGTGACGGGGGGAACGGGCCTCAACCGAGCGACGGCGGTTAGAATCACCGCGGTTCTGCGAATCACCGTGGCGGGGGGAACGAGCCTCAACCGAGCGGCGGCGGTTAGAATCACCGCGGTTCTGCGAATCACCGTGACGGGGGGAACGGGCCTCAACCTCGCGGCGGTGGTTGGAATCACCGCGGTTCTGCGAATCTCCGTGGCGGGGGGAACGGGCCTCAACCTCGCGGCGGTGGTTGGAATCACCGCGGTTCTGCGAATCTCCGTGACGGGGGCTGCGAGGCTTGACCTGGGAGCAGTCGTCAATGCAAGCATATCTGATGTTGTGCAAGATCTCACCTCAGTGCGCCTTCCACGCTCGTGGGAATCTCCACGGCGCGGAGCACGTCCGTCGATCTTTAACTTTTGTTAGACGACAATGTGGCTGGAGCAAAAAAAAATGTCGCTACCTTGACGGCTGCGTCGACGACGCCGACGTCGCCAACGGCGCTGGACGGCACCTATGGAGAGGTCAGGGTTTAAAGGAGGGTTGAGGAACGTGGACGAACAGGGACGGCCGTGACAGCCGAAAGGACGGCGGCGATGATGAAAACGACGAAGTTCTTGCTGAACAACATGGTAACAAGTGGTAGAAGTTGTTGGTTGGTTTGTGGTGAGTTGGAAAGCTTGTGGGGCTTAGGATTATTGAACAGACCTCGCCCACCTTTATACCTAGAATCACAGAGAAACATTGTCCAGATGCGTCGGCGCCAAGAGGCTCTCTTGCTTTCTCTCCAAATTGTGAGAATGTTGGAGGAGTATACGTAAACTTGCAGAGGGCCTCTAACATCTTGGCTGTGGGGAGGTCATTCCGCAGATGTCAAGCCTATAATAACCTAGGCGATTCATTCCACGTTGCGCAGTGGCCAAGAGCAGTATGTTCTATTTCTATCTCCGTGTAAGAAAGTTGGAGTTTGCTTCGGAATCAGTGCGGGTGCAATGACATACCTGAGAATCGCCAAGAAAGGAGGAGAGTGCTTGACCGTGGAAGAGGTAAGGCGTCGGAAGCTCCAAGGTTGATATAGCCGTCTATTGATCGAGGAAAAAAAGTACCACTAATCTGATTGCCTGAGAACTGTGACCGGAGGGAGCTGTATTCTTCGTCCCGGTGCCCTTGGCGTCCAGAGTGGCACACGACGCTCACTTGATGTTGCACATTTAGTTTTTTTGTGCTCTTGGTTAATGCTTGGGAGTGAAAATATTGGGCGAGGCGTCATGCTGGTGGTTTTTTGCGCTATGGCTGCCAATGCCAAGGACCGGCACAGAGCCAGTGAGTTCACAGGCGACTCTAGGGAACTACTGAGTACTCGCTGAGATGGAGTAGGCCCTGGTCGAACACCGGTCACGGTGCTGGTAATCGCAAGTAGGGATGTCGGATGAGGTCGGATGAGCTCTCGAAAATTCCAACTCCGCTTTGATTTGATCACAATCAGATGTGCACTGCCACGTGCACTCCCCGTCTTCCTTGTGAACTTGTTACTGCATGATCCCGCCAAAGCCGTTATTGCTCAATGAAGCCCTAGCACTCAAGTGAAAAAATCACAGCTAGTTGGATTGAGCTGTGTCCAGCTCGCCCGCACACAACGATAGGTCTAACCGTCGACAGGAGGTTCGGGCTCTGCGGCGGCTGGTACTGAGACAACTCTGCCGCGAGCCTGGACCACGGGATCGGAGGATGCGGTGCATTCAATGCGTTCTCGTCCCGCGGAACAGAGCAGACATCCGCCAATTATTTCAATTATGGGGTGTCTCAAGAAGCGGCGGATGTATATTGTCTCAGAGTGAGGACGACTTAAAAAGGCCCACTAATTCCCTAGTTATCACCCTGTCGCTTCCGACTTTAAATCCTCAACACCGAATCACCCCCGCCCTCGAACATTACGATGGCTTCTGAAGTCTTTGGGTCAGTCCACACGTACACACCTCCTCCTTTCAAAGCAGTCACTAATTACTTCGAATAGCTCCCTTGTCGCTGCCGTTTGCCTCAATATCGTGCTCTATACGCTGGAAGTCGTCATGGCTTGCCAGTTCTTCTGGGATAACAACCCGAGTGAAACGGGGCGACTAGCGAAATTCGGAGTCTGCCTAAACTTAACCATCGACACTGCCGCAACAATCGCTGGGTTTACATTTTTATATATGGTGCGAATCCTCTTCACAAGACCGGTTCATCTGTTCTGACCAACCCCTAGTTCCAGGATTCTCACTGGGGTAAGCGGCCCTCCTGCGCGCTTCCTTATTTTATTAACGGATCTCGTAGGCGACAATGACGAAGTTCAATCCCGCTTCTGGCGAGCCATCGTCGGCGTTCTCACCGCCGGAACAGCAGTTTCTGCTATTTCGCAAAGCTTCTTGTTAAGTCGCTTCTGGAAAAAGTACCGATCTCTCTGACAACAACTTGATGTCCATACTCATCGTACACTTCGCAGCATCCGCAAGCACCTCCTCGGCACTGCGTTCGCTGTCACAATTCTCATCATGGTACGCCTTTTTCGCAGTCTCAGATCCCCCTGTCTAACACCCCCGCAGGCCGTCCTCGCATCCGTTGCAGCGGTAGTTATCTGCGGCTACCTGCAATGGACAAGCGCCCCCATCCTCCTCCCCTTCTTCTGGTTCGTTGACCGGCACTTCCCTCATCGACCCATCCATTCACACCTATTCCAGGATTGCCCTCATCGCCAACGTTATTGCGGCGATCGGGATAACCACTGTTTCTCTCTGCCAGCGGCTCGCTATTAAGACAAGCGTTGGCCCTAAGAAACAGTGCGTTGCCTCATTCTTCACCGTTTTTCCCTCGTTGAAAAGCGAATATCGCAGCTTGATCATCCGCACCGTGCGGTCCTTCATCCAGACCGGCTTTCCCAGTGCTATTATCGTCGTCATGGCCCTGATTGCATGGGCTGCCGGCAGGAAAGGCGATCGTAAGTACGACAAACATCCGGATGCACACATGCTGATCCCGACTCCAGTCGTCGTCGCGCTGTACTTTATCGAGGCCCGTGTCTACTCGTGCACTATGCTTTTAACCCTCCGCTACCCTCCGCCCTCGCGAACCGACGAATGGATCGATGAGATGGTCTCCGCTTCGGTGCCCCAAAAGGAACTGCCATTGCCGCCCAGTAAGCGCAACTCCAATACTTCGGAGCTTACACTGACGGACTCATCATAGTCTCACCTGATATTTTCCTCAAGGACGAAAAAGCGCGCAACTCAACATTGTGTGAAATACCTGAGGTAAGCGGCATACCCTTATTTTAGCGTCCGGCCGTATCTAATACTAGTGTTGCAGGACAAACCTGTGGAAGGCTGGTTCAACATTGACCTCGGAACAGGTGGCGCTCGCTCGAGCTCCGATAATGACAAGGAGATTTCCCCGAATGCAGTGGTGGTTCACCGGAACGCGTCCTTCTACCAGGTGCCTGATGAAGAGAAGCGGTGATACTTTTGAGCCCAACGTACTGTTGCGCGGACTGTAATGTATATCTCGTGTAACTTCGTAGATTCTTTGTATCTTCACACTTCGCTCATATATCACCATCTTTCGGTCTCGCTTATCTTGCGTGTCGCTGAGCTTTTGTTCATCCTGCATTCAGCCTGTCTATTGGGTTGATTGAACGTCAAATTGAGGCTTGGTCCGCTTGGTTCTAGAATTCTTGCCGAAGAGTAAACAAAAAACGATGTTATTATTGTTTTACGGAATTTCACTCATTTAACCTTGACGTATCAAACCACTGGTATTCGAAACAACAGGATCGTTCGTAGGACTCAGAAGAAAAAAACAGCGTTGTGGTGCTCATGAGCGTTCGGTGTTGGCAAAGTGTAAATGCGGCTAGGGTCGGACCGATATCCGACGGCGATCAATACGGCATTCAAGTTTCCTTTTTGGGGCTCGCACTGCTCTATTGTCTTTTCCAACACGTCGTAGGTTCGAACAATAAAGGATCGAGGCGGAATCGAAATGTATTCCCCTTATCGATGCCATTTCTTTTTGTTAGGATGAGCATGTGTTGCTTCTCAGCTTGGGCCCGCTGCTCTTTTGTTCTAGGGAGTATGTATACCTCGACGATCGTCTCAAGCGTTCTGTATCCCTACAACCTCAGTAGGCAGTTCTATCGTCCTGACTCATAGCTCTCTCGCCGGACATGTCTTACCCTACTAAAGTCGCCTTCCCCTCGCCCCCGCCAACGACCAATTCTTTGACATCTCAGCAGAGGAGTCAATTGCTTCGGACGACGCAGAAACTTGGTCGGCTTCTGGGAACAACCCCCGCACTAATTGAAGAGTCTGACTCTATGCCTTCGATCCGTACGTTTCCTGATATGTCTGTCCACTAACACAAGACTGACTTGGTTTTATAGTTCCGTTGAATCTTCAGCGGCTTTCAGTCCCCCTCCACATCCAGCTCTCGTCGGTCTATGATGACGGTGATGCTCTCGATAGATACCCGTCCTCGGTATCCTCTGCGTCGTCGCACGACAGCCCAACCTCGCTGAAGCGCAATTCCTCGTCATCATCTGACTACTCCACGAAATCGGGACGCAGCTCTATGAACTCGACCAGATCAGTCCACGTAAATGATTCGTGGCCCAAGTGCGACCGCCCATTCCTCCGGATTGCGGTCAAGAGCCCGTCGAAGCTCGAGGCTATCCCCCAATCCCCGCCCGCGACCGGTTCTCCCCCGCCTGCATATTCCCCCGAGCCTCCTCACGCGAGCTTCACGATCCGCCCTATCCCCACCGCCCGTAAAGTCCCAACCACGCCTCCGCCTGCCTTCGCCATCCCCTCCGCGAACACCCTTCGCCGCCAGAAAATGGACCGGTTGCGACGCACGCTAGGCGACGGCGTCCCGCTCGACCTCGTCTTCCCCGAGGAGGAGACGCAGGCGGTGCCGACCATGCGGGATAACGGTCCCCTGCTCCGCGTTGCGCCGTCTGACCCCTACGAACGCATCCTGGCGTCTGACGCCGACCACCCCTTCCGCGCCCCTCCCTACAACCCCCACCAGCGCATCCGTTCCGCGCGCGACTCGCTCGTCATCACGCCGCGCGCCTCGCGGCAGCAGTTCGACATCCAGGCGGCGCGCCCCCCGCCGACGCCGCCGAGGTTGACGCCGCGGTCCGAGAAGAAGCTTAGCATCATCGCCGAGCGCGAGGAGGCCCACCCCCCGATGCCCGAGTCCCCCTCGGACCGGTCGTCTACCGACTCGGAGTACTACCAGGGAGATACCGAAGCGGATGCCCAGGCGAAGCGCCACCGCCGCTCCTCGCGGCTGTACGACCAAACCGACGCACGACGGATAAAACGCGTTCCAGTGCCGAATGCATGAGTTCTCGATTCATTACCCTTTCATATTCTATATCCCATATACGTATACCTCGCATGGCTCGTCGTTCTTTCCTTTTCTTGCATTTTCATCTCAGCCCTGATCGCATACACACTCCTTATGATTCACGTACTCGCCTGTCTTGTCTAGTGGTTGGTATTTTTGAGAAATACACTGGGGTCATGACAACTTTCTCTGAGTGAACTATTCAAAGGATCCTCAGGAACCAGTCATATCTTACTCCCGCGTTACTGCAAGAATCTGTTACTGCCCTCCATCAGCTATAATAAAGCCAATGAAATTAATGACCTCCGAAATCCCTTCCCCAAAGCCTGGTCTGCCTCAATGCGACCTATACTCTCCGGAAATCATGAGCCCGCATAACGTTCAGGCTGAGCGTCGTATCAAATTCTATCCTATTCTGTTCGGCCGATCCCAACCTCGGACTTGCTTCAGTCTGCCGGAATATTCAGCCCCCTCCGAGGAGAATTTGAAATGTAATTGCGCGGATTTTCTACATGCATGTACACGCGTTATCGGGTCAGATGCACAAGCAGCACAACGTGCCGTGCTATCAAGTGCCGAATCAAATATTGATGATGGGCGTTGAGTTCCCGAATACGGCCGTCAGCGATTACGGCGAAACACCAAAGGATGCAGGACTGAGCCTGAATCAAAGGCGTCCTATTTTATCAATGTTTGGTACGTCTCCTATTGCTTCAGGAAGCGTTGGGAAGAGGGGAAAAATGTCGTGCATGCACACCATATTGCAATGTATATGCTAAAACCTCAACGTATACTCATTTGTTGGGGGTGCGAAGAAATGAATTGAAGACCGCTCATTGCAAGCAGCCCGACATTTGGAAATCTTAGATGCGATCGAGTACTTAATTTGGCATTCCGAATCCCATTTCATGCGGCCGAGTCAGTCGAAGTATACTCCACCATTCGTTGAGACCTGTCCAATCGATTATTTAGAAGAATAAGAAAAAGGGAGGGTTACGCACGCTTTGACCTACGCCAGATTTCAGAGGGATATTGTTAGTTCTCGAACGCAAACACAACCTACCAGTGATGAACTGAGACTCCTTGGACGCAAGGAAGGACACGAGGTTCGAGATATCCGTCGCAGTGCTACAAGAATGGATGTTGAATCCCGTTCTTCGGTTTGAATAGTCGCTACACACCCCAGGCGCCCGAGCGGCGACGCGGTCTTCCACTGTACTTGGTTAAGTCCAACAATTATCTGACGGAGGGCCGTCTTACAGAGTTCAGCCACGCTTCCGATGAACCCCCGGTCTCCTCGGCGCTTCCGGCTGCCAGCGCACTTACTAGGCTCGAGTCAAACGAATAAGATGGAAGATTGGATGAACAGGGACACACGCATTTCGCTGTCAATCGTCCCTGGCGCGTAGGCGTTCACCGTGATGTTGTGACGTCCAAATTCCAGGGCTACGCGACATCCAGTTAGCTCATAACCAACAAAAAACTGGTCCTGGACAACATACCGGCGGCCTGTGTCAGACCGCGAACCGCAAACTTGGAGGTGCAATATGCACCCAGGTGGGATACGCCTGGGGTATCGTGTTTTGTTACAATCAGCCGGTCCCTTGAATCGCTGGGAGAAGATGTACCAGTTTTTCCAGCGAGCGAGGATGCACCGATGATGCGACCACCGCGTCCCTGAGAGGCCATCTGCATCCCCGCGTACTTGTAGCAGAGAAACGTTCCGCGGCCGTTGATAGTCATTACCCTGTCCCATTCTTTCACAGTCGCTGTAAATGTGGCATGCAATTCAGGGGGTCAAAGTAAGACGGATAGGTGCTTACTGTCGACGATTGACCTCCACAAAGCCACGCCTGCGTTCGCCACCATCTATGCCGCACACAGAGTTGATAAAAACTTTCAATGGCAGGTTGTGAAAACGAAACGAACAACATCAAGCCCGCCATGTGTCGCTACTACCTCCTCGATCATCTTCTTGACCTGATCCTCGACTGAGACATCTGCGATGTGCACAGAACTCGCACGGCCCTTGGCTTGGATATCATTCATGACCTGAGAGACTTTTACGGC
Organism: Mycena galericulata; assembly: GCA_029289565.1. NCBI lineage: Eukaryota > Fungi > Basidiomycota > Agaricomycetes > Agaricales > Mycenaceae > Mycena > Mycena galericulata. Next base: position 158,557 of record JARKIA010000185.1, read on the forward strand.
ATTGGAGAGAATGTCGTTCACTGCGACGTCAAAACCATCGTCCGCCAGCCGCAGGGCGATTGCCTTCCCGAGTCCCTGAGCTGTCGAATCCAATGAATATGTGCGCTCGGTCCAAGAGATAGACGGGGTCACGGTGCACCCACCAGCTCCAGTAATCAGCGCAATTCCTTTGGAGCTCATTAGCTGTTTGGGCGGTAGGAATAGTGCTCAGAAGGGGATGTCAGAGTGAAAGACTGTATTCTGCACCTGTAGGAATGGAGCTACATCAGAAATAAGCGAGGAGAATAAAGGGATAAGTACGAAGACGAACCCGGGGAAACGTCGTCGTTAGAGTGAAGGACGAAGGTATGTCTCGGTGGCGAAGCGGTGTAAGTACGGCGACATTCGATGTCTGCGAAGTAGAGACAATATGGAAAAAGAAGACCTGGATGACGGTACAAGGGTGCGATTGCGCGTACGGTAAACGGAATGGATATCCTTTGTATCCGCCGACTTCATGGCGCGTCGACAGCCTCTACTTCAACAGAAACTCGGCAAGTTGGAAGTTTGCGAAAAACTTTTAGTGGGTCCAAGAGCACTTGAGAACATCAGTCATGGGTTACGGCCTCGCTTCGTGTGGCTGCTATCCCGTTGACGTGAGAGGCAAATTCAAGAGGCTGCGGACCGGCGGCACATTTCAGTCTTGTTTCAAGTGGATTCCAGATGTCGAATTGAAAACCAGCGTCAGAAAATAGAAGAACATACAGAGGACGTGCCGCCCCCCTCCCTCTCCCGCTCGACAGCATTGTGTGAGGTTCGTACTGGAAAGGCCGGCTCGCCGGGCCGGGACGGCACGGTTGACACTGCTGTTCCCAATCTACAAAAAAGACATCCGTCACGTGTAAGGCTTTCCAGCCAATCAGGAATGTCTCTGCGTTTGTCCAAGCACGGACAAACATCGGACATATTCGGCACCCAAGCAAACTCTACGTCCGAAGCAGGGAGAGAGAGAGAGAGAGAGAGAAAATCGGTTAACGGCGCAAGCTACCTACGTAGCTAAGATGCCGGTGCAGTAAATAACTACACAATATGTAGAGTATCGAGGGTATGTCCGAAGCAGGGAAAAGTACGCTTTCAAGCTTTCTGGATGCATGAACGTCTACTAAGTTTGCTGCTACCTTTCCACGGTTGCATGAAGGTAACAAGATAATTACTAAGCTCTTGACTAAGCTACCCTAATGGAAGAGTCGGTGACAACAAGTAGTGGGCAAGTTGGATTCAAAGATAGCAAGTTTCATGAGATCTACCTAATTTATTCCAGCTCTCTGATTGACGAGATCATTTTGTAAATGAGAACAAGGAAAAATTGATGTAGCCAGGATGAGAGACACGAGGAACCAACCGAAGGTTGGTGACGAGTGTCTTTGGGGATTCGGGAATTCCAAGTTTAACAGCTTTGAAGCTTCTCTGGTACGTTTAGTGCATTTAGCTCTCAGATTTTTGTTTGGATGCTTATCCTGTAGTTGCTTTCCGTGCGGAGCACGGGTTCATGCTAGTAATAATTATATCAGGATTGGATATATCAGATCCTGTACATAGTCGCCGCGACATATGACCATCCGTCTTCTTGCTCACCGCCGCTCGTCGCGGCTGTACGACCAGACTGTCGCACGAGCCCGAGCTCGAGGCACGACATATAAAACGCGTTTTAGTGCCGAACGCATGAGCTCTCTATTCATTACCCTTTCCTATTGTATCCATATACGTATACCTCGCATGGCTCATCGTTCTTTCCTTTTCTTGAGGAACTAATCAAATCTTGCTCCTGCCGTCAGGGTTATGGCGGGCGTTTTGCAGGTCTGTCACTTCTCCAAAGTACTTCAGCTGTTGTAGTGTATGTTTATAAGAGACTAGGCATGTATGCCTCAATTTGACTTAAAGTCTCTCCGTTTTGGCTGAGCGTCGCTCACTAGGTGAATGCATCGAATTCTATTCTGTTCGGCCGACAGACTTGCTCTGACGGAATATTCAACCACCTACAAGCAGAATTTGAGATGAAAATGCGCGGATTCTCTAAATACACGTCAGATGCACACAACGTGCCGTGCTATCAAGTACCGAATCAAATATTGATGATGGGCGTTGAGTTCCCGAATACGGCTGTCGGCGATTATGGCGAAAGAGCCAGAATCAAAGGCGTTCTATTTCATCAGGGTGTTTGGTATGTTTCCTGATGCTTCAGGAAGCGTTGGGAAGAGGGGGAAATGCCGAGCATGCACACCGCATTGCATGCCAAAACCTCGGTTCTGGCTCTCCATTGAGTCTCCAACGTTCGGCCCATCTGGCCTAGATAACCACAGTAATCACGGGCACATATCTCACAATGACTGAATGACGGGCACTGGTTTAGCTCCTTGGTTTCTCGGAAGTCCGTATGAAGTTATGAGTTGAATGGGGTGGAGTCTGGACCTCAACGTACTCATGTGCTGGGGGTGCGAAGAATTGAATTGAAGACCGCGCCGTTGCAGGAAAACGGACATTTGGAAATCGTAGCTGCGATCGAGTAGTTAATTTGGCATTCTGAATCCCATTTCATGCGGCCGGACATGTTCAAACCACCAGCGGGTCAGTCGAAGTACGTCCCACCATTCGATGAGATCTGTCCAATCGATTATTTAGATGAATAAGGTGTGAATAAGGGAGGGCTATGTACGCACACTTTGACCTGCACGAGATTTCAGAGGGATATCGCTAGTTCTCGAATGCAAACATAACATACCGGTGATGAACTGAGATTCCTTGGACGCAAGGAAGGACACGAGGTTCGAAATATCCGTCGCAGTACTGCAATAATGTTGAATCTTCCTCTCCGCTTTGAATGGTAGCTACATACCCTAGGCGTCCGAGCGGCGCCGCGTTCTTTCGCTGTGTAGTTCGCTAAGTCCAACGATTATTTGACAGGGGCTGTCTTACAGAGTTCAGCCACGTTTCCGACGAAACCCCGGTCTCCTCAGCGTTCCCGGCCGCCAGCGCACTTACTAGACGTCGAGTCAAACAAACAAGATGGAAGATTGGATGAACAGGGACACACGCATCTCGCTCAAATAATGGATTAGCACCTCTTAAGTTCCGGGTGAAATCACCGCATTTTGAACTTAAGTTTCGGCAGATCTTAAGTCATTTCCTTGTATCATATAGCATTATTAGCTGCGATAATGGTCGTGCCCCAGTGCTGATCTGGGACTTAAGTCACGGTAGAGAAACTTAAGTTCCGCGAACTTGAGACCTGAACTTAAGGCCTTGCAAGTTGCAACATAAGACTTGAGCAGAAAACATAGGACTTGAGATCTAAGAATACATATAGTACTTCAGTTACTTAAGTACTTGAAGAACTTAAGTTTATTGATACTTAAGACTTGAGTCTCCATGGTTCTACAGTCACTTCAGTTCCGTCCGGACTCAAGTTCCTGCACAACTCAAGTTCTATAAGGTCTGTCTTCAGTTCCGTGGCACATATGAAAAGCCGGAAAATCTCGTACCTTGTTGTAGACCCGCGCGTGCCTTTGACGGGAGACCTTTCCACATACTCATAGTAGAAACTCATTAGCTCCATTGCCTCCACCATAAACAAAACACAAAGCTTACCTACTGTTCCCGGCCCCACGAACTCGGCTTGCTGTAGCAGATCGATGAATACGTGTGACGAGAGGAATAAGGATCAATACCGGTGGCATGTTGGCTCTGGGTGACACTAGGTGGGGTCCCTGGGGATGCATGAATGTGGTTTGTTTGAAGTCTTGAAGCAACGAGGGTAAAGGGGTGTAGTCAACCATGCAAGTTGTACCGAGAAACCTCGGTTCGACTTGGTGGTCGAGAAGAGAAAGTGGCAGACACAGCCACTTGATTGATGCGGCTTTCGAGCCGGTTTAGGTCGTGCCACCTGACAATCATGACCAAACAATCCTTCATCTCCACGCAACCCCCGTCTCACTCCCCTCCATCACCTGGGCTCTGGCACACGATAATTTACCTCAAAATGGCCTCTTCTCTATAAGGTCTATCCAGATTAGCATGTGCAATGAACCTCCGTCTTTGCCACATTGTCGTTAGCTCCGTGTGTGTTGTCCCGACTCGTCAATCATCACCTTATTTATTTGCTTCTCGCGCTCCCTGCCTGCTGGGGACCAGGAACTTCCTACCAGACATGCTTCAGGTCGCTCACATCTGGTTCTCATAGGTGGCATGGTCAATCTGCTCGTCGACGGTGGTTGCATAGCCACCATACCTTGGTCGTCAAGATCGATGGGTGGTGCAACAGTCTTCAAGTGGATGGATGTTGGTGAGTGCCACAGGTACAACAACATGCTAATTGCTCATTCACTTGGCTTTAGGGTCTACATAGAGTGTGCAAGGATTTTTGAAGCATCGGGCGCCGTAGTAGACAACACGTGATCGTACCGCACGCGACTTAAGTTGACGGGTACTTGAGTGCTCAGGAACTTAAGTGGTCCTCCAAAAAGTACTTAAGTTCTTTTCAAACTTAATTTCTTTCGCACTTAAGTGCTTAACTCTTGTGGAACTGAGGTCCAGTATCTATTTGAATTGAACTACAGTTATTGGGTACAGTGAAGGTCTTAAGTTCAGGAGGATCTTAAGTTCAAGGAACACTTAAGTTCCTCGAGTATGGCAAGGAAGCCCACCCCTGGTGCCCTGCGGGCTTCACCCGCATCGGCACTGAACTTAAGATCTGCCGAAACTTAAGTTCCGTTTGCGATGATTTCACTCGGAACTTAAGATGGGCTAGTCCTGTTTCATTCTCGCTGTCAATCGCCCCCGGCGCGTAGGCGTTCACCGTGATGTTGTGACGTCCAAATTCGAGGGCTACGCAAGATCCTGTCGGCTCATAACCAACAACACAATGGTCCTGAACAACATACCGGCGGCCTGTGTCAGACCACGAACCGCAAACTTGGAGGCGCAATATGCACCCAGGCGGGGCGCGCCTGGGGTATCGTGTTTTGTTACAATCAGCCGGTCCCTTGAATCGCTGGGAGAAGATGTACCAGTTTTTCCAGCGAGCGAGGATGCACCGATGATGCGACCACCGCGTCCCTGAGAGGCCATCTGCATCCCCGCGTACTTGTAGCAGAGAAACGTTCCGCGGCCGTTGATAGTCATTACCCTGTCCCATTCTTCCACAGTCGCTGTAAATGTGGCATGTAAATCAAGGGGTCAAAGTAAGACGGATATGTGTTTACTGTCGACGATTGACCTCCACAGAGCCACGCCCGCGTTCGCCACCATCTATGCCGCACACGGAGTCGATAAAACATTTCAACGGCAGGTTGGGGAAACGAACAACATCAAGCCCGCCATGTGTCGCTGCTACCTCCTTGAACATCTTCTTGACCTGATCCTCAACCGAGACGTCTGCGATGTGCACAGAGCTCGCACGGCCCTTGGCTTGGATATCATTCCTAACCTGAGAGAGATTCGTGGCATTGGAGGGAATGTCGTTCACTGCGACGTCAAAACCATCGTCCGCCAGCCGCAGCGCAATCGCCTTTCCGAGTCCCTGAGCTGTCGAATCCAATGAATACGCGAGCCTAGTCCAATAGACGGTGCACCCACCAGCTCCAGTAACCAGCGCAATTCCTTTGGAGCTCATTAAACACAGTGACTGTTTGGGCGATAATAATGTTCAGATGGGCATGTTAGAGTGAACGACTGTATTCAGCACCTTACATCAGAAATAAGTGAGGAGAATAAAGAGATAAGTGCGAGACGAACCTGAGATGGGGACGTTTAGTAGAGGGAAGGACGAAGGTCTGCTTCGGTGGGCGAAGCGGTGTAAATAAGGCGGCATTCCATGCCCGCGAAGGAGAGGCAATATGGAAATAGAAGACCTGGATGGCGGTACAAGGGTAAAACATAATGGATATCCTTTGTAGTAACGCCCGTCCGCCGACTTCAGGGCGTGTCGACTGTCGATAGCAAGTCGACAGCCTCTACTCCAACAGAAACTCGGCAGTTTGGAGGATTGCGAGAAACTTTCAGTGGGTCCAAGAGCACTTGAATATCAGTCATAGGGCGCCCAGGCTCGCTACTGGTTCGCTTCGTGTTGCTGTTATCCCACGTGAGACGGTTCGCTGCGGAAGGACCCCGGAATACGCCTATAGACCTCCGATCCATTTGGTCCGAATTTGACCAGTTCCGTACCTCTGCTTTCTCTTCAAATCTGTACGCATGGGGATCCGGTAGGTCAAATTTTCGGCCCAGCAGTCAGCGCAGTGGATCGGACGTTGAACCATGAGAGGTGTGTTTTTTCAGTCAAAAGTGGGTGCCTTAGGCAAAATATGGGCCATATTTTGAGGGTACAACCCGACGTCTTTTAGGCACAATTTTTGTATGATTTCGGTCTCCAAACGTCCGCATCCAGACACTGTGTAAAGTAAAGTCACTCCATTTGAGTGACTGGACACTATTTTTGAATTTTAGGCACTCCTATGGAGGGCATCGGTTGGGAGTGCTTTCCAAGTCACTCCATTGGAGTTTCCCCAAGTCACTCCCTACGAAGTCCCTCCATTGGAGTGTCCTCGATACATTTCCCGGAAAATCACTTTGGACGAGCTGCTGGCACATTCCCCATCATTTTCCGGCATCCACTGCCGGCGCGAATACCATCACCCAGCACAGCTTCTGCTTCCCTTCACCAAGTCGTTTCCTACGGCGACGCCATCGCCCCACAGCCAGCCTACCCATCCTGCCCATATTCTTGCTGCTTTATTATGGCTCCATCTATGTTCTAGTTAATGTTGGCTCCTGCTTCCTGAATTTCTTTGATGCCTCTCCGAATCTGGATCCTGAAAGCCTTCTGGTGCCCGTTGCCAACATCCTTTACCTTTCTTTTACAATGGCTCGAGGTCTCACTACCCATTCTGGGCACCATATATTCCCTTCCAAGAGCTTAGAGCCGCGCACAAACATAGCATCACGGCCATTCCGAGTTGCATCTTCTGTGCGGCTACTGGCTAACTGGATCCGAAGGTGGCCCATGCGCAACCCTGGCTGTGAGCAGCGCTTTGTCAGCTCACAGACTAGACCAGGAAGGATTATGTGACCTTCTCGAGCTTCGCTTCTAGATGTCGTCTTCAAAAGAGAGCAAGAAGAAATACTGCAATTGTTCTGAGACCTGTGGGCGTCTCCTTGCTGGGCGGACAAGACGAGAACACTACCGCAGAGGAAACCCACTGGAACGACGTCCCTCTGTATCACCCCAACGACGCTCTTCTCAATCTCGAGGCGACTCCCCTTCCGACATTGAAATGGATTATGATCCAGCCGCCACCTCTTTCGACCTTCCTCCCATCTTTCGACCTTCGCACGCCCCTTCCCCGGACTTGACTGGTGAAATGGTTACGGATGAAGACGATGAATGCGCCGATTCACTTTCTTCCGAGTCAGAATCCGAGTTTGAGCTTGATGAGGACGATGAGTGGCTTGATGCTTCCCAGAAACGGAAGAGACCCGACACCCCACAAGAGGATCCCTCGCGGCCCATCAAAAAGGTATGCGCGTATATCGTACGTATTGATATCGAGCACTGATCCATTTCTTTGTAGAAAAAACTAAGCCAAGATTCTGACACGCCGTCGCTTGCGCCCGCCACCCGCATAGATATTCCAGTCATCTGCCCGGGAAACTATTGTAAAGATGTCGTTCCGGCTGACCTACCCCCTTCCGTCCTCGCACTTTTTGCGCAGAAGCGCGACCTCTTGAACAAAGACGGACCTACGGCACCAGGTTGTGCACAACTAACGAAACAAATTTGTCAGGCCATCAAGATGGAAAGTATGTATACCCGCCGTCTCACCCAAGCAAAGGACGCTGGGTGGCCGATTAGTATTGACTTTGACGAACTTCCTCCTCAAGTCTCTGCCCTATTCCCGTCGCTTTCCACTATCCTTTCCGATAGCACAGTCTTAGCGCGCTCTCCTGTTTGGAACAAGTTTCTCGCCCGCATCGGATTCAAAGTCTCTGCATTTTCTCGATCATCAAAGAAATTCGACAATGGTCACCTCGGCTGCGGATAGTACATGTTCTTCTTGTTTATGGGTGTGAAATCTCATCATCTGTCCAGCTTTGGTCCAAAAGGACAGAACATAATTGAATCTACCCTGCAGGCGCTCTCGAAGAATGATGACGAAGATAAAATGTCCAATGACCTATATACAACTCTGTCTCAACTCCTTGACACGCCCAAACCTTGGGATCAATATGACGATACTTCCAATCTTATTTCTCCATGCAAATTCTCGAAGTTTATCTTGGTTCCGCACATCGCTGCCTGGCTAATTGCCGAAGACTTGGAGATCAGCATGAACGATGCCGTTGAGGTTCTAAAAAACAGCAACGAGTACGGTGAGTTATTCAACGGCGACCTTCCGGAGAAGGTGGATATAGTCGTCGCCGCAAATCCGGAGTCGTCGCAACATCATCGACACCGTAAACCGGCTGTTAACCTGAAGGTAAGTAAATTAACATTTTTTCGAACCTCATTCTCATACATTACTAGTTACCTGCACCAAAAGCGATCACTCTAGAAATTTTTCCGCCTGTACTTTCACGCCCATTTACGCCCGCATAGCCATACTAATTAGATTGTAGCCAGCGGTTCGAGAGAAGAAGTCTGCGAAGGTATCGAATCATCCATTCTCTATCCTACCCCGCCGCCATTGATTTTACTCAGAAGATCGTTGAGAAGCCCAAGAATTCAACGTCCCCCAAGAAGTCGAAGCAAAAGAAGGCAGAAGTGAAAATCCCGGCGCCACACGGATACGGTACTAGAGGCGCTAAAACGACAAGATGAATGTGCGTGCTCTGCTGCAATTCATGATGAGAAAATTGAATTTCTGCTTTTGAAAGCTTGCCCGATTGCATTACTCTCGCATTTGCTTGACTCTCCCTCGTGTATTTTAACCTGCTCTCATTTGGAGCCTCGCTCTCGACCTCTCCACTGAAGAAATAGAATTTAACTGATTCAAAGACTTGCGGTATCTCTTAGTCACTCTTTCAATGCATTTACCAGTCTTGTTGCGATGTTCAGTATGGCGCGTGTGGGTAGAGAGAGAATAATTCTCATCCAGCACACGGGGGGGCTCAATAGATCGCTGTAAAAATATTCACATACCACATGTTGTAGAGACGTACCGGTGAACAGAAGTTCAGTGTGGATTATTTGAGGAGGAATTTGGGTCGAGCGAACGTCACGTGCACAATTTGTTTGCTGATGTTTACACACCTCGCTCTTTGTCTTCCACCACCACAGTCGCGTCTCACACCCGTCCTCCCGCTTGTTTCGCGCCGAGACTCGCGCCCCGGAGGTATGTCCTTCTTCCCACCTCCTCTATTGTCTTGTGGCACCGCTTTTAGTTGTCCGTCGACCAGACACATTCTCGGTCCCGGCCCAACATCGACGCGCAAGTCCTTCTTCTAGGGTTATACAAGCCCCAACGCGGACTATAGTAGCCTCTTAGCCCCCCTATACCCCTCGAGGTGGATATATTGCGCATATATGCGGGTTTTTCTGTGATCTGACCCCTTTGTAGTTGCGGTCAAGTCTCGAGAGAGCTGAGTCGCACTCATACTTCTTCATTCCTCCCTCCTCCCTCCCTCCTCTTTCACCCCCCTCCTTCCTCTTGCCTCCCCCATATACCATTCTTTCTCCCATGCTGACCCTTTCCCCCCTCACAGGAACTATCCATACCGGCCTCGCAACCGCGCTCTTCCGATCTTCGATGTCATTCGCTTTGAGATCTTTCCCGTGCGTCTCCTCATCTCCTCGTCTCTTTTCTTTTTGGCTTCAGCTTTATTTCGTTCTTTTGTGGGGGGTTTCTTCCTCGCCTGGCGTTCTTTTCTCTTTCTCTTGGCGTGCCACGCGTCCCCCGCTCTTCCTCGTGCTTTGCCATCTCGTCGGCCGCTCGTGTCCGTACTCGTGTCCGTGCTCGTCGTTCCGCCGGGCGTGCGCAGTGGAAAGACCGGCACGCAGGGGCGGAAGGAGCGTCCCCTCGTGCTTCGTGCCTCGTGCTCGCCGTTCCGCCGTGGGCGTAGGGTGCACTCATGATATTCGATCTCTGCTTGGAGGGCGGGGCAGTGGCGGGCGGGAAGATGCGATGGATGGGGATCTCGAGTAGGCGCGTTTTCTGCACGCTGCTTCTGCTTCTGCTTCTACCTCGTGCCGTGGCCCGCTTTTTGATGGAACGAGAACGAGAGCAGGGCGGGGGCGGGCGTGGAGTCCGCAGGCAAGGTGCGGGAGATGGCGTACGCGGGCGGGGCGTCGACGACGGGGGTGGGCGGACGGGCGGGGGTGCACCTCGGGGCGGCCAGTGCTTGGAGGCGCGATCAGCACACGGCGTGCATGGGCTGTCTCGTGCGTGTCTCCTGCTCGCGGTGTAGATGTGGCCACGATGTCTGGTCTGGTGTGACGGCGCGAGGCAGGTGGCGGCAAGGCAGCAGTGCACGTTCACGGGAGGGAAGGAGCTCCCCACCCTCCTCGTGCCTCTTCTGTACCCCGTCTGGACACTCAACTAACACCGCTCCCTCTCTCACTCACAGCAACGATCCAAACCGGCCTCACAACTGCGCTCTTCTCGATCTTCGACGTCGTGTGCATGTGCTTCGAGATATTTCCCGTGCGTCTCGTCTCGTCTTGCTCTCTGCTCTTCTTTTCTTTTATTTACTTTACTTTACTTTGCTTGCATCTTTCTTCTTTCCTTTCTTTCTTTCGTCCTCTTTCCTCGTCCTCTTTTCTCATTCCTGCTTTCCTGATTTCATTTGTGTTTTATGTTCTTTTCGGCGGCGGCGGCGGCAGCTGTGATGCTGTTACCTAAGCCCGCGGCAGATCAAGGAGTTGCGAAAGCGCCGTGGCTCGGGTTCGGGGCGTTGCCGTTGCTCTTCGGGGCGGAATCTTCGAACACGGCGGCGAGTGGAGACGATGGATCTCTAGGGCTGTTTTTTTTTCCGCTTCCTTGCTCCCCCACTCGGAGTTGTAACTGATTCTGCGACGCCGCTGGCAGCATGAGCGACGTACGCGGCGGTTATTTTGCGTTTACATAGCGTTAACCCTCGAACTCCTTCGCCACGCATGAAATGATGTTGTCAAGTGAGCTCTCGCTCCCCGTTTGAATTTTCCTCTCTCTTTATCTTCTTCACCTCCGCTATATCCATTGCCTGTTTTACTGACCTTCTTTTACATTTTCTTTGACCGCCATGCTTTGCGCAGTCCGCAAGGGACGTCTCACGGGGCATTCGTAAGTGATGCTTATTTCTTACGTCCCAGAATCTAAGCAATACTTTCGGTCTCAATCAGGCAGTAGCTTCGGTGTGAGTCGATTGTCGCCTCGCGCCTTCAATTTACTGACCTTGTTGCCTTCGTAGTTAATTCGCACTGTGCGATTACAGGTAATGTACGCTTTCGGGTTGTACATATGTAGTTGTCAATTTAATGCAATATTATTTCATTTACATTTTTTTTAATGAACGGGCAAGGAAAAGGGCGAGGAAAAGGATGCTTGAGGCACTCAACATGAGTGTCCGAACCACTCAAATGGAGTGCCCGGAGTCGCTATCATGGAGTGACTCGAGCACGCCCGGGGAGGTAAAATTCGGCCAAAATCCACTCCATGGGAGTGCCTACGGTCACTCCATATAAGGGTTGGGCCACCTCCATAGGAGTGTTTTCAGGGCACTCCTATGGAGTGATTCGGCTTTACACAGTGCAGATCGAACATCACCTTCAGGTGGTGAGTTCTGTCAACCGTTTGGATCGGACTAGGGTGCCAATTCTGGCCTCCAGCGTCAGCATTGCGATTGGACATAGAGGTCATTTTCGACCCGAATCCGTCAGCGCAGGGATCAAAGGTCTATAGGTGTATTCCGGGGTCCTGGATCGGACCGGCGGCCACATCTTCGAATTCGGTCCTGTTTTAAGTGGAATCCAGATTTCGAATTAAAAAGCCATCGTCAGAAAAATAGGGAATGTACAGAGGACGCACCCTGGACACTGGACAGGATTGCGTGAGGTTCACGTACAAGTTGACAAAGGCCGGCGCGCCGGGCCAAGTCAGCAGTCGTGGTCTTGCCGACGGTTGATGGCACACACAAGGACACATATTTGCCTCGTTCGGGATCGGGCATAACCGCCACATCAGACCTCTCGTTACATACTACATATGCCGTCCGAGTGGTCCAAAGGAATCGCGCTTGTTACCGGTGCTGGTAAGAGCCTTACGCTTATATCCGCGGCTTCTCAATTCATCGTGTGGCATACTACCAGCACAAGGTATCGGATGGGCCGTAGCGTTGCGATTGGCGGACGATGGTTTCGACGTCGCTGTGAATGACATCTCTGTTCAGTCGGACAAACTTCAGGGCCTCGTGGAAGAGATACAGAAGAAGGGACGTGAGAGCTCGAAGCATGTTGGTGATGTGTCGAAGGAGGATCAGGTCAAGGAGATGATCACTGCGGTGGTACAGAAACACGGCGGGCTTGATGTCGTTCGTCCCCATAATTTTTTATCTCGAGATTGATGTGTTCACTCGGAGCAGATGGTCGCCAATGCGGGAGTTGCTGGATCCGCGAGGGTAACTTTTACTGAAGGTTACTGTCATTTAAGAAATGCTGAGATTTCTTCTAACGCTCCGACAGTTTCTGCGGAGGAATGGGACCGAATCATGAACATAAACGCCCGAGGACCGTTTCTTTGCTATAAGTACGCGGCACTGCAGATGATTGAGCAGGGACGTGGTGGGCGGATTATTGGAGCCTCCTCTGTTGCGGGAAAGCAGGGCAAGTCAATAAATCCAAAGGAACAAACATTTGCAGAACATACATGTTGGCCCGCTGTGCACTGACAGGTCTCCCACAACCGCACTATTCTGCCTCGAAATTCGCAGTGAGAGGCCTGACTCAATCCGCAGGTAGATTGAGTTTTGTCAATTCAATTGGGCTGACGTCTCAAAATCCCCGCCAGCATTAGATCTAGGAAAGCATGGCATTACAGGTAGTTCTCTCATTCAGATGTTTGGACCACGCTAATTAGTAAATAAATCCTCTAGTCAACGCCTATGCACCGGGTGCCATTGATACAGCGCTGCGTGCGTGTGGCTCGGCACATCCGCCGGACATGAATACTGAATCGTCTGGTCCTATATGTAGTGATTGGGGTTGCTCCAGACAGGGCCGACGCTATACGGACCCATGCGAGTACCAGTTTCGCAATATGTATATCCTCCCCAAGACTGACACATTTGGATTGGTTGTAGTACAAAGAAAAGTCTCCTCTCAAAACCATCGGGTGAAGCCAACGCCATCTCTGGCCATGATTCAGAACTGATCACTGGGTTATACGTAGAGTTCCAGAGGACGTCGCCAATCTCGTGTCCTTCATAGCTTCAAAGGAATCACAATTCATCACGGGTGCGTAACTGTGAGCTACCATCGTATTCGGATTCAGGACTGACGGACGTTGTTATGTAAAATTCAGGACAAACTGTTAGTCTTCAGCTTTTCGAGTATACATTGATACTTACAGTCTCCTTTTTTTTTGTAGATCTCAGTCAACGGGGGAATCTTTTTCGATTAACTGTGTGCATCGAGTATGTATCTTTGTCAACTCCATGGACCATACATCAATTCTGTAAGAGTTCTTGGCCTTACCCTTCTCTTCTAGCTGCCGCTTCAGGGTTCAGCTCGACATGTGGCACATCTGTCCGTCTGTTTTGACCGTCTTGAGCAGATCTGATGGCCCGGAAACTTCCTTCTTCGTGAATTCCTGTAACCTTATAGTCTGTTCTCGACCTTCTCGACCTTCTCATGGCTATATTCGAATACAGAGGTTTATTAACACCGGCGGTGCTCGACCAAATTCATGGTGTGTACGACCGTTTTCCTGGTCTCCGCGGTGGGATTAGAACGGGGTCGCGAGGTCAGTCAACGGACGCAGGAATCGGCGGGAGTCGGATTAGCGAGTCACCGATTGGTTACAGTGCCCGTCGTAACATGGATGTGCTTGATTCACGCGTACAATGACGCGAGCAAGAACTACCTTCGATTGTCGATAACATTAAAGTTTGTGGGCCTCGTGGTCTCCCGGTGACAGACGCTTGCGAATAATGATTTTTTATACCCCACTTCGAAGTTCGAGCTAGTTCCAGACGCCCGGGAACTGGCAGCGTGGATCTCCAGCCAAACAACGGCTAGGGTGGGTGTTGCTACTGTACGTATACAAAGAACCTCGGAATATCGATACTACGGTGCTAACCGGTCGCTTCGACAGCAACGAGGTTGCATAACTATCCATAGTGTGCTGCGGAATGACCTAGAGGCTAGAATCCCTGGCAACCCCTAGGCTTTCCTCATTTCATTAGATTGCATTATTATCATATGCACTCTCATTGTCTGCGCGACCATGTGGCATGGCATCTGCATGGTGCAGCGTGGTGTTGTCTTGTTCCGATTCGGGACCTTGCGTCGGTAATCCTATCCTATCCTATCCTCTGGGGATAAGATGCATTCGGATTGGTCGAGTCGGTATCATACGGTATGATGCTGATACGATTAAACCTACCTAGGTTTGTCTGAGCCAGGCCAGACCTCACTGACCACCTAGACTCCCCCCTCGTGCTTAAAGCCTATATAAAACTGGCTGTTCCGATTGTGGGACTATGTCAGTATATACTTACCTCCTTCTCCTCCTCGGGGGCAACATACGCGAGCAGTGCGCTCGCATTGATACACATCTTCCGAAGTTATCCGACATATCACGAACCTCAAGCATGGCGACGCAAGAGGCGATGCCCCTGAAGATCCTCCCATCCCGAAGGGGTTGCATTACATGTATCCCCTTACGCGAGACTCCCGGGGGAGTACGCAACGTAACGGCTCGGAGGTTGGGGTGCCAGTGGGGTAAGTGGCTGCGGTCCTGATCAGCGCGTGGGAGTCTGCGACTGCTAGTAGCCGGGGCTATGCATTCCTTGTCCGAGACGGTAGAATACTGAAGTACAAATATTGGAGCACATAAGACCTCATAGGACAGAGAAAAGAATGCAAAGAAATATACGTGGGTTTTAAGGCCATTGCTGCGCATGGCAATACGAGTCCTGTGACTCCTGTCCAAGTCTCCCATATTATATTTCCTCCCGCAAGTTCAAAATCTTGAGGTTATCAACTCCAAAACTCAAATGGCCGACTAGCTTATCTGGCTAGGTAACCAGTCGGCAATAGTACATCCAGGACTCCGGGGGCCCGCTCGGAACTCTCGCCCGACCTTCGGTCGGCTCGAGTCCCTCGCACACCCTCAAGTTCAAAACCTTTGGGTTACTTCAAAAGCTAAATATTATGCAAATAGACGACTAGCTTAACTAGCTGGTTACCCGGTTGGCTATAGTACATCCAGGATTCCGGGGGGCTCGGAACTCTCGCCCGACCTTCGGTCGGCTCGAGTCCCTCGCACGGATACCCTCCGCTCGTCTGCGTGCACATTGAGTGAATACAGGAGGTGGCTGTGTTGCCTCTGGACGGTTTCAACGTAGTAACGACAAAAGACCACAGCAGGGGAAGGGAAGTCGACGCCTCTCAGAAAAACAGAAAAATGCTCGAGGAAAAGAAAATGTGGCTGTGCTGGTCTGGGCTGGGCGACGATTCCAACACGGTAACGACAAAACGACTGAAAAGCGCTCGAGGAAAAAACTAAGTGGCTGTGATAGCCTGGGCGAAGAGTCTATTCCAACACGGTAACGACAAAACGACTGAAAAGCGGTTGATGAAAAAAAAATGGCTGTGCTGGCCTGGGCCAGGAGTCTATTCCAACACGGTAACGACAAAACGACTGAAAAGTGGTCGAGGAGGGAGACGAGCGGGCCGGAGGTTGCTGAGTAAGGCCTGGACCGCGTGGCAGTTCCAACACGGTAACGACAAAACGACTGAAAGTGCTCCAAGTGCGACAGAATCACGGGCCGGACAGGGCCTGGGCTGGGCGATTATTCCAACACGGTAACGACAAAACGACTGAAAATGTCGATTCATCTCAGTGAAGAATGGACCAAATAACGAGTCTAAAATTGCATTTTAGGACTCGTAACAAGGTGATTCAGCAAGTCGTTGGCCTAAACATGTGGCTAGTGTGCTGATCGTCGTCCCTACACATATTAATATTAACGTTCAACGTTCAACAGTCAACCGCAGCAGGGGCGCCAAACTTGTTACTTCCCACCACCTCCATCTTTATTAATATCGTGATCATCGCCGTCCAGCAGGAGGTGGAGGTTGCTCGTATCTGTGCCCGGGATGTCCTTATGGTTCCTCCTCTACCATATGCTAGAAAAATCATGAGCTACCTCAAACTTAAAAGCTCCCCAAGCTACGTTGCCTCGATCAGAAATGTCAATTAACGGAGACGAAATCGCGTCACGTCCAACTCCAATGGGACTAGATTTCCGCGGCTGGATATCAATTCAGGTCATTTGAAATGGACGTCAACGCCGTTAGGGTATGATCTCCGTGATGTCGATCAGTGGGGTCGGTGTTTACTGTTCAGATATGCAGGTTCAACTTTCAACCCTGCTGCCTCCCTGCTGAGAAATCAGCTAAGAATCGACGGGCTAGCTTACAGTAATATGCCAAAGTGAAACGCGTGAGCCTGTCAATGGTCCTCAGGCCTTGAGGGAAATTAGCGAGGTGCATTCCTATTTTGGGAAGATCGAGAACTCGAATTGAACTTAAACTCGGGTGATATCGGGGCACTGTTTTTCTTTTTCTTTTTCGTTCTTCAATACGGGTGCGGTCCCTTCCAAGAGTAAAGTCCTCTTTTGATCATAACCATGGAACTCTGCAAAAGGGGTACGGGATTGCAACCGTACGAGTCAGGCAGTCAGTGCAGGTGACGTACCAAAAAAGTTTTTTGACTGTGCGACGCGATCACCTTTGGATGCGGCGGTGATGCGAAATCTCCATGCGCCGTTCAGCGTCATGCAGGATTACTCAAGGGGAGTACAAGGGGCAAGGTTTGCTGAATAATTTCAAGCGTCGGCCAAGTGGTTGAGGATGATATTGACTCGAACACGGGACAAAAAAAAACACTTAGCAATGGCAGTTCACTTGGCGTCTTGTCCAGAATTCTGGGCGGCAACAACATGCATGCAACCAGACAAAGTCGGGTTACGGACCGCACCAACTGATCATTAGCTTCGGCATTCTGATTGAGCGGATGGTGAGATCTCGAATAAGACATGTCGAACCAAATTTTGTCCATCTCTCTTGCTGTTGACTGTTCTGAAAAGGCTTGCCAGGGGAGCTGGCATGCCTCCATAATAACCCCAGTGGGATCGTTCATGTCAGGGGAAAACAAGGGGAAGAGCAAAAAGATGCAAACTATTTCCGTCCGAACCTAGTTCGTTCGGAATAATCGGCGCAAAGTTTTGAGTGGGAAATCTGTTTCTCGATACGGCAGGAGAGATGATCGATTGATGCTGAACGGGTAAACGGACTTGTGGGCGTTGGCTAGGGAGCCCGCAGCAACTTTAGAGAAAAATAGCACGCGCAGACAAGCGCACAGAGTCGAGAAATGTTGAAATGCAAGCTGTGTGAAGGAATTGTTACCAAATCGAGATTAGGATGCGGAGATGGACAAAAAGGAACGATGGTGGGAACATCTTGCCACTTGCGTTCTTCAGTCGGCTTCTATCTGCTACATACCTCTTCCTCTACCCCCCTCTCGAGCAACTACATATACACACTCTTCTGATACAGGTCTCGACCAAATTTGTGCATTGACCACTTGTCCCACTGCGGAGGAACGAACACGAGATAAAGGACGAGCACCAGTGCGGATGCCAGTTGACAAGTCAAAACCGCCAAAATCGAATGCAAAACGCCCACAGGAGAGCGTAACAGCCGAATACATCGCCCAGAGCGTCCCCGGAGCAAGTGGCATCAGCCATGCACGCGAACTAGAGGTTAAGCGAAGCCGAGGTGAGCATCGCGCCTCTCCACATCCACATACTCCTCACATACTCGCTGTTATAGGGGAAGTGAGCTGCGCAGAGTGCCGCCGGTGCGTTCATGACCTGCTTTCACCTGGGTTATATATACTGAGCCGCGAAAAACCAGACTCAAAATAAAATGCGACAAGCAGATCCCCTGCCAGTCGTGTGTGCGGCGCGGGTGCTCTGCGCTGTGTCCCAACGGTGCGCTCGCGACGGGGCAGGGCACACGCTTTGTGCTCGCCGCGACGGAGCACCTCCACCGCAAGATTGCGCGCATGGGCGAGCGCATCCGCGTGCTCGAAGACGCGCTCACCACGCTTCATGCGAGTAAAGGCGGTGCGGACGGCACTGTGCACCCGCTACTCGTCCCGGGCGAGGACTTTACGCTCCCGGACGATAATCCTGCGTCGAGGATGGACGGCAACTGGGAGGTGCTCGAAGGCCCCGATGGGAAGACGCCGACGTCGACGGGAGGTGGGGATGTCATTGACGCTTTTGGGACGCTCAGCATCTCGGACCATGGCATATCGCACTTCTTTGGGCCTACTGGCGGGTCTGAGGTACGTGCTATCCCTTTGTTCTCTCTCTTTCTTTGCCTGCGACTTTTGTCGCCTCTTTTCGGGCGTCTGCGCATATATGCGTCCTTGCTTCGGTGTGGCGCATATATAGAGCCTGCGATGCAGCTTCTGGGCGCATATATGCACGTTCTCGCGCATACATTCAACTTTTATTCTCCTTTTTCGCCTATACATCCATCCTGGCGCATCTGTGGAATTTGCGCACACATATACGCAGTCTCGAGCGCATCCGGCATTCTACCCGGCGCATTCGTTCGTGTTTTCACGCTCCACTTTGTCGCATCTGCCTGGATTTGGGTCGGCTCCACCACTGGGCATGTGCCACCTATACGGCCTCGGGACCTGTCTTGGATGGGCCTGGGCATATTCGGCCATTGGATGGATCACATATCGCCAATTGACTGTTCGGATCCATACATGCGTCGATTTCCTCGGCGATGATGAGATGGAAGAGCCACTAGCCCTTTCTCAGCCGATTGCTAGATAATTGTTTCATTTTATTTTCTATACTCCATTTTTTTTTGCTTGTCCTCTCTATCACATTGCTGATCCCCACTCCGCAGAGTCTTCTTCTTGCCAACATCCCAGACAGTCCCGGCACAACGAGTGCCTCCAATTCCCCCTCTTCATACTCAGTCTCTCGCTCCTCGCAATCACTCTCCCCACCCTCTACACACGCATCCGCCCCCGCATCACCCGCCCGCGGCGGGCCCCATCCCCCGCCGCGCGGCCCCCCCTCCTCCACATACACCTCGAGCCTCTCGCCGCATCCCTCGACCTCGAACAGCGTCTCCCCCGCAACACTCTTCTCTTCCTCCTCCTTCCCGCTTACCCCTCTCGGCCCCCCGATGGCCGTCCACGCGCTCGTAACCTCCCACCTCCCGCTCCGCGCCCACGCACGCCTTTTAGTCGACTGCTACTTCACGCAGATGGCGTGGCTGTTCCGCGGGGTGACGCGCGAGCAGGTGGGGGAGATGATGCGCGTTGTGTACAGGGCGTACGGGCGGGAGGACGACGACGACGGGGTAGACGCCGTCGCAGACGGGGATGACGGGGTGAGCAGCGCTGAGGGCGAGGAAGATAGGGAGGACGAGGACTATACGGGCCCGCACGACCTGGCGATGCTCTTCATGATCTTTGCTATCGGCGCACTCGTGCAACCCGCGTCGCCTAGCGCGGGGAACTGTCCGACCAACCCCTCCACTGCTCCAAGCGTCGGTGGGGACAAGGGCGACGCGCATACGTGCCGGGCGGCTGCGGAAGCGGAGCACCTGCACCAGATTGCGCGGGCGGCGCTCGCGCTGCAGCCTGTCCTGGAGAAACCGAGCTTCGTCACGATCCAGGCGCTGCACCTGCTCAGCATATACACGTCCATGTCGGGCGGACACGGGGAGTCGGAGACGAGCATGGAGATGACGTGGAGTCTGATTACGCTCGCGGCGCATTTGAGCCAGACGATCGGGCTGCGTGCGTATTTCTTGTTGGTGGCAGACCCAAGCTGACTTTTTCTCTTCTTCTTCACAGATCGAGATAGCGCACGATGGGGGCTGTCGGCGAAGATGGTACAATGGCGGCGGATCTTGTTCTGGGATCTTTTTGTTGCGGATGTGTGGACGGTCTGTTCTTTTTCCCGCCCTATATCTGCAACACTGACCCATGCGCAGAGCCTCAACACCGGGCGGCCGCCCTCCTTCTCGCTGGCATACATCGATTGCTCGTTCCCGACATACGAAAACACCAGGGCCCGCGACGGCATTTGTGTGTCCCCTTCTCTTCCCCTCTCACACGCACCCTTAGTGACCGTTCACTGATGTAGTTGAGGTATGGCAGTTCCGCTTCGCGGCCGAGTGCGTTGCGGAAGTGACCGCGCGCACGCTCACTGCGGAGGCACCTAGTTACCCCACGATCATGGAGCTCGACCGTAAAGTGCGCGAGTTTCCGCTTCCACCGTTGGAGGACGCCGCGCCCGGCGACGTCGGGGCGAGCCTGCAGCGCTGTGTTCTCGAGCACATCCGAGAGACGGGTCAGTTCTTCCCTCTGTGTGCGCTGGATCGGGCAGGGACTGACGAGGGCGCACAGTGCTGATGTACATCCACCGAAGTTTCTTCGCACAGGCGATCATCGAGCAGCCAGTGAATCCGCTCAAGAGCACGTACGCGCCATCCTTTCTTGCGGCGTACCGTTCGAGCGCGACGATTCTCAAGTCCGTGCGCGAGCAGTTTGCCGTGATGCCTAACGCCTGCGCACGCTTTTGGACCATGTGGACGTTTGCGTTCAGCGCCGCGGTACGTTTGCATGGTCCTATTCCGCGCTCAGTCCATTCTGACTGACGGATATCTGTAGGTCGTATTCGGGACTGTAGTGACTCGTGGCCCGCGGAGCCCTCTGGCAGCTGCGGCTATGGCGGAGCTCGAGCAGGCGTGCGTGTTATTTTCGAAGGCATCGGTGTATAGTCGTCGTGCGACCAAGGCTCTTGTGCGTTGCGCATTTTTTATGTTGCCGATGTAGCGTGCTAACAATGTGCACAGCCGATCCTAGTCAAGCTCAACGAAAAGGCGCGGTATGCGCTCGCAGCGGCGCAGAGCGACCCGTCGCCGACGACCGCCGACAACGGGGGGTTGCTATGGACCATGACAGGCGTGTTGGGGCCCAGTGGGTTGCCTGTCAAAGTCAAGAAGGAGGAGCCCGATGACGAACTCTCGATCTTCGCGGGGCACACACGTTTCGTGTCTGGGCAGGTGCAGCGCGGCAACCCGGTGACGTTCCCCGCGCAGCAACAGCAGCAGCAGCAAATGCACAACCAGCCGCAACAGCGGCGACCATCGGCGCCAATGCAAAACGGCGAGCAGATGCAGTATGGGTCGTACGAGGCGTCGTCGGAGATGCAGTACCCCGCCCAGGTCTCAGCGATGCAGGAACCACCCCCGCGTCAACGGCAGCACTCAATGCCGTCATCGTCGTCGAGCTTCCACCCGCTGCAGCCCCCTTTACAGCGCCCGACCCCGACGATCAACGTGGACCTACATTGGGACCAGCACCACCCCGATTACCCGCACTCGGCGCAGGACTACGTGCAGGCGCCAAGATCTACGGTCGACGAACGCAGCATGCGGCAGGACCAGTTCTACGCTGTGGACGGTACGCGGATCCCGCCGCCGCCGCAGGCACCATACGCGTGGCCTGTTGAAGCGTACGGAATCGAGGGTGAGCATGCGCAGAACCACCACCAACAGCAGCAACAACAACATCGCGAACATCATCCACATTATCAGCCTCACCCGCACCACCCGCAGCAGCCGTATGCGCACATGTACCCTCATCCGCATCCGCAGCACGCGGCCTACCAGGCGCACAACGCGGAGCTGGCGCAGCTCGGGCTCGCCGCACGCGATTCGCGTCTCGATGAGCGATGGAGCACGTTCATGGAGGATTCGGGTCTCCTCGAGGGCATCGACTTCCGGGCGCGCTGAATTGCTGCTATTATTTTCCATTGGTTTATCTATATCCATATTTTGTAGTTATCGACGTTAGACGTTCGTGTTTTAAAATAATGCCCTCGTACTTATCCGTATCTGGCGTATGTAGTGTATATATTTTTCTGTAGCCGTGTAATAACTACCTCTGGGATTGCGTATTCAATAATACGACAAAAAACATTTAGAGTCGTGTGTGGATCTGCATACTGTACATGTGGCAATACTTTCACATGGAGACTTCTTTGCCATCTTGCTTGTACACCCTCCCCCCTTTCATCACGAACTCAACGTGACGCACCGCCTTCGCAAATTCAGTCGCCAGGTCACCTTCTAGCCCCACCAAATCCGCGGCCCAGCCCGGCTTTACACACCCGAACCGCACACTATTGTCCCCGACTTCGGATTCTGGGTCAAGCGCGCGGATGCACTCCCACCCACCGAGCGTGCCCCAACGTAAGACCCATGCCCATGGTGCACCGAGCCGTTCCATGAGCTCCATCTCGAGCGCGTTCTCACCGTGCGGAAACACGCCGGTGTCCCCACCGCACGCCAGCGCGACGCGCCCGAGGCCTTCCGCGAGCACAGCGCGGAAGGATTGTGACGCGGCGTCCCATGCGGCGTCCCCTCCGCCGCGTTGTGCGAGAGCGTAGTACGCTGCCAGCGTGGGGACCCACACAGTGCGGGAGCCGGGGCGGGCAAGTTCGCGAATGGCCGCGGGGCTCGCATGCAGCTCCGAGCCGTGCTCGAGCGAGTCGATGCCCAGCGAGAGAAGGTCCAAGATGACTGGCACCGTTTTGGCGTGCGCGGCGATTTTGACGCCCGCATGGTGCGCGGTGTCAATGAGGACCTTCAGCTCGTCGCGGGTAAAGGTCGGGATGGCGCGGCTTGCGAGTCGCGGTGAGACGTCTGTCATCCGGGAGCGGATAGGATAGTCTGTACCCAAATTTTGTATCACCATGAGCGGTATGCAGGACAGAGACATCTAACCAGCGTATATCTAAAGCAATAGGTATGTGAGGGCTTATGTTGGAGAACGAGAAGAGTGCCGACCTTAATCCAGTCTGCACCTGCGCCTATTTGTCGTCGCACAGCGCGAATGCACTCTGCGGGACCGTCAGCGACTTCAGCGCCCACTTTTCCCTCCACGCCCTCTGTATTCAGATGGACGGAGCTCTTAGGGCCTATGATCCGTCTATTGAAGGCGACAAATATGACGGATGCACGTACCGTAGCTCCCTGTCGACACGATAGCCCTGTTGGCGGTAAAGTACCGCGGGCCAGGGATGATAGGGCTCGGTCCTGAGATACACTTGCGTAATGCAATGTCTGCGTCCTCTGCGCCTTCAGTACCGAGATCTCTGGAAGGGCCGCAGTTGAGAATGTGTGAGTCGCTGAGGGAGTGCTGGCCCACCGAACAGAAGTGTAGCCGGCCATAAGCGTCTTACGCGCATGGACAGTCGCGCGCACAGTGCGCTCCGCGAGGCTTTCCTTTGTTACTTGGTCGGCCCAGGAAGTCTCTGCGTATGAATGTAGAAAAACTGTGATAAGTCGGCGTCAAAGTGACTTGTCTTGTTTTTGAACAAGACGCACAATGGACATGCACATCGACGAAGCCTGGCACTACTGTGAGATGACGGAGGTCAATCGCGTCCGGATCGTCGAGAAGAGTGTTTACAGTGGCAGGGTCGGGCGAAAAAGTGGACACATCGAGAACCAAGCCGGTCTTTCGGGATACAGTGATGAGTTGGTTTGAAACAAGTTGGAGCAAGTGTGGGTCGAATAACTGTCCAGCCAATATTTTTGAGCTCATCTTCATGCCTTTTCGGATAAGCCTGAGAGAGGTACTCAGGTAGTACGCCGCGGCGAAGGGCCAAGCCGCAAGCGGCGAAAAACGGCATGTGATCTTTGTGACAATGTGACACGATTCAGCTTTTCCTCTCCACCACTCTCCACCGCTGCTCAACGAGGATATACCATCTACATAAGAGGCACATAAAGATGAGATCTATGAAAGGCGGCACATTTAGATCAACGTGATGCCTCTGACATAGACACGGCATTTCCCGTTTCAAGAGTGTTGGCGCTTCCGACTTGTAACCTTGTTCCAAGTCTGCGACTGTCTGCCACGCCTGACTCCTGAGCCGCCACCAGATTCTTTTACTTTACCACCGCTATCCCTTCCCCGCGCAAACGCCAGGCGCGTCGTAAAAACACGACAAATGGCTGCGTCTACATCAAAGCACACCGTCGCCGACCAGGACTTCCTTGATAGCCTCCCGGGTCGGCAGCTGATAGAAATTGCGGACCTATGTACATCAGGTCGCGTCGCGTCACCCCCGTCATGTTAACACATCGAAATTAAAGATTTACCGCGACTGACACTATCGCGGTTTCTCCGCCACGCCTGCCTTCCCGAATGCCAGCCGCGACGTGTATTCCGCGCGGCTTTCTCCTCCATGGTGAAAGCAGAACCTCAACCCAAGTTTCCCCCTCCGAACCCGCGAGCCTGAGCACGAGTGGGCGTGTGAAGAGGCTGACGCGTGAGTTTCTACTAGTACGCCAATTTCCATCCCGGGTTCTGATCCTTCGAAAGACATGATCGCGATCGATGCGTCTCAGCCTGAGTATGTAGGCCCTATGTCCGTGTTTAATTGTGGGAAACCAGGTATGCCCCGTTTTTGTTCTACCTCCACATTACTTAAATTGTCTACGATCTTGACTCCGAGGGGCTTATCCAAACATTGTTGCGGACGCGTAGGACAGCACATTCCAGATGAAATTAATGTTTTTGTCCCCCAACAAAATGAGGATTGTCCTCATAGATCTTTTCAAATAATCCTCTTTTCGAGGGGTTGTCGAAAAAATAAAGATGCCAGGGAAGTCGAGCACATAAACCACAGTTGCATGCCATCTAGAGCAGACCCAAGGCTGAGAGAACTACGTTCTGAATCATTGGAGTCCGACGACCTGGGGCCTTCTCGTGCGCTGGATGAGATATGAGCCTGACTCTCGTCCTACAAAAGAGACGAAAGGTGTATGTCGAACCTTTCGAGGTCAATTACAGTTGTAAGTGTAGAATCATTGTACACCCCGAGCTCCTACAGAGGAATGATAACTGGGTAGAGAGCATGATAGATTTTACATCTGTTTCGCATCCGGACGGTTTTATTTATGATTGTAGCGGTCCTCAGGCTAGACCCGCGACTTGGCCACAAATCCCTTATCCTCCGGGCTCAGCCCATACTCGAACTTCAGAAATGTATCCTCTGCTTCGAGGAACTCGCGCCGGATGATTTCAGCCTTCTCCCCCGTGCGAGGGGTGATCCTGCACTTGAACGGAGCAGGTCCCATCGAAGGTCCCTGTCCGAGGTCAATTCTATCAACCGAGAACGAAAGATTATTGACCTTCACGTAAGCAGCCTGAGAGGTATCCGTCTTGACGGGGTTACCGTCCGCATCGATGTCTGACTCGAAGTTGAATGCCCAGACGAGGTTCATGGCGTTGATGTTCTGATTATTGCGTTGGATAATGCAATTGCCAGGGGACTGTGAGGCGCACGATGGAGTTTTCAGCCAAATGAATACCAGGGCACAATCTCTGTCCGTACGAAGGGTGTTATGACCTGAAGATCGGGAAATATTAGGAGTACTAACGCGACCGGCTCCAAACGCCAAAGTTTCCCGCAGGGAGCTCCCATCGACGCCGAGCTTCGTTCCGTGTTCGGTCAACAGATATCGGTCCGGAATGAAATCATCCGGGTCATCGTAGAGCGCTATAAACTGGTTTAGACCAGACGTTGAACAGGAAGGCGACTTGCCTGGGTCATGGTATATTCCCCCTGCAACGGTATGAGATTTTTTTTTCCCGGTGCGATGCACTCACAAGTGTTGATGAATATCGTGGCGCCCTTAGGAATGATATAACCTTCGTACTGTATTCATGTGGTCACCGTTAAGGGTTAAAGAAGTCAATCTCGTAAGTACCTCCTCCGGAGTTGTCGTTGCATGGGGGATTGCCAGGGGAAAGACGGGGCGAAAACGATGCGCCTAGGAAGACAGGCGCCGGTGATTAACTATTTCAACAAATGGTAGACAAGACAAACCCACCTCCAGAATCATGGCACGAATATAAGGCATATGTTCAAGATCATCCAAAGTCGGCAGGCGATGTTCGCCAACCACACGATCGATTTCTTCGTGCGCTTTCTTCTGCGCGTCGGGATAAGCTACCAAGGCCAGGATTAGAGTGCTCAGATAAGATGAGGTTGTTCCTGATCCGCCTTCGAGGAGTACACCAGCAAGATACCTGGTAGCAGTGTTAGTTTCACGTTGGCATTCGTTCGGGAAACTCAACCCAGTCATCTCCTTATCCATCCCGAGTTCATCTTGCCTCACTATCACCTCCTCTATATAACTCCCATTTCCATCACCACGACGCACTCTCTCTGCCGCCTCATCCAAAAGGCCAAAATACAGAGCCCTCTGTAACGCCCGAATATTCTTCGAATCACGCTTCCATTTGGCCCATCGCTCGGGAACGAGCTTCAAGAAAGGGATCATGTCGACAGGGGGCGTGGCACCAAATTCGAGAAGGAGCTCCCATTCACGGGTTACATGAAAGAATGCGGTGGTTTCGGGTGTCTCGTACCGCGGCGCGCGTTTACCACATAGAACTGAGAGGATGACCGAACTCGAGTACCGTTGTATATGATTGTAGAAAGACTTAGAAACGGATATTGAGAGTCGCGGATTGGATACAAGATGTGGACCAACCTGGGGTGTACAAAGAATATCGTAAAGCAGTTGCGTCGCTTCGGCCTGTTGGATGGGAAGATGAAGGGCAGTGGCTTGAGGCGTTAGAATGGTGTGTGCTGCCCGCCTAAGCGTCCTCCAAGGATCACCTGGAAAGATACACTATTTCAGTGACTGATTTCCGGAGTGGAACACGCATGCATACCATAATGCATAAGCGCCAGGTGTAATCCTCCGGTTACAAGATCCGCCATGTGGATAGATGGCCTGTCCGAGGTCGTCGCACTCCGTTTATCCATTATTTCTTTGACTGCAGCAGCGTCCGTGAGGACTACTACTGTACCGGGACCTATTTTCAGCTAGGAAGGCGATGGAATCAGTAGTATGGGATGAGTATAGATATACTTGCTGAATAAATTCCGCCATATTTCCGTGCCCATTCTGTGAATCTGGTCGAATCTTGAGCACGGAGCAGCGATAGAGGGTGTATGTACGTACTTGTAGTTGGCAAATTCCTTCGGAAATATGTGGAGGTTCCCGAGAATGGGTAGAGTGGGTGGCCCAGGCGGAAGTCCCGTTTCCCGAGCCCCCACTCTTCTGAGAAATAGAGCAGCACAGAGAAGTACCAGAGTTAGAGTGACGAGGACGGCCATGATGACTGGAGTTAAAAGAGAATGGCCCTTGGCCTCGGCAGAGGGTTAGACAGCTTAAATATGCTGCCAATAATATGCCGCCGATGGAAGTTCGCTGGTGGCCGCCCGTGGCCGCCAGTGAGTTCTAAGCGGCCACTGATGGACATTGTCTGGTGATGATAACCAATGCCAGTGAGATAATGTTCTATAGCTGCCAGAATCTTCTTCCGACTTCGGCACCAGCAAGGAACGTAATTCGGACCCAATACCCGGTGTTTAGTCTGCCGCAAGCAGACGTCGTGAGATGACGGAGATTCGGAATTGCCGCAAGCTCCGGTGTCAGATTCCACAACGTGGAAACGGTTCAGTTACGGTGTTTGTGGGTGCCGAATGAATGACAAAAATACGCGCAAAAAAAAATGAGAAAAGGAAAGAAAAGAGAGACAATGGGAGATTCCGGACCTTGATAAAAGAGTACTCCAGAAGACACTGTAGCCTTGAGTTGGCCTACATCAAATTACACGGCGCGGCGTGCTGCAGCTTTACAGCTATTTGCGGAACATAAGGCGCGGATCATTTTTTTTCTAAAAAAAGCACTTTTCACTAATGCCCCTCCAACTCACTCAATTCTTCCCCAAATGTCTTCAAACCTAGACCAAACAGTGGGAAATACGTTTCTGCAGTGCTTAGGGTATGTGGTATATTTCTTTTAGCCAACCGACATGTCCAAATGGGGTAACAGACAATTTTCAGCTATTGCCCCTGTATCATGAGCATTATCCTTCAATTTCCGGAAATTGTGCCTTGGGACAACTTATGGATATATAACACATTGCTTAGGATGGTAGAAAATCTGCAGATCTGTTTTACTATGGTGATCTATGAGGATTTCAAATATATGTTAAATTTGAGTGATATTTCATACCCTATACCTCAAAATATAGCAGTAACATGCACCCTAAGCAATGTAATATCTCATTGAGAAGCCACTCATGGATTCTCAAAAGATCTTGGGCATTATCTTCACAGATAGAGGGGCAACAGCTGAAAACTGTCTGTTGCCCCATTTGGACACGTCAGTCGAGTAAAAGAAATATTACACATACCCTAAGCACTGCAGAAAGTTATTCCCCATTGTTTAGTCCAGGTTTGAAGACATTTGGGGAAGAATTGAGTGAGTTGGAGGGGCATTAGTGAAAAGTGCTTTTTTTAGAAAAAAAATGATCCGCGCCTTATGTTCCGCAAATAGCTGTAAAAATACCTACTTGATTACCATGTTTCTTAGAGTGTATCTGAGATTGAAAATTGGGGACTTGGAGATAAGCTTTCTCAAGGATCTTATGAGTCCACATATAATACAAACTAATGGTAGGGTATTTATGTATCATCGATCTCCTCCTTGGAACCTCTCTACAGTTGTAAGTCTATTTCTCGGTCAGAAGTCTTGGGTTGGATCATCTAAAAGCAAATAGTCATTCAATTTCCTAGCCCTCTGTAAATATCATTCCATCACACCTTTCGAACCAAAGGGAGTACAAGGACTACTTGATCCCTTCAAGTCCCCTGGAACGATTCTTCGAGACCATTTCACAGCCCATTTCATTATTGAACTGAAAGAGATTCATTCGGGTGATTAGATGACATGGTTGAATTTTTTTTAAGTCAATCTCAGCTAGTAAAGCCTCAAACGACACAGTGCAAGCCACGATTGAGACCAAAGGGCTTCAGTGGCCACCCAGATCAATAGGTCATTCCTTCCCTTGTGGGCAGGATTTCATGTGCCAGACAAGGACTCCTGTAGGAGCGGTATTAAGTAGTGAATTTTAGAGACTGAATAATGCTAGGAAACACAATATTTGGGCTGGACAACAAAATGAACCGTGCGAACCTGACGGAACTCTCCGTTCTCACGGCAGGCACGTGAGTTATTTCCTTACCTGGTTAAACTTAACAAGCTGTGGACCCTGCCGAAGGTTAGTCTGTAGTTTAACCGCGCCCGATCATTGGAAGTCGACCTTATTACGTAAAGTGCGGAGTTTGAATTTTAGCCCAGGCTCTGTGGCGCTTCCAGCTGCATGGATTCAAAAATCTAAGAGGCCAAATAAGTATTATTCTCATTTAGAATAGATCTGTCTCTTTGGATTTCTCTCCCCGGTCTCTAATCCTCGTGGAATGAAAGGCCGGTCAACGGCCCATCAAATTTTGACCTCTTCACCTGTACTTTTCCCCGCAAAACTTCAGTGAGAAAGTGGTCCATTTTGACTCCTTGAGTGATAATGCAACAAATAAATCCCTCACATTCATCGTAAATGTGCGAACGAGGGCCGAGAAATCTGAGCTTACATAATAAGGTCGACTTCCAATGACACCGATCAGGGATCTGACAGACTACAACACACGAGGTACGAGTATTTTTTGTTGTAGCGTCTGTTTATAAGAGACTAGCCGAAGGTGCGGACCGAGCGCAGTTGGGGCTCCGCCCCAAACCCCGTGGATTCCGAGCTCGCCAACGCACGGCGGATTCCGAGTCCCGAGTCAAGAGATAACCCACAAGATGAGCGAGATTCGGCCAAAGCACTATGAAGTGTGAAGCCCAGATAGCACCTAGGGAAGATTAATTCATGCGGGGAATGTTGAACCAGACATGAGATTAAAAACGGAGAAGGAAAGACAGTTTAATGTGCGAGCGGGAACAGGTGATGGGCGGTGCTTGTTAGTAGGAGGAAGGAAGTCAGGTTAGTTTGCTGCGGCACGCTGAGGGAATGCGAATACAATCTGAGTCCCATTGACAGATAAATCCTATTTTCAAATGGCTCCGATCGTGCCTCTCTGCGCCTATGAATCTCCATCAAGGGAGGAGCGAGAAGGACAGGACAATGAACGGCCCGGGGTCCTCGCTCGGATCAATTCGTAGAACAAGGTGCTACAAGGACTCATTCTGGTCCGGTCAAGTTTGGCTTGGTTCAAGCTTGGTTTGATTTTCTTGTTGGACGGCAAACCTCGGAGTTGCCGGACCGGGTGCACACCTGTACCCTAGACGCGCCGTCTCTTGTCATACCGCCCGTTTCCTCATCTCTCTACCCCCTCATTACTGTTACG
This sequence comes from Mycena galericulata, assembly GCA_029289565.1. Classification (NCBI taxonomy): domain Eukaryota; kingdom Fungi; phylum Basidiomycota; class Agaricomycetes; order Agaricales; family Mycenaceae; genus Mycena; species Mycena galericulata. The sequence continues at coordinate 189,115 of JARKIA010000185.1, forward strand.
TACTCGAATACTTACCTCTACAGTTACTTAGTATCTATTTCTATGCTTTCTTAGCTATGCTCTCTCCTTTGTATACATATTACGATTGCCAGTGTAGAACCATTGTACACTCCGAAATACTACTACTGGAATGATAACTGGGTACAGAAAATGAGGAAAAATCAAATCCACTTGGTTTTACAGTAAATGCGTTTTGCGCCGGACGATTCATAATTGTAGCCGTCCTAGACCAGCGACTTGGCCACAAACTCCTCGGCCTCCCGGCGGAGCCCGGACTCGAACCTCGAATCCGTTTCGCGCCAAACAGTTTGTAATTGTAGCGGCCCTAGACCCGCGACTTGGCCACAAACTCCTTATCCTCCGGGCTCAGCCCATACTCGAACTTCGAAAATGTATCCGCTGCTTCGATGAACTCGCGCCGAATGATTTCAGCCTTCTCACCCGTGCGAGGGGTGATCCTACACTTGAACGGAGCAGGTCCGGTCGTAAGACCCTGTCCGAGGGTCAATTCCGTCATTGAGAATGAAAGATCATTGACCTTCGTGTAAGCAGCCTGAGAGGTATCCGCCTTGACAGAGTTACCCTCCGCATCGATGTCTGACTCGAAGTTGAATGCCCAGACGAGGTTCATGGCGTTGATGTTCTGATCGCTGCGTTGAGTGATGAAATTGACAGGGAACCTCGAGGCATACGATGGAGTTTTGAGCCAAATGAACACCGGGACAAAACCTCTGTCCGTGCGAAGGGTGTTAGAATTTTAAAACCATGAAAAATCGGGAGCACTAACGCGACCGGTTCCGAACGCCAAAGTTTCCCGCAGGGAGCTCCCATCGACACCGAGCTTCGTTCCGTGTTCGGTCAATAGATATCGTTCCGGAATGAAATCCTCCGGGTCATCGTATAGCGCTAAAAATGGTTGGACGAGTTGTTGAACAGGAACATTACTTGCCTGGGTCATGGTACATTCCCCCTGCAACGGGATGAGACATTTTCTTTCCCGGTTTTATGCACTCACAAGTGTTGACGAATATCATGGCACCCTTAGGAATAATATAGCCTTGGTACTGTATTGATGCGGTCATCGTCAGGTGTGTTAAAGAAGCCAATGCCATAAGTACCTCCTCCGGAGCTATCGTTGCATGAGGGATTGCAAGGGGGAGGACGGGGCGAAACCGATGCGCCTAGAGAAACATGTGTCAGTAACCTACTATTTAAACCAGTTATAGACAAAGTAAACTCACCTCCAGAATCATGGCACGAATATAAGGCATATGTTCAAGATCATCCAAAGTCGGCAGGCGATGTTCGCCAACCACACGATCGATTTCCTCGTGCGCTTTCTTCCGCGCATCGGGATAAGCTACCAAGGCCAGGATTAGAGTGCTCAGATAAGATGAGGTTGTTTCTGATCCGCCTTCGACGAGCACGCCAGCGGGATACCTGGTAGTAGCGTTAGTTTCGTGTCGGCATTTGTTGGGGAAAATCAACCCGGTCATCTCCCTATCCATCCCGAATTCATCTTGCCTCACTAGCAACTCCTCTATATAGCTCCCATTTTCACCCCCACTATGCACTCTCTCTGCCGCCTCATCCACAAGCCCAAAATACAGAGCCCTCTGTAATGCCCGAACATTCTTAGAATCACGCTTCCATTTGGCCCATCGCTCGGGAACGAGCTTCAAGAGAGGGATCATGTCGACAGGGGGCGTAGCACCAAACTCGAGAAGGAGCTCCCATTCATGCTCGACATGAAAGAATGCGGTGGTTTCGGGTGTCTCGTACCGCGGCGCGCGTTTACCACATAGAACTGAGAGGATGACGGAACTCGAGTAACGTCGTATATGGTTATAGAAAGACTTAGAAACGGATATTGAGAGTCCCAGGATTGGATCCAAGATATGGACAAACCTCCGGTGTACACAAAATATCGTGAAGCAGTTGCGTCGCTTCGGCCTGTTGGATGGGAAGATGACGAGCAGTGGCTTGAGGCGTTAGAATGGCGTGCGCTGCCCGCCTAAGCGTCCTCCAAGTATCGCCTGAATTAAACAGATAAGCTATTTCAATTACTGACATCCGGACGTGGAACACGCCTGCATACCATAATGGGCTAGCCCCAGATTCAATCCTCCGGTTACAAGATCCCCCACGTGAATGTTTGGCCTGTCCGAGGTCGTCGCACTCCGTTTATCCATTATTTCTTTGACTGCAGCAGCGTCGGTGAGGACAACTACTGTACCGGGACCTAATTTCAGCTAGAGGCGATGGAATCAGGGTCATGTAATATGGTATGAGCGCAGATACACTTGCTGAATAAATTCCGCCGTATTTCCGTGCCCATTCTGTGAATCTACCCGAATCTTGAGCATGGAGCAGCGATCGAGGGCGGCATGTACGCACTTGTAGTAGATAAATTCCTTCGGAAATATGTGGAGGTTCCCGAGGATGGGCAGAGTGGGTGGCCCAGGCGGAAGTCCCTTTTCGCGAGCCCCCACACTTCTGAGAAATAAGGCAGCACAGAGAAGTATCAGAGTTAGAGTGACGAGGATGGCCATGATAACGGGCGATGAAAGAGGATTGCCCTTGGCAGGCGGCTGCCAGAAGCTTAAACATGCTGCCTGACTATCTCCGACACCCCATATGGAACATAATTCGGACACAATACGCGGCGTTTAGTCTGGCACAAGCGGGGCCAGATGTGGATCCCTGTGCAGCGGGACCATGAACGGCCCGGGATCAGCAGAGTCCTCGGTCGCGTTAGATTCGTAGAACAAGGAGCCCGGTTTCGGCTTGGGTCGTTATTCTTCCCAAACGTTACGATAACGAGACATGATCAGAGCTGATCCTTCCGATGTCGTCTGACAATTTCGAGGCCATGCCAGTGCAAGAAGTCTTGAAATCTTCGTGAGTAGGTTCAAACACTGTCGAGAGCCGCCTCGAGCCGCTTTCATATAGAGCTATTGAATTGCATGCCTGCCCTTGCCATACTGTTGCCTTGCAATTGAATGTTGCAACTCGCCAGATCCCCAGATATCCCTGTACTTGTAAAGTTGTAAGCTGTGCAGCCGTGTTGAGGCTGTGATCCAATTCTTAGTGAGAGCCTGAAAGGACTGAAAGATTCTAGGCTGTTTTCCCACCGAAGTTTCCGCGCCGACGAGATTGAACGGCGAGTCTGTCGAGAAGAGAGAAGAGTTGACCTGAAAAGCCATTCTGCTCGTGGCTGTGACGTACATGTTGTCGCGTGTTTTCCGAGCCGCTCTTGCGTCGAGACTACGCCCGTCGGCTCACCCCACCGTGCACGCTCGCTTTGGAACTGCTACAAGAACCGTTCTGTCACCCGCGCTGTGTGACCACAAACCATGTCCTCCAAATCGTCGGGCTCAGGGTCGAAGCCTCTGAAACGCACGTCGGACTTGTCCTATGCATCCGTCATGCTTTTCTGGAGGATAGTCACAGGGTTATTCTTCCGCGAGATCAGGTCCAGAGGGTCTTTCAATATCCCGAAAGAAGGCCCCGTCATCTTCGTTGGGGCCCCGCATAATAACCAGGTGCGTGTCGGCGCAGTATCCGATACATTCGTGCTAACTTTTACCAGTTTCTCGATTTATTGTTGGGGCTGGAGGTGTACAAGGAAAGCGGGCGTCGTGTGCAATTCCTTGTGGCTGCTGCCAGCATGCAAAGAGCGGTCATTGGTTTCTTTGCGCGCTTGATTGAAAGCAGTACGTTGCGGGCCGCATGTTCCTTAATTAGACAGACTCAGGTCCACTCTAGTTCCTGTTGCGCGCGCCGCCGACTCGGTCAAGCCCGGTATTGGCCGCATCCGTATATCTTCTGACGACCCCTGTCTCGTCCTTGGCGAAGGGACGCGCTTCACATCCGACTTCACGCCCCGAATGCAGATCATGCTTCCGAAGTCTCTCGACAGCGCCGCTGCAGAAGTCCTTGAAGTCATTTCTGACACGGAACTCAAGATTAAGAAGGAGTTCGGCACCACCGAGGGCGAGAAGAGCACGGATAAATTACGGGAGGCGACGGAGACGCAGGGCGTGGAGTTCCGTAAACTCCCGTTTGTGGACCAGCAGGATATGTACCGGCACGTATACGACTGCCTTAATCGTGGTGGGAGCATTGGCATTTTCCCTGAAGGTTCACCCTCCCTTCTTGGCATCCTGATAATCTTGTTTGACGCGGTTCTTAGGTGGTAGCCATGACCGGACAGACCTGCTTCCTCTCAAAGCTGGAGTATCCATCATGGCACTGGGGGCGATGGCCAACGACCCCAACGTCCGCGTCAAAATTGTGCCCGTCGGGCTCTCTTACTTCCACGCGCATAAATTCCGGTCTCGCGCGGTGGTAGAGTTCGGCCACGCGCTCGATGTCCCGGCGGAGTTAGTAGATATGTTCAAGCAGGGCGGCACTCAGAAGCGGGAGGCCGTTGCGAAATTCTTAGACTTGATCTTCAACGCTCTGAAAACGGTCACTGTCCGCGCTCCCGACTACGAAACTCTAATGGTTGGGTTTCATGAATATTTCACGTTCTAGGCTAATTTGGCTATCATCATTCCAGCTCATCCAAGCCGTTCGCCGGCTGTACAAAACACCCAGCCAACATCTGACACTCGGACAAGTCGTCGAGTTGAACCGCCGACTGTTGGAGGGGTACGAGCACTTCAAAGATCTCCCCCGAGTCCAGAATCTTCGAAAGGACGTCCTCAAGTACAACCGACTGGTTCGTGACATGGGGCTCAGGGATCACCAAGTAAGTTCAAACAGATCGTACAGCGCTCTGCGCCGACAGCTCCATAGGTACCGCGTGCTCAACGCGCCGGGTGGAAGACGCTCGCATTGCTGACATACCGCGTCGGTCTGCTCGCCGTGTGGTCGACATTTGCTCTTCCGGGCGTTATATTGAACAGCCCCATATTCATCCTCGCCTCGATCATATCGCGGAGGAAGGCCAAAGGTGACTCTGCTCATTATTCCTCAAGAAATTTCTGACACTGGGTTCAGAGGCGCTCGCTGCGTCGAGAGTCAAGATCGCTGCGCGCGATGTACTTGCGACATGGAAGGTCCTCATCTCACTCGGCGTCGCCCCGGTGCTCTACGTGCTGTACGCGTGCATTGGCACGCTCCTCGCCATCCGCGCCAACGCGCCTCTCAAGTGGCGGTACATCACGCCCTTATTAGTTCTCTTTGGTGTGCCGGCGATGAGTTACGCGGCGCTGAAATTCGGCGAGGCGGGCATGGACGTGTTGAAGTATGGTGAATTTGTTTTTTATTCGAACAACATTTCTCATATACACAGGTCTCTCCCGCCGCTGATTGCTGCGGCCATCCCGGGCCACCAGAAGTCGCTTGATAAGCTGAAGGCAATGCGTGTCCAACTGTCGAACGAAGTGTCCGAACTCATCAACGACTTTGGACCGAACCTCTACGAGGACTTCAACGAGGTGGGTACTTAATGTTGAACAATACATCCGCCGCGTATCTCAACGAACGATTTATCTAGTGGCGTATCCTCGTTCCCTCGGCCAGCGTCCCGCCATCCAGCGGCACTCCGGGCCTCTGGAGAAGAAAAAGCGGCACCGGCGCCGTCGATGCGCAGGGTTTGGGTCTCACGCATCCGATGACCTGGCTGGACGAGCGCATCTTTGGCTTCCGCGCGGCGGCTACTGCTCCCAACTCGGACGAAGAGGACGGGGGCGACTACGACAACGTCATTGGGTTCATTCCGGGGCTTAAGGGGATGTTGTCGCCGTCCGCTGGGCCTTCGCGGAGCCGAAATAGCTCGTATGCGGACTTGCAGCGCCTTCGGATGACGGCGCAGGATGGGTCGAAGCATTAACCTGGCAAGTTACTTACTTGTAGACCTTTACTTCGTCCAGGATCACGTCGCTGTACATTATTTACTGTGCCTGCACATAGTTAACACACACGTCGTTTATATTATTTTTGGTTGGTTAGTCGCTCCGATGCATGATCGCGTCGACAGCGTCGCGCACCCCGTCCTCCCAGTCATCCCAACAGAGGCCCAGAAGAACGCTGTCCCTGCTCAGACAGTTCGGGTTTGGATCCCCTTCTCTGATCTTTGCCCCGTTTCCGTCCTCTATCTTCCCCTCCGCCAACACCCGGTCCCACCGCAAAAGCGCCTCCTTGCGAAACCCCATCCGCTCCGCGGCGCGTATACTGTGCACGTTGAGTGCATTGGTCGTCCACGCGACGCGCCGCAGGCCGAGTCCACCAGCGGCGGGTGTGTCGAGCGCCCAGTGTAGGAGGAGCCCCGCCGCGTTTGACGTGACATGGGTGCGCTGGAAGCGCGGGAGGGTGACTATTCCGAGTTCAGCGCTCAGGTTGGCGGTCGACGCGTAGTGGAGGTCCACGATGCCTGCGAGCTCCGCAGATTTACGGTCAACCACGGCGAAGAGGGCCATATTTTTGGTGCGCCATGTCTCGATGTTGGCAATGAACTCGGAGGCCGTACCAACTGAGGAGAAGTAGGTGAAGAGGGCGTCGGAGGCACTGGCGCGGAAGGCTTCGGCGTGCGAGGACTGGGAGGCGTCAGTTTGTACGCTGCATGAAGGACACAGCGTCCACACGTACATTGAAGGGGACAAGTGTCACATGGTCATTCTCCAGTTCTTGGGGGATAGGGAAGCAGAAACTCGCGTTGACGACCTCTGTGTAACCCATTTTGCTCTTGGAAGGTCGTGGTCAACTTCTCACAGCTATCCCCGTTTGTTCTCGCATAATGTGTGTGTTCATTCGGCCCGAAAACAAAATTCAACAAAGTCAGGAGAATGCAACATGAAAAATCGACCAGCGCAAGGGATGTAGCGGTGGCATTAGACAAGATTTCAGCGACCGACATTCTAACGAAATCGTCCACCCCAGAACCTTGAATCATGATTGTAATTAAAAGTTCAATTTGCTCGATGACAAATGGAACCGCACATCAAAGCAAAGCTTATCCTAGGCTATCGAATTTATAGTCTGCCCGCAATGAAAGCAGTGTTTGTTGTCCTTTTTTCTGGCTGGAGAGAGTCAAGTTCAAGCTGCATTGGGCACGTACTCTAGATCTACCGGCCCATTGTAGCGTCGTCGCTCCTCGTTCATCCGCTTCGTCGCATGATCGCGTCGACGGCCTCACGCGCGCCACCTTCCCAGTCGTCCCAACACAGGCCCAGAACAACGCTGTCCGCACCAACACAGTTCGGCTTTGAATCCCCTCCTCTGATCGTTCCCCCATTTCCGGCCGCCGCCTTCCACTCCGGCAACACCCTGTCCCACCTCAAAACCCCTTCCCTGCGGAATCCAAGCCGCTCCGCGGCGCGCACACTCCCCACATTCTGCGTATTAGCCATCCACGCGACGCGGCGCAGGCCGAGTCCACCCGCGGCGGGCGCGTCGAGGACCCAGCGTAGAAGGAGTCCCGCCGCGTTTGACGTGACGTGCGTGCGCTGGAAGCGCGGCAGCGTGATTATGAACCCGACTTCGGTACACAAGTTCGCGGCGTCGGTGTTGATGAGGCCGATCGTGCCTGCGAATTCCCCAGATTCTACGTCGATCACGGCGAAGAGCACCCTGCCCGGGTCGGGCTTGACGCGCGTCTCGACGGAGTAAATGAAGGCTTGGGTCGTCGCAAAGGGCCCCGAGAGGAGGTACGTGAAGAGAGCATCGTTGGCGCCTGCGCAGAAGGCGTCGGCGTGCACGGATGTCTGCGGGTGGTCAGTGTGCGGAATACCTCGGACAAAGACGCGTACCGAGAATGTGACGAGCTTTACACGCGCGTTCTCTAGTACTTGAGGGACGGGGAAGCAGAAATTAGCGTTGACGTCGTCCATTCTTTGCCAGTCGTGGTGTGAGTCAACTCGAGAGTGACTCATTCGGCAAACGCGACGTGAACTTGAAGAAGTTAAGCAGTGTTTGCTTGGTAATTAGCCCCCCCCCGCCTTTCAATGTCACCGTAGTTGGATGTTGAACTCATGTCCTGATAGGTATTGAAGTTATTCATTCTAGCGGGACCGCGCAGGAATATCCTACCTGCCTACCTGAAAACTCACACAGATTTTGCTGAGATTACCGTTCTGGATAGAAGTCAACCAAAGTATGACGTACGATGTCAATGGTAGCGAATTCGGACAAGGATTCCCAGACGACGTCGGGCTGGTATTATACAGCGTAATATACAACAATTTCAGCACTTCGAACGCGGTTGACCCATCCTGGGAACTGCGATAAATGAGCTCAATTGTGGATGACATGAGGGCTGACGATCGTACGTACCATTGCCCTGGCTATGATAGAGATACAGTCCCCTGGAGCAAGCATATCAATAAATCCGGCCCCGTCTCCGCTCCCGTTTCTCTCCTTCAGGTCAGGTTCCGTGGAGTCAACTGCCCAGACGATAGTGTGGGGGAGAAGCTTTTTATGGGCACATCGATTTGTCTGGATACGCCATCGACCGCCGTCCTCGGCTGAGTTCTTGACTTCGATCCAGGGGCGCCTAAATTTGATGAGTCCCATCGTCAGTGCCCAACGTCGCCATCCGCGCAGCGCCGGCGGTTCCCCTGGTCGCATAATCGCTGCTTCGAACCAGGTGTACGAGCCGTCGTAGGTCCCTGCACAATAATGATGTATATTAGTAGGAAGACAACCTAATGGTTTAATTACAATAGAAGTGAGAGCCGTACCGTGGTACTGCGGCGTGCTACTCCACCCCTGATCACCGCTCAGGATGTAGAATTCCACCCGCTTCACTCGCAGACGCGCACCGGGCCCACCGAGCTCTCTTATGGAGGGAAACGGGGGAGTGACAAGGTAGGACCGGGCGGCGTTGTGTTCCGGACTACTCGCCGCGGTTAACGTCATGCTTGTGTCCCGCGCAGCGAGTATCCGGGGCCAGTACTCCGCGTCGTCGAGGATTGTGTTCACCAGTTCCGGGGGTAGAAACCGGAGGAAGAGGTGCCGGACTTTGAACACGTCCTGGGGCGAGGAGGGGGAGTAATGTGAGGGAGGCTGCCTGGTGCTGTTGGGTTCTAGGATTTGGCGTGGGCGTGGGCCCGGGTGGGGACCCGCGGATGTACGCGGCGGGGAAAGCCAGAAATTCGGGAGCTTTAGGAAGACTAGGAAAGCCACCAGAGGCCAGAAGATAAGCCGATGTAGTACATCCCAGCTCATGTCAGTGGATAACTGGGTAACTGCCAGTGGGTTGGGCAAGGGTTGGGTGCAACGGATTGAGAGTCCCGTGACGGCTTCGATGACACATGTGGCTGTTCCCAATCAGGTAGGTTTCTCCAACATTTTCGGATGCCCGCTACTCTAAAGTTGTGGGGTAAGTACTTGGACGTCTGGACCCTAGGCGCGGCGAGGACAGGCTCAAGTCTGGCTGGTAATTAATTAACGAGTATCTAAAACACTCCCACTGGTCTCACGGTTAAGTTTGAACCTGTAGTGACCTGGACCCCGCGGCATGGGGTTCTACTCTCCGTCGTAGAGTCCTCACTTTTGGAGACAACCATATTGTCAAGGCAGAATATTTGTCAATTTCTCTCCGAGACCATCGGAAGCGGTGAATGCAAACGTCTTTTACCAGCGTAGATGTACGTTCCATTGCTTTCCCTTCTGTATCATCACAATTGTAATTATCATCCCAGAGGCCGGCGTTGACGCATATTTTGCTGAAATTCGACCATTCTGGATAAAAGTCAACCAAAGTAAGACGTACGATGTCAATGGTAGCGAGTCAGGTATTCCGAAAAGGATTCTCAGATGGCATCGGGCTGGTATCATACAGCGTAATATACAACAATTTCAGCACTTCGTACGCGGTTGACCCATCCTGGGAACTGCAATGAATGAGCTCAATTGTGTGGATGAAATGAGGGCTGACGATCGTACGTACCATTGCCCTGGCTATGATAGAGATACAGTCCCCTGGAGCAAGCATATCAATAAATCCGGCCCCGTCTCCGCTCCCGTTTCTCTCCTTCAAGTCAGGTTCCGCGGAGTCAACTGCCCAGACGATCGTGTGGAGGAGAGGATTCTTATCGGCACATCGATTTGTCTGGATACGCCATCGACCGCTGTCCTCGGCTACGTTCTTGACTTCGATCCAGGGACGCCTCTGACGAAATCTAGTGAGTCCCATCATCAGTGCCCAGCGTCGCCATCCGCGCAGCGCGGGCGGCTCCCCTGGTCGCACAATCGCCGCTTCGAACCAGGTGTACGAGCCGTCGTAGGTCCCTGCACGATAATGATGTATATTAGTAGGAAGACAACCTGATGGTTTGATTACAATAAAGTGAGAGCCTTACCGTGGTACTGCGGCGTGCTACTCCACCCCTGATCGCCGCTCAGGATGTAGAATTCCACCCGCCTCACTCGCAGACGCGCACCAGGCCCACCGAGCTTTCTTATGGAGGGAAACGGGGGAGTGACAAGGTAGCACCGGGCGACGTTGTGTTCCGGGCTGCTCGCCGCGGGTAACGTCATGCTTGTGTCCCGCGCAGCGAGTATCCAGGGCCAGTACTCCGCATCGTCGAGGATAGGGTTCACCAGCTCCGGGGGTAGAAAACGGAGGAAGAAGTGCCGAACTTTGAACACGTCCTGGGGCGAGGAGGGGGAGTAATGTGGGGGAGGCTGCCAGGTGTTGTTGGGTTGCCGGGAAAACCAGAAATCCGGGAGCTTTAGGAAGACGAAGAAAGCCACCAAAGGCCAGAGGATAAACCCTACATCCCAGCTCATGCCAGTGGGTTTGGTGCAACGGATTGAGAAACTCGCAGCCGGGCTTTCGACGACACGTGTCCAACTTGGACGTCTCGACCCCAGGGCCCAGGCAGGCCCCCGGTCACTTACGCCTAGGTCGGTCCGATTTTCGACAAAGATTTTGACTGATTTACTCTATGAAATTTGGCCTTTCGAGGCTGTTTTACTCTATGTCGGACCGATTTTTACCCAAAAAATATTCAATTTTCCACCTCACGGCATTTTTTTAGCCCATTTCCCATCTTTTAGCCCGTGTTTGCGGTCCCAAGCGTTGTGGCTGACGATTTAGATCAATGTGCGAGTTTCAGTAATTTTTTTTTGCTACCCATGCTTCTCAAAAATTTCCCGCCTGCGGCGCGATTTACTCTATCGCAGACCGAGTTCGCCCATCTGGACGCTGATTTACTCTATATCACGGACCCAAAAACACCAAATTTCGGGCACTGATTTACTCTATCTCGGACCGACCTAGGCGTAAGTGACCGGGGGCCTGCCCAGGCGCGGCGAGGACAGCAAGTCTGCCTCGGCAATCAATCAACGAGTAATTACTGGGCTCACGGTTGAGTTCGAACCTGCAGTGACCTGCAGTGGACCCGCGGCACTACAACAAACGAGGTACGAGTAAATATTGTTGTAACGTCTGTTTATAAGAGACTACCGCGGCACTGGGTTCTGCTCTTGGAGATCTCTCGTATGAAGTGGGAAAACTCTACGAACGTTGTCCCACTTCATAGAGACGGTCTATTCTGCTCTCCATCATGGAGTACTCACTTTTGGAGACAACGATATTGTCAAGGCGGATACTTGTCAATTTGTCTCGTGGAATATCAGAGTTGTTGTCCCCGAGTACCGTTTACCTCCACCAGTTGATGTTGAATTTTATGTCAACACAAATCACGCTCGCGGAGATGAAAAAAAGCTTCTCTTGCTCAGCTTCGTCGAAAATCACGAATATAATACGCCGTCTAAGTCTAAGCGCACGCGAAATGCTCGCCAATGTCGACCCTTCGGTTATCTGGGGCGACGACCGCGTCAACTTGCGTGTGTATACGAGCTTGCGAGACCGGAAAACCCGCCACTACGCGTGTTGTTGTGCAAGAAAAGCGCCAGTGTCGAAGTTTGTGGGGATATACGGGAGAGAGATAAGTATAAAGATTGGCGAGAATTCGATGAGTGAATGAGTTGATCTACATAATATCATTATCGCACATTTGATGCTTCGGGATGCCACGCAATAGTATAATGTCCATCTGTCAATGATGAATTACACAAGCATGTCGAACGACTCTATCCAACACCGTGAGGCTAGAAACATCACCGAAAGTCAGCTCAAGTCAGAATTACAAGAGGATGAGTGACGAACGCGGCTGAACCTCTCCTCTTCGCCTCTTCGCGACAAAAAGATCGGCCATGGCCCAGTAGTCGAGTCCCCCCTGTGTCCCTGCTTTCCAATCGCCTGGAAAGTCCTCCGTGTTGGTTGCCATCAGAATGAAACGCGGGTCGTCGATGGACAGTTCACGACACCTATCTGGCAGCGACTCTGTGAACCATTCGTTGTACCAGCTGATTAAGACCTGCAATCGTTGGCAGTTGGACAGCACTCCGCTCAAGAACGAACGGGGGGCGTCTGCGAGATGCAAATGAGTGAGACAGGGCAGGGATGCGAGCCCTGTTTGTAGCTCGTCCAATCCAACAGCCCCAGATAGGTTATCGTGCGGCATGCCCAAATGTGTAAGGGCTGCGAACGCGGGCAACGATAGATCGACCAGTGCTGGATAGAACATTTGTCTCAGGAATATCTCCAACCGCCGAAACTTCATAGCTCCGAGATGAGGTAGGAGAAAGGTGGGGCGAGTCAAGTAAACGGCAAGATTCTGGACGCCGCTGCAGGCGGGAAACAGCAGCGATAGTGTCTCTTCGTTGATGTAGCCGTAAATCAGGAGATTCCGAACATTTTCCTTGAGGAAAGCGGCCGGTTTCATTTCGAGCGCGTCGAGGAGCGCTGGATTGTGAAGATTTCGAGTGAAAGGATTTTTGGATACAAGCGAGGAGCCAATGATGAGCGTCTCGTAGAGGAGGGGTTCAATCCTGAAAGGCAAGCACAATGAGAAGCTCCCTTGTTAGTCAAAGTCGTCAGACTTACCACACGCAAACGCGGCGGGCAACGCGTAGAAGAGTTGGCATGGTCTCGGGATGGCGTCTGGCCGCTGTCTCGAAGATCCTCAACTCCAACTCCAGGGGAAATTTCTGTTCGGATTGATCATCATGGGTCGAGCAGAGATTAGAGCTCATCGAAGTTGGTGGACAAGGAGTGTTTTGACAGGCGGACGCTGAACAAACTATCACTGATCAGCAACGTCAATCACGGCCCGGATTCCCGCCCAACTTTTTTTGAGAGTAATTTTAGTGAGTACTTGGTGGCGGAAAACAGGTTCTCAATTTTCCATGAGTACACTCATTACTGTGAAATTTGGTCGCTGTAAAAATTGTCGGCGACAGAAAATGTATACAGTGGCACTCACTCGTCTTGCCAGCTCATTTCCAGGGTTACGGACTACGCGGATTAAGTCAGAAACTGGTTCAATCTCTTCTTTTCCGTGGTTTACCAAGATTTACAACGTTCAAGTTGAAGTTCAAACTCGGGCCTTACCCCGCTGATCTGAACATTATCGCACTGCCCTGTACTCTCGTCCTCCCCATCGCATTTGGCCTATTTTTTCATTTTACATGTTGAAATCGGACACGAATATTGCCTGTAGCTTCCGCAGGAACTTATCCAGTTCTGCGATCTTTAGCAGACAAAAAAAAGGCCATCTCTCCAGTGATGCCTTGGGAGGAATCGAACCTCCTTCTCCTTTCGAACCGATGCGCTGGCTTGCTACAGCTTCAAGGGGATCATTATGATCCATGAAGGCTCTTCAGGGATGATTCACGGCCTGGCTAAGTACGCCGCATTCTGAAGAGTCTGGTGCAGAGTTGCAGAGGAGGGGGGACCTGAACGTCCACCCAGCAGGAGATCTGAAGAAAGGACAGATAATGCACGGATGGAAACAGAAAAAAAAATGAACGTCTCACGCCAAAAAGCTTGAAAGAACACCTAAGGGAGGGCCTCCAGTCCAACGAAGGAACAAAGTTCAAAATTCATGTTCAAGAACATGATACATGCGTCCGAGACAACTGTTAGAGGTTCGAAGGCTAGAGGCGACATGGCCCGCAAGTCAGTATTGTTAGCGTAAACAAAAGTACGGATATTCTAGATCCGTCGCAAACCTGAAGTACATAAACCTGAAAGGTTTCAAACCATTGGGAAGCCCCCAGACGGACTCGAACCCCAATCTTCTCGTTGCAGACAACAGCGCAAGGATTGATGTGCACGCGTCGATTGCCAGTAATCCTCGGAGGTTAGAGGAGTACGAGTATCTTGCAATGCGAAGCCGGAAAAGGATGTTACGGGCGAATTACGATGAACGTCGGCGAACCCCGCCGCCCACGTGGGTCCATGCGCAGGCGGGATTGATGTCGGCCGAGCGCGCCGAATATATCCGAAGCGGCACAAGCGCACAAAGGCGATGGCGGGCTGGACGTACTCGTCGCATCCATTAAGGAAGCTCTATAAATTAAAGTATGCGAGCACCACAGGATGAGCAGATTTTCCCAGCGCACGTATCACCAGACAATGACATTGCCAGCGCTGGCCGCCACAAGGGTTAGGGCATGGATATTTCCGGGCGCCTCAAGCATTCGAGGGAATATTCGAGACGTCACGATGCTCCAGCCGCCGCAGCCCGAGGTACAAGCACACAGAACGCAAGATTGAGAATCGAGATCCACTTTTACGCCCTCATACAAGCGAAGCGGGCCACGATAGACTGAGTGAGACGGAGACTCAGATGCCCGCACGCCGCACGTCGCACATGCGCGTCGATGTGGGCACTGGGGGCAACCCGGGATTGGGGACTTGCGGGAGAGTTAGAGCGCCGGGCTAACCGAATTGGGATATCCTGCGGATCGAAGGATGGAAGCGGAACGGAGGGGCGGGAGGGCGAGATGTGGGGCTTGGGAGGGTGGGGAGTGGAGGAGAGTACGGCGAAGAGGACAGAGGATGAAGACAGGAGGAGCAGGAGGAAAGAGGGAGGAGGGGGGGAGTGTGGTAGGCCATGAGGATGGAGGCACGAAGAGCGAGAGGGAAGAGGGACGGGAGGAAGGGGAGGAAGGGGATGAGCAGGAGGGACGGAGGTGGGGTGCTTCGGAGAGGGAGGGTAAGGAACGAAAGGGAGGAGGAGGGAAGCGGGAGGAGGAAGGAGGAAGGGGATGGAGCTTTCGATAGGACGGAGACATGACAAGAGAAGACGGTGGTGGGAGGAAGGACCAAGGGGAGGGGAGGGCGAGAGAAGCAGAGGTGCAAGACTATTGAGGTCATACACGGACGTGAAAAGAAACACGAGAACAGATAGACCATAGATTCGAGCGAAAATGACCGTACATGCAAGAAAGGCATAGAATTGAAGGGTGTGTCTCGCAGACGAGAAGAGAAGACCTAGCTAAAAAAAAAAGTACCATGAAAGAACAGAAAAAAAGAGAAGAGAAACATGAAGGGAAGAGGGATACACGGGGGACGTACATACATACAACACGTAGTGGAGCGGGGTACGGTAAGGATAGATAGAGGATAAGACAAGCGATAGCAAGGTCATAGCGGCTGGGTGGGGGAGGCGAGTTCCGATCCGTCCGTCCGTCCTTCAACTTGGGTCAAGAAGCGAAACGACAGTGATCTGGGCGTGCAGAGAGGGAGACTAGGCCTGAAAGCGAGTCAGATGAGGTCGTAGGCGGAGATATAAGAGGAAAAGGGTCGGGGGAGGAACGGGACGCACCTCCGCCTCGGCGGCAGCCTCTGCCTCTGTTTCTTCAGCGATGGTCTCGCCGACAGCGGGGGCCGAGGACGCTGGGGCCGTGGCGTCAGCCTGTGCAGTAGGGTGTTAGTCAGCACACGAGACAAGCACGAGGGACGGCGGGAACAAGGAAGGGGAGACACTGACGACACTGACCTTGGACGCAGGCTTCTTTGAGTTGGCGCGCGATGCGGGCTTGACAGATGCCTTGGAGGCGGGCTTCGCTGATGCCTTGGAAGACGGTTTCGCAGCCTTGGAGCTGGGTTTGGCGGCTGCTGCCTTGCTTGCTGGCTTCGACCCAGGTGCAGCCTTGGAGGCAGGCTTGGCCTGAAGAAGAGAGTACGTGAGTTGGTCGCGTGTACGATGTTATCGATCAGACTGACCTTTTTCGCGGGTGGGGCCTCGGCATCGTCTGCGGCTTCCTCCTCGCCGTTGGCCTCTGGAGCCTCCTTGCGCTTGCGTCCTCGCTTGGGCTTCTCGGCGCCGTCCTCGCCCTCCTTAGCCTCCTTCTTCGCGCGCGGCTTCGCGACCTTCTTCACGGGCGCCTCGACCTTGGGCAGCTCCTTGATACGGCTCGAGCGACGGGGCTCAGCAGCAGTGGAGTCTCCTTCCGCAGCAGCAGCTTTTCTGGGCATCTTCGAGGGATGGGATGGGCGGGAAAGGGAAATTTGGAAACGGGGGAAAAGTGGGGGAAAGATGAGCGCAGGAGGCAAGACGCGTGAGGACAGCCAACGTTGTGTATTGTTTGGGTCATGCGCCCCATTTTCCCATCACGTGCGTCGCGTCAAGCGATCAACACTTTCTGCTTTTTTCGCGTCCTTTAGCTTAGAGATGGATATGGAGGCCTATAATTGTGTCTGGACGTGTCTTATACTTACCTCTTTGGGAGCGTGAGGTTTGGACTCGTTCAGAATTGGAACTACGCCAACTCGGCTAATTCAGGTAATAATGCACGGACCACTTTATGAATCCCACTCATGTTATGGCTCATTTCAATACATAATCCGAGCTCTACGGTACTCATGGATACAAATATATCTCTGAGATTTATCCCGGCGTTATAGCCGGCTCTTGGCCTTCTGAAAGGACCGGAAATTGTGTTTGAATCCCAGCGAATATACTGGCAATCCTCGATTCGGATCGCCAGTATAATCCCATCCGTGGAGGATTTCGGGATCAATTATTTTCGGGGAAATTGGAAGACCGAAATGGTCTCTGACTTCGCTTAATTGCAAGAATCGACATTTATCCACAGAATGCACTCATTTACTTACCGGAATATCCGAGAGGAGAAATGGACCCACGAAGCCTTCGTGGATCGCTGCGGTACTGCGGTCACCTACTGAAGAGGCATCAATATGATAGCCCTGCAGTGAATAAGACGAGGTTCGATCTCCTCCCGTGGGCACTGGGTATAGTCCAAGAAGTCCGCATCGTCTTTTTCCCTCCAAGTTCGACAAATCTCAGGCACTTCCAAACCAGCAACATTTCTCAAGAATGCTTCCATGAAGATACACAAATGCACATCCAGAGGAATCGCTCGTGGTCGCCTCTGATGTTCGTTTCCTGAGCATCAATCGTACCGAGAAGGAAGACCAAATCCTCCTGAGGGCGTGCATGTGCAAGCCACGATTCTTTCCCCTTCAACTTACCCTCGATATTTGTCTTTTACCTCGAGAACGGAAGGCTCTATGGATCCCTCGGCATCGTTGACGCGTACATATATATGTACATGGGTTAGGTTCGAATCCTTCCGTGGGCTTTACCAGGCGCAATGAAAACTTTTTGTTTCCTCCTCGACAATTACGAATTCATTCGCTTTTCCGACACAGCTGGAAAGCCTTCGTAGATCGCCTTGTACGCGCATGGACACGAAATGTGAATTCATAGGAGGTTCGATCTCTCTCTTGGATCACGATATATTAGGTAGGTAATGATGGCTATTTTGCTGTAACACGTCCCGAGTGATTCAGCGAGGTAGCCAGAAAGACCTCGTCGACCACCTCAAACTCTTGTTTGAACTTTTCAAAAGTGTTCAGCGAGGACGAGGACGCGGAGGTTCAATTCCTCCCGTGCTCATCACACCGAAATCGTGAGTATATTTTTCAACCCAACGCTGACGTTGATTGAAACCCGTTCCGAAGGCAGATATTTTCTTTTTCGGGCAGGTCCGGTGGATTGTTGAGACCGTGTCCACTGTGCCCATCGAGTACGACAGAACATCCACTCGGGGAGGTTCGCTCAAGATTACAAAACTATTCGACTCCTGGGATATTCAGAGGCATACCTAGTAAGCCCTCTTGGATCATGGTAGATCACCCCCTATCAGTGGAGAAGGCGAGCATAGATTTGAAGAGGAGACGGAGGTTCGATTCCTCCGGAGGGCCTGAGCGTGGTCTCCAGGGAATATTATATTTTTGTCAATTCATTCCCGATTATCAAGGACGCTCATTTAATTTTAACCGGGGCAATTTGTTTCATTTTGGGTACGCCAAGGGTAGTACGGGTTGTGCAAGTGGGGAAAGTGAGGTGGAATACCCACAATGAATGTGACATGCGTCTGAATCGGAATTCGGGCACAATGAAGTGAGCGAGAGCACGTCCACGTTCAAGAAGAAAACGGGGGCTGGAGCGGGGATTGTGAGAGGTTCGACTGGTGCTGGGGAACTGTAGGCAAAGCATGTGAAGGAGAGATTATGTATACGGTCACGGAGACCGAAATCTCGGGCTTTCTGATGTCATAACCATATCAGCAAGGCGCAACTGTGCGAGGAAAGTTCGAAGTTTACTATGTGTGGCGGAGTTTGAGTTTTGCTTGAAACTTGCTAGTAATGATCTGGTCAGAAGCGGTACGAGTCATTAGGGGTGGAGCTCACGGGGGGAAACAATAAACGTGCCAAAATTGATCAAGGTAGTTTTGCGAATGAAGGGAGATAGGTATGGGAGTTTATGGTACATCGAGCATCGCTGCAACGTTCAACCCCCGCAGCTATGCAAACAATGAATGAGCACACCTCAGCGGTCGGTCAAAATTCACTGTTCGGGATTGTTCAAAGAAAAATGTTCCTATTTTCTCAACCTTGGGCTACCTGGTCATCAGTTGGTCTTGAATGCGGTGGCGGTTCGATAAGACGTACCGTTTTACAAGCGGCATCTGGCTGATTCTCCAGATGTGCGGAGAAGTTGCCTTGATAGTGTCGAGGAGCCAGTCAGAGAGCAACTGTTGCCCTTCTGCGACGGACCCAGATATACACAATTCCTGAATCCCTGGGAACATGGCTAGCCAACTTGGGAACGCTCTGTGGTCTGCTCGAGGTGGCCACCCAGATATGTCCATTTTCTGGACATGGTTAAGCCCCGGCTCAACTTCGCTTTTGTCCTCATCGAAATTTATCCATGGTGTGCTAACACTGTAAAGGTCAAATTTCAAACAGGTGACGGAGGGGTGGGAAGCCACTGCTTTCAAGGCATCTGGAAAATATCGTGAGGAATCGAGATCAGCCTTGATCGAGACACGTCCCAAAAGCGGCAGTTTGTGCATCTGAAGTAAACGGGAAACGACCCGAGGACCAGCGGAAAGATGATTGAGATGCGGCAATGCGGATATGGAGAAGTGGCCAAGTTCTTTGGGCTCAAAACAACTCCAGTCGCTTTTGAACACTAGGCATTCGATTTTCTGGTGTTTCTCGAGGAAAACGGCGAGTGAATTCCATTCCAAATCGCTGTCAATGGAGAGGAATGAAAGGCGAGGTAAAGTCAGGCGCGGAAGGGTACAGCGCCATTCGGCGGGTGAGGAGGCGATGCCGAGTGAGAAGTAAGAGGTGGAAGTGGGAT
Organism: Mycena galericulata; assembly: GCA_029289565.1. NCBI lineage: Eukaryota > Fungi > Basidiomycota > Agaricomycetes > Agaricales > Mycenaceae > Mycena > Mycena galericulata. The sequence goes on from JARKIA010000185.1 coordinate 208,599, forward strand.
TCATGACCACGACAGAGCCGAGGGGAGCTTCTGGCTCAATAAATGACAGTACATGGAAAGTTGAAACAGGCTGCGGCATTACGGCCACAATCGAGTTCAAGAACTTCACTGCTAGTCGCTTTCTGTCAACTTTGGGAGTAGCGTATGGACGGAATACGCGTGATAGGGAGTTGAGCTGGTTCGGGGGGATAGAAGACATAAACCCTCTGTGGATTATACCGACAGGCTTCGACAAGTCGCCAAGTAGGGATACCAAAGCTTTGGAGAGATCGGTCCGGAACGCAGGAGGCGGTGCAGAGAAGGTTAGGGAGATGTGTGGAATGACCGGAAAGTCACCCAGACGTGTTAGGAAACGCCAAATCTCCGATTTTGAGTGCTGGATGTATCGAAACAGATATCAAGGACCTGTAGATGAGGTGTGACAGCGGGATATACCACGCTTAGCGAACAAAAGGTGCGAGTTGGGACATTTTGGAGCTGTTGGGGTTGACTTTGAGAAGCCACTATGCCGTATCGCGCGAGGATAACTGAGGTAGCACTGCGCGCCGCCAAGATATTCATTTGGCGGACCTTGAGAAGCTCAGATTCGGACAGATACTCGCAGATGTAGAAAACGAGCTCCGATGGCAGCCGAAGGAATGAAACTCGGACTCGGACGTCGCTGGCATCCCCGGCGTGGAAGGCGGGATCCGCTTGTGCCTGAAGACGATGAATATGAGGCGTAAAGTGAAGCTTGAAGGTATACCATCGCAATCATGACCCATAGGTCGGGGTAGGTGAAGTACATGGTTAACCAGAATTTCAAACTCCGATCGCGGGATTAATCGGCTCAGTACGCAGACATCCCGTTTTTCGTCTGCTCTTCCGAAATCACTTCGTAAATGGGAGTTCACTTAGTTCTGCTCTCCTAGATTTTTCTATCTGAATCTGGCAGTTGAAAATTAGTTCTTCCCTCGGTTTTGGGGTGTTCAACTAGTACTGTTCCTCACCCTCCGGAAATCTCTTCCGGCTTCCCGAAAACGCCGCGACTTTCAGAGGTTGAACAAACAAACAGGCTTTACGATCTGTATACCTAGGGATTTTGAGTCGAGGGGTTCTAACCAAACATTCCGATGTCCACCACACTCATCAGTAATATCCAAAGTGCTTTTCGGGTCCATAGTAATTGGTACGCTTTTTCTTTCGATTTTCGTTCGCATTCAACTTCCTTTCAGGTTGCATGGATTGCATCCCCGTCACCACCCCCAACGACACCACCGTGCTCCTGGACATCTTTCAGAAGCGGTAGCATGGCCACAGCGAGGTCGCATTTATGGCGGCGGAACGACAGAGCAAATCTGAGTCCCTCGCCACAGTCGGTCTTTAGGAGCGCGGTCTCAAGGTTTCGGCCAAGCTAAGGGTACGGGCGCCGTCGTCTATGACCAAGACTGCTCGTATGAACGCCCGGTACGGTACTTAACCATGTCAGCAAGGCAAAGCTGGGCGGGAAAGTTCACTATCCGTGCCCGATGATTTAATTCCTTGCAAAGACTTGTGTTTTTCCTAAAACGTACTGGTCATGGTCGAAGACACGTCGAAAAGTAGGAGGGACCATCGGCCCGGAAATGTGAAGAACTCGACTCAAGTTCAAACCGTGTATTTCGAAGGAATACGTGTGGGAATGGATGATACTTATGGGACATGAAAGATGATCACTACAACATCCTGAGTGAGCTGTGGAAAAACTCAAACGATCAGTTGAAAGTTACGACTCACATTATTCCAAAAACCTCAGACTCTATTCAACCCTGATTCACTGGCTCTCAGTTAACCTCGACGGCGGCGAGACGTAGTAAAGTACATACTAATTCACAAGAAGCGGCCTCGGCGACTGGCTGAATCGGAGGATGTGCGGACAAGTCGCCTTGACGGCGTCTACGATGCGCTCAGAGAGAAGGACCTGGCCTTCCGCGATGCGCCCAGAGATGCACAGTATCTGAAGGGAGGGAAACATCGCTAGCCAGATGGGGAGTGCGGTGTGGTCCGCTTGGTGCGGCCACGAAGATATGGCCATAGTCCTTATATAGCGAAGTTCCGGCTCAACTCTGCCTTGGTTCGCATCGAAATCGATCCACGGGGGGCTGAGACGGCGTAGGGAGAAGTCGAGAGAGGTCACAGAGGTGTGAGCAGCTATTGCACGCAAGGCCTCTGGAAAATATGTTGAGGTGTTGGGATCGGGCTCGATACAGACTCTGTGCAAAAGCGGCAATTCGTACGTCTGAAGTAAGCGCGCAACGACCCGAGGACCAGCGTAAAGTTGACTGAGATGGGGCAATGCGGATACGGAGACTTGAGCAGGTTCTTGAGGCTCAAGACAACTCCGGTCGCTTTTGAACACCAGGCTTTCGATTTTCTGATGATTACCGAGGAAAACGGCGAGTGGATTCCATTCCAAATCGATGTAAATGAAGAGGAATGAAAGGCAAGGTAAATTCAAGCGTGGAAGGATAAAATGCCATTCGGCGGGGTAGAGAACGTCTTCGAGCGAGAGGCAAGATATGGAAGCGGGATTCATGACCACGACAGATCCGAGGGGGGCCGTGGGCTCCGGAAACGACTGCAGATGGATGCACGAGACTGGCTGTCTCTTGGAGATCTGCATCGAATGCAAAAGCCTCTGTTTCAATCGCTCCTTGTCGATTTTTGGAATGGCTCGTGGGCTCAAAACGCGTGAAAGAGCGCTCGGGCGGACAACAGTCTTGGGTTGAACAGACGAATTGTTAATTATAATCACAGGTTTCGACAGATCCCCAAGCAAGGCCACCAACGCGACGGGGAGGCGGGTCCAAAAGGGTGGGTACCCGTTGCCGATGAATCTCGAAAGATCTTCAGCAGGTTCAGAGAAGGTGAGGGTAATGCGCGGAATGACCGGCAAGTTCTCTCCGAGACGGATCAGCGAACGCCAGACGCGGACATGATCAACCTCGTTAGTGAAGTTGAGGTTGAGGAGTTTTATATTGGGGATGACGGTGGGATACGCAGCGCTCAGTGCATGGAGTGCGCAAGGCGGAAAGTTGGCTAGGAGTTCGCGAGATTGGATCTGGTGTTCCAAGATGCCGTATCGCGCGAAGATGGCTGAGAAACCAATATGAGCAGCTATGCAGCTGACTTGACAGAACGTGAGGAGCTCGGGGTTGGAAAGATAATCGCAGATTTCCAAGACAAGCTCCGGCGGCAGCTGGAGGAATGAAACGAAGCCAGTCACGACGGTGCTGGCATCTTCGGGAAGAGAAGAAGACTCGTCTTGTGCCTATACATGATAAATATCCACGTTCGGATTGAAGAGCATGAGTTTTACCATCGCAATAGCGATCCACAGGTCGGGGTGCGTGAAGTACATGATAAACACGAGTTTCAAACTCCGATCAGGGGTGACACCTCCTTTTCGTGTTGAGCGATTTTCAACTTGCTTCTCAAATGTGAGTTTCCTCAGTCCTGCTCTGTATTTTTGCATCTGATAGCTGGAAAAATCCCTGTGTCTGCGACAATCAGAATATGTATGGATAGATCTCTTGGACCAGGGTGGGATGGGAAGAGCCAAATGAGCGTACCGCCTGCGACATTATCGTGATATCGAGAGATTGCGAAGATTGACATTCCGAAATTCCGTACAAGCGAGGACGGTCGCCATAGCCAGTTCCTTTGTCAGTGAGCTTACTTCGAAAGGCGTTACAAGGTCGCGTTCAGAAAGATGGCTGAAGATTTCAAGGATCAGCTCTTGCGGAAGGTCGATTAACGGGAAAGTAGAAATAGGCGCCGTGGGCGGCGTCGCAACCCAGGTTCATCAGGCGTAGTACTCGTAGGAATGCCAGTACCAAACCATATCAGCAAGGAAAAAAGCCGGCGGGAAAGGTCGGAAGCTCACTACCCGTGGGCAGCAGAACGATTCCTTGGAAAAGATTTGAGCTTTTAAGCAGTGCCGATCACCGGCCCGGGAATGCAAAAATAATGAGATTCCAGTCCAAACTGTGTATACTAAGGCCCTCCGGGCATGTCCTGGCACCTTTGCCAGAACTGGTTCCGTTGAAAAGCCATAAACAAGCAGCAGACACGGACCCGCGGCTCAAGGTTCGCTCGGTCAACGCTCACGCGTCGGCCAGCTCACATTGAGCCCAGGATGGCAGGATTTATTTTACGATTATTTTCTTTTCTTTTATCGGATCAAGACGGATGCGAAGATAAAGGGCAATTTATACGCCATAATTATTTATTTTTGGGTCGGATCAACCGGGTACACTGATGCAATTCGACTTTCAGACCTGGTTCCTAATCGGTACCAGGAATTTCGAAGGAATATGTAGGAATGAGCACAGGCTGGGGTGCGTGAAGTAGTACTTGGTCAACCAAGGTTTTAAACTCCGATTGCGGGATTATCCGGTCACAGGTGACATCCGTCGCTACCGCCATTTCTTGGCCGTTTCCATCTTACTTGGAGTTTACTTCCTCTATTGCTGCTGGGCTGTATCTTTCCATCTGGCCGCTGGAACTTTCGCAATCAGGATGGATGCATGGATGTCTCATCTTGAAATCAAATCTTGCTTTTTCCGGTTACGCCGTCTTCATCAACCTGCCAGCACCCACCTCGGGTATGTAGTCGCTAGTGCTCAATCTTCCATTTCGAGTGCCCGCTGAGTAAACGGCGTCAGCAGCGTTATGAGGCGTCTCTAAGCCGCGGCCACATTCAACTCCGTTCTACTCCGTTTTGGCCGTGGGCTCACACGCGCGAAGCGCGCATTATGTATATAGCCCCCCCCCCACAACCTCGCCAATGAACACCCACAAACGCGTCCGAGCCAGCGGAAATGTGCTTCCCGAGCAAGAAACAAAAGGCCAACTTTGACGTGGAGGAGAAGAAGCCCGCGGCGGCGCCAGCGGCTGCGGCTGCGAAGCCTGCTGCGGCGACGAGCACGGCGGCAGCGAGCACGGCGCCGAGCAAGGAGCCGGCGACCGCGAAGGGCAGCGCCGCGACGACGCTGGCGGAGGCGCCCGCCACGGGCCCCAAGGTCGCGATCATCATCTACTCCATGTACGGGCACATTGCGAAGAGTGCGTTACCTCCATCCGCTTCTTGGTGGAATTCTGACTTTGACACGTCGCGTAGTGGCCGAGTCCGCCAAAGCCGGGATCGAGGAGGCCGGCGGGTCTGCGACGATGTACCAGTGAGTTTCGTTTTCTCCGTCCTATGACTTTGCTCTCGGGTTCGCCGCGTCTCAATATACTCCAGGGTCGCCGAGACGCTCCCGCAAGACGTCCTCGACAAGATGTACGCGCCGCCCAAACCCGCGTTCCCCATCATCACGGCCGACGAGCTCGCCAAATACGACGCCTTCCTCATGGGCGTCCCCTCGCGCTTCGGGAACTTCCCCGCGCAGTGGAAGGCGTTCTGGGACTCCACCGGCAGCCTGTGGGCGAGCGGGGCCCTAACGGGCAAGTACGCCGGCGCGTTCACGAGCTCGGCGGGCCCAGGGGGCGGGCAGGAGGTGACGATTCTGCAGACGATCAGGTGCGTTTGGTCTTCGCGGAATGGTCTCGTTCTGGGTTTTTGACAGCTGCACAGCACGCTCGCGCACCACGGCGTCGTCTTCGTCCCGCTCGGGTACGCGCACGCGTTCCCGCAGCTCACGGGCGTCGAGGAGGTACACGGCGGTGAGTGTCTCTCTCTTTATCTTTGAATTCCTTGCGTCTTTCCGTCTTTCCATCTCTCCATTCTTTTGTATCCTTTCGTTCGGACGCTTAAACTCTTACTAACTAACTTCATTACCGCAGGCTCCCCCTGGGGCGCAGGCACGTACGCCGCGGTCGACGGCTCGCGGCAGCCCAGCCCGCTCGAGCTCGAGCTCGCGCACATACAGGGCAAGGCGTTTTGGAACGTTGTTAAGCGGGCGTTTTGAGGCGTTTTATGGTGTTCACGGACGTTTCGAGGCTTTGATATATAGTAAAACTTGTTCAGACGGCGTTTGGATGTAGCGGCGAGTGGGGTGGTCGGTGGGTGATGGACGAGGCGTAGAACTGCGCGTTACAGTAGACAGGGACGAGGCAGGCGTATATGTACATAGAAGGGTAGATGCGGTATTTATGTAACTTGGAACAAAAAACTGAAAATTGAAAATAGTGTAAGTACTTGGAGGTTGGGGCGGGGGGTGTGGATGCGCGGGCCTATCCTTCGTCACTCCCCGTGAACAATGGAGCGCGCGAGGGAGCAGCGTCCTTTTCATCCATCCACCCGGATTGAATCCAGGTTCCAAGAACGTCTTTGTTAACTTCAGTCTGTTGCGCATGCTCTCCCAGCTGATCGTCTTTGCTTTGCATTTGCATTTTGCATTTTGCATTTTTGCATTTTGCATTCCGAGTCCTATCTACATGTACACCAAGAATCATTTATCTTTACTTTGTACAGTCCCAAGCGTCCAGTCAGTAGTCAATGGCAAGAAAGCATGCGCAGTAGTCAAGCACCCGTGACGATCCCCATCCCTACACCCGCACCCATCCCCATCCCGCCCCCGCCCACGACCCCGACCCCACCGGCGGGCGCATACCCATACAAATGCCCCCACCGCGCATCGAAGACGGGGTCGTCGAACACGCCCCCGGGCTTGAACGCCTCGGCCTCTTCTTCGTCTTCGTCCTCTTCATCTAAGTCTTCATCGAAATCGAAATCCGTGTCCATATACGACGAGTCCGGGTGCATATACGAGGCGGAGTCCGGGTGCATAGCGGAGTGCATAGGGGTGGCGAACGCAGACGCAGACGCAGACGCAGCCGCGCTGCACCCCGAACCGAAACCAAAGCCAAGACCAAAACCAAGACCAAAGCCAAAAGCGGGCGCGGGCTCGGCGTTCCCCATTAGCGCGTCCCCATCCCCGTCCCCATCCCCATCTGCTTCTGCGTCCGAGAGCCACGAATCGGACTCGGTCGACGAAGAAGCCGAGGAAGAGGAGGAAGACGACCCCCGCCGCGCCGCCGTCCACTCCCCGTCCCCATCCCCGTCCCCCTCCCCCTCCAACAACCCGTCCCGCTCCCTCTCCTCCTCAAATGATGAAACCACCCGCACCCGCACCCACGCCCCGTCCCCGTCCCCGCCCTCGCGCACGTACACCTCCTCCCCCGCGCCCGCCCCCGAGTGCCGCCGCACGACGAGCGAGGCGAGCAAGGGGAACGGGGCGTCTTGGGAGAATCCGGAGCTGGAGTTGGAGTTGGGGGGTGCGGAAGAGGAAGGGGGGAAGAGGCACGTCAGGAGCGGGCCGACGGCCACGTCCACGTCGCCGGGGGCGCAGGGGTCGCTCGCGTCTTCGAGGGTTAGCGTGCGCACGTTTGGCGCCCCCGCACCCGGAGAGGAGGAGAGGAGGCGGAGCACGGAAAGGCCCGAGGCGGTTGAGGTGTACCCGAGCGTCAGGGCTTTGAGCGCGGGGAGGGATAGCAAGGCGCGGGACGTGTCCGGTTGATGTCCTGCTGTGGAGGCGGAATTCGCATTGGAGGAGGAATAAGAGGGGTTGAAATTGGAAGCAGAGAAAAGGGAGGCAGAGGCGGAGTCAACGCGCGGGCCGGACCCGTTGAGAGTGAGCCGCGCGAGGCGGGGGGCGGCGGCGAGGAGGGCCGCGAGCTCGGGGACGGTGGGCTGCGCCGGGCGGGGGTGGTACGCCAGCTCGAGGGTGCGGAGCGCGCTCTCGCTCGCGCTTTCCGACGAGGCCGGGGCGAGGACAGAGGCGAGGGGGCCCCAGGCGGCGGGGACACCGCGCAGGCTTAGATGGCGCAGCGCCGGGAGGAGTGGTGCCGCGGCGTTTTCATTCATCATTGCGAGGAACACCTCCCGATCATCCTCCACAGGCGAGAAAGGGGCATGTGCGGCGTAGGCGTCGCACCGCATGAGGCGGAGGGTCTGGAGGTGCGGGGCGCCGTAGGCGGCGAGGTGCGCTTCGAAGGGGCGGAGGGCGGCGTGCATGGGGGCGTAGACGTCCGTGAGGATGCAGAGAGAGCGCCAGCGGGCGAGGTGCGGGAGGAGGAGGGTCAGGGCGGTGTGCATGTGCGCGGGGGAGAACGGCGCGGTGTAGGCGCTATAAAGGCATCAATAAGCTGAATGAATGCATGAATGAAAGAGGAAAGCACGCACTCGTCAGCGTCATCCTGGAAGTCCCAGTCCTGGTCGCGTGCGTCGATGAGGATGTCGAGGAGGTACGTGCGCGAGAGGGCGAGGTACGCTTGGATGGGGGTTAGGTCGAGGAACTCTTCCCCGTTACCTATGTCGCGGAGCAAATCCGGGGTGATGCAGAGGCTGGTGTATAGGGCGGGCGTGTTTAAGGCGACGCTGCGCCAGAGATGGCTGACGCTGGCATACACCAGCGGGGTCTTGACGCTGTCAGAGTCGAATATCGGCTGGCATTCGTCGTCTGCCTGCTCATGCGTCCCGAGGACAAAGATGTATGCGAGAATCTCGACGGGGAGCGCGTCGATTGGCGAGTGGGACTTCATTGCGAGGACAGACGGGATTCTTCGGATTAAGTAGCCTGCATTTCTTTGTCTCGTGCAAGAGGACGTCGAAACAAAAGAGAATGATGGAGATCGGGACCCGCTTATTGTCTCGGCGGTTATTGCTCGCAGCCTCTAGAACCTTTGCTGGGAATACAATTGGGGGTCGTTAGCCAGCAGACCGCCCAGCGACCAAGCCCATTTATATGGCAACCAGAACGCGAGTCAGAAAGAATTGAAGCTTGAGAACTCTCGCACAAAGATCGTGACTCCGTGCGAAACCGATCGACGGAGGTAAACGCGTCCGTTTTAGGCAACGAAAACGTGCTCTTTGTCGTCCCGAAATGGACTGGTAGCGTCCAAAAGCGGACGTTGCCTTGTACTGAGCGCATCATCTAGCGCCGCGGAACAACCGATACCACCGAGCGCCCGAAAATGCATGCGATTGACTTGCTCCCCTTGATCCGCATCGCATTCAGCTTCAATTCTTTTATCCTTTCTGGTCCCTCCGGCCAGCAATCATTTCGCTCAGCCACGCCGTGACCCGCCGCTGCCAGCGATGAGGACAAAGTGTTGGCACCACATACCCTTGTTTGGACTCTTGCGACGCAGAGCGGAACGGAGAACTTCGAGTTCGTGCTTCTCCGTGCCTTCCTTTCCTGACATTCCCTCATCGTGTACTACACTTCTTCACTGCGATGTAGAGTCGGAACGGAGAACTTCGATGTGCCTTCCTTTCCTGTCACTCCCTCTTCGTGTACTGCACTGATCTGCCCTTCTTCAAGCTTCAAGCTCAAGTGCTGCCTGCCCCAGCCTTTTCACGCTCACATATATATAACTCAAGGGACCCATCTTTTCCTAGGGGCCCAAATCGACTGCGGCTTCCATTGTCATTTTTTAAAATTAATTGCACCGACTGCCGACTTCCGTTCCTCTGCCACACGCCGGCTTCGGGCTTCCATTCTCTGGAAATTTGCACACGGTATTCAATTCCATACGCCCTGCCGCTGCACCGCTTCTCTGAAATTTTTAAAGAAATTCATCCAGCTGCACATTCCAAAGCGTAATGCCCAAAAATGGCATGGACATGGGTATGTGGCCAGCCCGGCAGGTTTGGGCTCTGTTAAGAGTTCGTTATACTTAAATGTTGATCAGCCTGACAGGGACAGGGCCTTCCTTACAACCTGATCAACCTGACGGAGCGCAACGTATAAAACCTCTTGCCGACATCTTACTTATTACATGCACGTTCAAGGTCACCGACAGAGTTTTGTGGGTCCGCCTCGAATTTATCGTTGGTGCTCGAAATTCAAATCGGTGCAAAAGCAGAAGCAGAAGTAGAAGAACTGATTCCGCCGCATTTCTTATGCATGTCTTCTGAAAAAAGTGTCGATTTATATTGGGGGGTAGAGCCCATGGACCATGGGTGACAGGGCCTGATGAGATTGAGCCCTGATGCATATGCTGCTGCCAGTGCCTGATTTTTCGCAGCGGTGAGCCTGACGGGGCCTGAGGCCTGAGGCCTGATATCCCAGGTACATAAGTCGTGATTTCTTTATTTCAGAGTCAGACCTACTGATGCCCAGGAGCCAGGCCCACTAGACCAAGCCAAACCCGACGTCGGGCCTAGGACTTGGGCTTGGGCTCGGCTTTGACATTCTCAAGCCCCAAGCCCAACCCAAGCCCGCGTAGATACTGCCACTGCCAGCTCCCCATACCAGACGAGACGAGAGTTGGAGTAACGTATTGGATTTGAAGTTGGAATATCCCGGATCAGGTAAGTCGTGATTTTTTTCTTTTTTGTAGGTTTATGTATGGATAACCACCCGTATGTTCCTACATGTTTGTCTTCGGTAGACTCGTTGTTCATGTCAGTGTGGACCACGCGAGTATAATAAATCCCCCCCGCCCACCCCCCCCCCCCCCCAGAGTCGGACCTATCGACGCCCAAGGCTTGGCCTCAGGCCCGCTACGCCCAAGCCAAGCCAAACCCGACGTCGGGCGTAGGGCTTGAGCTTGGGCTTTGAAATTCTCAAGCCCCAAGCCCAAGCCAAGCCCGCCTGGATACTGCTCCCCATAACAGACGAGAGTTGGAGTAACGTATTTGATTTGAAGTTGAATCTGTTGGGTGAGTAATCCCTGTAGCATGGATTAATATTTTCAGAGGTTAGGTACTGTTCTCCAATAGGACCACCGCTGTAGACTGTGCACGGTTTACACCCAAAAAGTTCAAGAGTGCGATACATATGCCTTCTGGTGTACAGCAGGGCCTTGTCGGGGAATTAAACACGCGACGCGTGGTTTAAATTCTACCGGTTTGTAAGGCTGTTTATGAACTGACCAGCTAGTATACCCCAAACACGAGTTGTTGGCGTCCTGAGCCCACCTTCAAGTATTGTACTACGTGTTTACTGTTCACTGAGATTTAATTAGTCTGCGAGGCGAGAGTCTCTTCTCTTCACCTGCAAGGAACCTTTACCCGCCAACAAATCGGGGGAAAGACCATCAAATAATGTCGACTTCAATCGCGGGTACTGGAGCTTCTTGAAGTGGGATAAGGCGTCTTCCGAGTCTCGAAGACAAAGTTTAAGGACTGGCTGCCGGCCGCGTTTTATCCGACCCATTTACACAAAAACGGGTTTATGAACACCATGGCCGGGTTTTACGAACCGGAATTACTGTAAATACAGGGCCCCTAGAATTACATCGAGTTCCAACTTTCAAGTTCAACTTCGACTCGGCTGCCGGCTGCCACCTGATGCGCTTGTGTGACCGCCGACGCGCCGATAAAGCGCCGCGCCACTGCCACCCTTGCCGGTCAGTGTAAAAAATGTGCAGCAAGCCATGCCGGCGGCATGTCTGAGATCGGCAGGGCACCGATCAATGGACCGTCTGCGGATCTGATGTCGGTAGGCTACGTTTGGCGTGTCGGCACAACTTGACCAATGTCGGCAGGGTCTGCTGCCGGGGCATGCGGTGCTCATAAATTCCGAGTCCATGTTCAGCACACTCCCCTTGTCGCGATCAAGGTACGCGTACACGTACCTGCATTCTGCCTTCCTACTTCCTGTCTGAAACTAAACACCCGGTCAATTAATCCCATCTCAATAGTATCTGAATTCCGTATGAACCCCATCGACACTAAATTCAGTTTCCAGCGCTTGACTCGGATGTACTTGTCCTTGGCAGCTGTCTCGCCTCGAACTTGAATTCAAGTTGCCGGATGTTCATTTCATTCAAGTTCGAATTCGTCTTAAGACTTCAATTGGACTCTGCCTTGGACTTGATATGATGAGCACGGGGGGATCGCAAAAGCCTCGGAGGAAGCCCTTTCGAGTTCTGGAGATGGACGCCACAATCTACTGTATCAGATCCATCCATGTGGCCTCAAACATCGTCCGCGGCGCGCCTAGTCTCTCTAGACAGACGCTGTACTGAAACAAGCTCATTCCGCGATCATTTGAACCAAACTTTCACTGGATGTTCTCGAGATCTCTTTCCCATTTCATGAAACCGAAACTTGCTTGCACGAAATTCAAGAAATCCCGGACCGCTCTACGTTCCACGGATAATCTGTCGCGCCTGGGACTCTCGCATTATGTGCGCTGCACCGCTTAGTATTAGTAATGATTTTGGTCAAGTGACTGGATTATAATCGCGTGGTGGGCAATATTCCCGGTTAGTAAACTGTTCGTCTCCGTCTTTACAGACATTACTTGCGCCCGTCGATGCCGCCAGTGACCACTGCGGAAAGCCAAGAGGCCACGGCGGCTGCGATTCTGAAGGAGCGCCGGTTCAAGCTCAGCAGGTGTGCTACCAGCTATATTCGTTTCTAAGTACTAGTATTGACTCGCGCATAGGGCCTGCGACCGATGCCGGTCAGTTTATTTATTTAATTCGAAGAAACTTGCAGCTAAATGGGTCCAGGCGCCGCAGAATCAAGTGCGACGAGGGGCACCCATGCCAGGCGTGTCTCGCTGCGAGTTCTGCGTGTACGTTCGAAGAGCCGGGCAAGCGGACGCACCCACACAAGTCAAAGCGCACCGCGACGCTCGAGGATCGCATGCACCACCTCGAGACCCTCATACAGGCCATCCCCCCCGCCGTCTTTGCGGCGGGCAGCGCGGGGGACCACCCGGCGAGTCTATCCATGGCGGACGCAGTGCCCGCGAGCCCCATCGCGCCGTTCATGTATCCGACCTTTCCCTCGGGCATACCCCCGCCCTCGCTCCACGTCTTCCCGCTGACCAACCCGTCCACGCATTTCACGCCCCATGAGCAGCTCAAGGTCGACGAGAGCCTCTCCCCGTCGCTACACCAGCAGCTGTCGTCCGACGGCTCCTCCCCGGACCAGCTCGCAGAGGACACCGCCAGGCTTTCCCTCTCCGCGTCTTACTTGTACTTTGACGACGAGGGCTACACACGGTGGCAGGGCGAGGCGTCGGGCCTCCCCCTCCTCGACTTGCTCGTCGAGCGTCATGTGCCCTCCTCGGACGCCGCTCCACCATCACTGGCGCCCGTGGAGCAGGATTGGTTCCCCAATCGCACTCCGCGCAGGACAGACGTCAACCCGCAGACCCTCTGGCGGCTCATTACTTCCTACATCGCCCCGGAGCTGATGGACAGGTGGGAGCTCAATTTTATTAAACTTGTTCTTACTTTCATCTAGCCTCGTCCAATGCTACCTCTCGACCTCCTACTACATCCTCCCCTTCATCCACGTCCCGACGTTCCTTGCTGTGGGTTCTTTCTTACTTTTCTATTTGTTTTTCACTAACGGCTGTTAGGACTACGGCACCCCGCAAAAATGGGGCGAGCCCGGGTTCGCCGCGTTCATCGTGGCGATATGTTGTCTCGCATCCCGACACATGGACGACCCGCGCGTCCGCGCCTCCCCGCAAGACGGCATCTCCGCCGGCACCCAATGGTTCGAGCTCCTCGGGCGCCTCCGCACCCTCCCCATCGCCGACCGCCCCACGCTCTACACCATCCAAGCCGACCTCATCGCCGCAGTCTACGCCGTCGGCCTCGGCAAGCTCTCCAAAGCCGCCGCCCTCCTCTCGGAAGCCATCACCATCTCCATCGACGCGGGCCTCCACCGCAGCGCGGACACCTACGACCTCTTCGACCCCGTCGAGGACGAGGTCCGCAAGCGCACCTTCTGGTGCGTGTATATCTGGGACAAGCAGCTCAGCGCGCACTTTGGCCGCCCGCCGATGCTGCGCCTGCGCGACTGCGACGTCGGCGAGCCCGCGCCCGTCGACGACGAGTATATCACCCGCGACGGCGTCGGCACCCCCGTCCTCCCCCCCGGCACCGCCTGCCGCATGGCCGCCTTCGTCTGCGCGCTCCGCATCCTCGTCGTCCTCGAGAGCGTGCTCGACGTCCCCCCCGCGCGCGACCCCGTCCCCGGCCCCGCCGCGTTCCTCGTCCGCGCGGCCGCCCTCCTCGGCGGCGCGCGCCGCGTGCGCGAGCTGCGCGACGAGGAGGCGCTCCTGGACGAGGTGCACCGCGGCGTGCCCCCGTTCTTCGCGCACACACCCGACACGCTCGCGAGCGAGGACACCATCCGCCTCACGCAGGCCGTGCGCCTGCACTGCGCCGAGCAGTTCGTGCGCCTGCTCATCTACCGGCACCGCTTCTCCGAGCTCGTCGCGGAGCGGACGAGTGCGGCGGACCCGCAGCTGCGCCCGCCGCAGAGCGAGGTCGAGCGCGATGCGATGGTCAAGGCGCACTACTCCGCGCTGCAGATCGTCGCGTCGCACCTGCTCATCGCGAAGAAGGGGTTGATGACGTATTGTATGTCTTTTCTTCCCTTCCCTTTCCTATTCCTCTTTGTGCAGAGGCTAACGCGCACCGTACAGACGGGGTGCACGTCATCCACCAGCTGACGCAGGCGGGCCGCACGCTTGTCGCGGTGCTGCTGAACTGCAAGACCGAGGCGCTGCAGCCGCTCATCCCGCCCGGGCTCGACGCCCTGCGCTCGTGCGTCGGGCTCCTCCGGCGCTTTAGCGGCCGCTACGTCTGCGGGCTGCGCTCCGGCGACCTCATGGAGGAGTTTTGTCGTCGTGCGTCCTCCCTCCCTTCCTTCCTTGCCTTGCGCTCACCCACCGTCTTTTAGTAACCCAAATACCGCTCGACGCCCCGCGCGAGACGCCCGAAACTAACACGAACGCACGGCCCCCTTGGATCCGCCCCGTGCGCAAAAAGTCCGTCGCCGCCGCCTCCTCAGCGTCCGCCGCCCGCCGCTCGCGCAGCGCCGGCGCAGACGCCGACAGCCCCGCGCAGTCGCAGCAGAGCGGCGGCAGCAGCCGCAGCCCCGAGGCCTTCTCCCCGTCCGACTTTTTCGCGGAGCAGCAGCCGCCCGACTACGCGCAGACGTTTCCCGAGATGGATGGGATGGGGATGGACGTGGGTGTCGGCGTCGGCGGGGTGGGCGTGGGCGGGGACCCGCGCATGTACGCGGACGTGCTGGCGATGTTTAGTGATTCCCCCGGCGACGCGGGGCAGATGTTCTCCCCGAGCGAGTACGCGCAGGGGCCTGGGGAGGGGCCAGGGTTTGGTGTGGGGAGCCCGGGATCGCTGTTCAAGATGACCGGGCTTGTCACGTCGCCCTAGTAGGATTGTATATTTGTGTCTATATGATTTTTGTATCGTTTTCAGGTATTGCCATGTAGTAGTATGAATGCTTTTTTTGTGATGGCAGAGAAGCGTGGCTGCGATGTGAATTCCAGTTTTATTAATTGCAGTACGAAATAATAGGTATAAGTACCGGTTATAACGACAGAGAAAAGATGTGCACAGGATAAATAGCCGACCATACACTCTACAAACATGAAAAGCGGCACGAAACGAGCGACGTAGAAACGAATCCGAAAACATATAAAAAAAATAACCAAAGAAAACATCCGGGCGCGCCGCCTCACACCGCACGCGCACCATCCCACGAAATCTCGCTCGTTCGCCGGGGGTCATGCCCATACACATCTAGCTCGCCCTGTTGGTAGCCATGTGCATAGTACGCCTCATCGCCGTGCCCTTCCATATCCTCCTCCCGCACAAACGACCCCTCCGGCGCCGTCGTGTAGCTCGCATAGCTCGCCTGGCTCGCAGAACGCACTGACTGTGTGCCACCGTGCCCGACGGAGCTTGGCGGTGCATACGCAGACGGCCCCGGCCGCACCGCGGTCATCTCAAACTGCTGCTGTGCGTAGCGCGGTGACAGCGCGCCGGGCGAGGTGGGTGACAGCGCGCCGGGAGAGGCGGGTGACATTGGCGACATATCGTACGTCGGCATCGCCAGCGGTTGTGCGTTGCGCACCGTACGCATGCTCGCCCGCGTCGTCGCAATGCTCGACCGGCGGCTTGGCGGTGTGCTCGTGATCTCGCCGCTGGGTAAGCGGTACTTGGGCGATGGCAGCGGCGAGGGTGGCGGGAGCTCAGAGACGGAGTAATATGACGGGTGTGGGCTGGCGGGGCTGGCGGGAGACCCGTTGCTGCCCTGCCTCGGCTGCGGTGCGTACAGATACTGCACCTGCTCCTCGTTCGGCGGTGTGTGGTCAGTGTACGGGCGGGTATTAAGCGGAATGTCGACGGCGGTGGTCCCAGGACTTGCAGTGTTTGCTGGTTCGTACTGGTGCCCAGAAAGTTCCGAGAGCGAGCGCGCGTGCTGGTCGGAAAACATCGGTGCTGTCTCTGGCTCAGTCTCGCTGACGAGCCCGCGGCGCCGCTTCCCGTTCCGGTGTGACAACCCAAGCTGGTCCTTGAGGTCACCTTGCACCCACATCTCGCGCACGATGTCCTTGTCCAACGGCGCATACACCGTCGAGAGGTACTTGATGATGAACCGAGGAGCTGCGCAACTAAATCAGCAGACATCGAAAGAGGAACGAAGATACGCACCAAGGGCAATAAACGTCGCAACCAACACCGTCGTCCAAAACGTCAGCTCTCCAAACAACACGACAACTTCGTCGATGAAGTCCACGCTGAAGAAAAATGAGAAGATAACGATCCAGAGCATCATCACGACCGTCGACCCAATCACCACGACCCACGTCATCACCGTCCAACTGCACGCCATTAGTATAATGCAGAAGCAATCACCAGGGTTGCAACTTACTAGTGGGTGTTCATCCCGACATACGTGTTAGCAGAGCAGATGGCCGCGACCGCAACGGTCGTCCCAAAGTCGGCAAGTGAGTCGATACCTTTGCCATTCCACGACACCGCGAGCCCGAATGTCCATATAAGGTACGGGATGAAGTACACAACGGCCGACTGGTACAGCCCGTCGAGCATGTACATCCAGAACTTGACCCGCGTGTACTCGAGCCCACGGATGCCCCGTATGTATAGCTGCGGAAACGCGAGCGCCGCGCGCGCGTTGATGTCCTGGTCGAAGGCTAAGGGTGACGAAATGAGTGCTCTGCCGAAACGACGGAGAAAGAGGACGACGCACCGCCCATGACAATGACGGGGAGCGACGTGAAGAGAAGATTGCACAGCAGGATGAAGGTGTAGTGGTACAAGTACGTCGCGTCGAAGCTGCAATCGGGTCAGCAAGTCCCGCGAGACTGAAAGCAGCACACCCACCTGTTGAACGGCATGAACCAAAACAACCCGAACGTCCATATCACGTTCTATGCCCCAAACATCAGCATGGCTGTGACAAAAACATTCAAGTGACGCACCTTGTAGAAGAAATTGGCGTGCATGTCCGCCACGCGTTGGTACGACCACCGCCCGTGCACCAGCAGCAGCTTAGTGAGGAAGCGGAACTGGCCAAAGGCGTAGTCAGCGGACATGGCGGCCTGCGACCCCTCGAGCCCAAACAGCCCGCAACCGATGTTTGCCTCCTGGATCATCGCGACGTCGTTTGCGCCGTCTCCAATCGACAACGTCATGGCGTTCCGGCCCTCCTTGACCTGTCCATGGCGTTCGGATAGGTAAAAGGAAGGAAGGAAGGCAAACTCACGAGCTTAACCGTCAGGGCCTTCTGCGCTGGCGACACACGACAACACACAACCGTCTCGCACTGCGTCCCAAGATTAAGGAACATCTCCTTGAGCTCGGGGTTCAGCGCATGCGCGAGGGTGTCCCCGTCGATGACGACGGCAAACGCGCGCTGCGCGCCAGGCACGAAGCCGCGTTTGCGCGGGTCCCACGATGGCGGGCCGAAAACGGACGCTATCTTGTTCAGTCCGGCCTCGATCTGCGCGCGCGCCTCCTGCTGCGAGTCTGCAGAGAGGATCATGAGATCCATGTCCGCCTTGAGCAGGTTGCAGCTGTAGCCGATCTCGATAGCGGTTTGCAGTTTGTCGCCTGTGCGGGTGGGGAATCAGCACATCGATGAAGCAAGCAAAGAAAGTAAAACGCACCGGTGAGAATCCAAAGCTTGATGCCCGCGCGGTGGAGCATCTCGATCGCTTCGGGGACACCCTCCTGCAGCTTGTCCTCGAGCGCCGTCGCGCCGAGGATCGTCAAATCGCACTCGATCTCCTCGCATGCCGCCTCGATCGCCTCGTCGCGCCCCTCCACCCGGTTCGTCGCATCATCATACACCCGCCCCCACCGCGTGTACTCGTCCTGCCCGAGCAAGCGCCACGCAACACACAGCGTCCGCAGCCCGTTATTCGCAAACGCCTCCATGTCCCTCCTCGTCGACTCCTTGAGCACCGGATCATGGTCCGCCGTCAGCCGCGCATAGATCACGCTGTCCGCGCCCTTGCAATACATCACGAGCCGCCCGTCCGGTGCACGGTACACACAGCTCATCCGCTTCCGCGTCGAGTTGAACTCGAGCACGCGGAGGAGCGTCCACCGCTCCGTCTCGCCTAGGACATCGATCTCGATCATCTCGCGGCCCTTGTTCACGAACGTGAAGCCCACGTCGCGCGCAGCGGCGACGAGCGCCGCCTCGTCCGGGCTCTCCGCCTTGTACTCGACGCGCACTGGGCCCTTGCCGTCGTCCTGCCCGTGCTTCTCCGCGAGCACACTGTGGCACAGCGCGAGCGCACGGAAGAACGCCGTCAGGTGCGGCTGCTCGGGCGACTGCGGGTCCGCGAGCGCCGTGGCGAGCCCGGGCGACACGAGCGTGAGCTTCTCCGGCTGGAGGTAGCGGTTCGACCACCCGCGCTCCATGGTGGTGATCATCAGGTGCTTGAGCCCCGCGAGTTTGGCGTTCAGCTCCTGCGGGTCCATCGTGTCCGCCGTACCCGCACGCGTCGCCGCCCCGCGCTGCGCCTCAGTCACGCCCTCGCCATACGCAATCCCGTTCACGGAGCACTTCTGGAACTCCATCACGTTTTGCGTCAGCGTGCCCGTCTTGTCCGAGAACACGTATCTGGCGAAATTCAATATCCTCTCTTGGAAGAACAGGGAGACGCCACTTACTCGATCTGCCCGAGGTCGTCGCTGATGTTCCATGTCTTGGGCACGCATGGGGTGTCGTACCCCTCGTAGTACATGTCGACATCCTGCGAGATGAAGTACGCCTGAATGGTCTTGACGATTTCAATCGAGATGTACAGCGAGATGGGGACGATGTTCTGGAAGGCGATGATGCATGATCTGAGCGAGACAAACTAGTCAGCACGAGTTGGGAAGAGCGAATGCGGATGAGAGTGACGAAGGGTTGTGGAAGAGAAGTTAAGGAGACGAAGAACTCTCGAATGAGTCATCTGCACGTCCCGCAACAACCCACTCCGCCAAAGAAGAAAGAACAGGAAAAACACTCACACAAACGTAACCAGCGCATTCACGGCATAGAAGGGCGTCGGGTCCGTGTTCGCCTCAAATAACCGCTCGCTCGTCGCGCCCTGCGCATCCTGCAGCCCGTTGAAGATCGCGACGATGATGCACATGAGCAGCAGCACGCCAAAGTTGACCGCGACGTTGAAGTTGGTTTCCCGCTCGATCTAAAGTGAGGGCGGCGTGTCAGTCACAAGTATACCGGGAAAAAAAGAAGGAGGAGAAGAAGGAGAGAAGCCGAAAGGCAAACGCACCTTACTCCGCTTGCTCGGCGTTTCGCCCCCGTTGAGCACGATCTTGGTGTCCTCGCCCGTGAACACCACAAGGCCCACCACCCACGCCGTGTTCCGCAGCGCGCACCCGCGCAGCAACAGCTCGTTGATACTCACCGGCTCTGCGCGCTCTTCCGGCACGCCGCTGTTCCCGTTCCCGTTGTTCCCTGCACCGCGATCAGTAAGTATCCCGCTTCAAAAAAAAAGGTCAAGGGAATAGAGGGAAACGCACCGGGATACTCGTTATTCACCCCCCGCGCATGCACGCTGCCAAAGTCCGAGTTCACGTTGGAGAAGTCGCGGTACCGCAGCACGCCGTGGTACAGGTAGAGGTTCTGCGACGGCGCCTCCGAGTCGAGGACGAAGCGCGCGCGCTGCACCTCCTCCTCGGCGCACGACATGCCGCGGGTCGCGGGGAGGGATTTGCGGACCTGTGAGGAGGGAGGGAGGGGTTAGTAGGCGGTTCGGGAGCGGAGTGAGTATTGAGAGAGGAAGAATGCTGGGCAGAAAGAGACCACCACGAAGAAAGAGGACATCCTTCAAGCCCAGGACGCCCGCGTGCTCCGGAAGTTAATTTGACACTCGGAAGACCACGTAGCACCACCAACGTCCACGACAAGGTGTTGGCGCGCAAACCATCCGAGCGCAGGCCGACATCCAGGACGTGTCCCTGTGCGGTATGCAAGCACTCTCGGACGCGACGGTCACCATCGCCCCCCACCTCGAAACCGCAACCGAAACCAAAAGCGAGACGCAAAAGCCCAGGCACCGCCAAACCTACGCTCCGCGCAGATCGACACGCAGATCGACACCACCACACCACGCCACACCTTTCGGCGGCGCGCAATCCGAAAGAAACGAAAGCGCCCACTGGCCGACTGCCTCTTCCACCCAGAGCACCGCAGCCACGCCCCAGCGCCAAAACCACAACGCACCTTCAAATTAGTCTCCCCATCCAAGTTCTTCGTCTCGAGATAGCAGTTACCGTCCGGGTCCGATGTAGCGAGCACGACGATGTCAGCGGGGACCTGGGTGCACGGTCCAAGTGTAAGCACGGGCGACAGCACAACAAACCCAAGGAACAGCTGTACCTGGTCGTTATCCCGCAGGAGCACGATATCGCCGACCTCGAGTTTCTTCCAGAGGGTGCGCTCCCACTGGGCGGCGCCGGGGCGGAGGGTGGGGTCGAGCACGGCGGGGGGCGGGTACGAGTGCGCGGTCTGCAGGCTGCGCGTGTCCGCGTCCCCGCCGCCGACGCCGACGCCGTTCACGCCGACGTTCAGCGTGCTCTCGCTCGCGCCGTACGCGCCCGCGGAGGCCTCCTGCGCGCGCAGCTTGCGCACGCCCTTGCTCACGGACCCGGGCTTGTTGAGGCCGAAGAGGCGCTCGAGGAAGGTGCGCGGGTCGCGCGGCTGGTTCGGGTTCGCGAGGGGGAGGCGCGTGGTGGGGGAGTTGTTCACCTCTTCGTCGAGGCGGCCGCGGCGGTAGTCTTCTATGCCGTCTTTGATTGCGGTGACTGTGATGATGAAGGCGAGGGGGAGGACGGCGACGGCGCCCGAGGCTGCGCCGAAGACGGGGAATACTGGATAGATAAATGTTGAGCACAATTCATTTTTTTTTGAAGAAGACACCAACGTTGTAGAACGACGAGGGTCAGGAAGAAGAGGTTAGCGATGCGGCGGAACTGCTCGTAGAGATTTCGGGGTATAAATGTCACGATTGTGTATTCTGTTCATCGTCGTCCTCGTTAGCAATCCACTCTAATTCTTCGCACGAGACTCACTCGTCGTGCGGACCTTGTTCCGCGGGTATCGCACCAGGGGGTCGCCATTCGAGTCGACCTCGCCGCGCGGCAGGGGCGTGTTCACATACACGTTCCGCCGTCTCCCCTCCGGCTTTACCTTGCCTTCCGCAGCATCGTCGTCCCCCGCCCGCTCCTTGTACTTCTCCCCCCGCGAGCGGAAGAACCGCCGCCGCCGCCTCGTCTTCCGCGCGTCCGCGACGATACTCTCCGCGATGGCGCTGTGTGCCGTCCGCACGGTCCGTAAGCGCAGCTCCGGGTCGATGTTTGCGAGGTCATCGTCCGAGGCGTCCCAGTCCGCTGCGTGCGCCGGCGGGTGCCGCTTCAGGAACGACATCCAGGCTTGGTCTAGTCAATTAGTCGAGGATAATGGAGAGAATGGAGTCGGAGTGGATGAGGAGAGTTTGCGCTTGTTTGGAGCGGATGTCTTTGGCTTCCTTCCGTCGATTGGATTTCACTTGAATCACTTGGTACTGGGCTCTGCCCTCCAATCAGCGTCGTGTCTATGAGTTATCTGGCCTAAACCTTTTCATTCTTTCTTTGCTATCCATCTTCAGCAATTACAGCCTAACCAAAGTACACGGGCCGTGGCATCCCCGCAGTGTCATCAAAATGACACTGGCAGCTTATTCGGCGCGGATATTCTTAGTCTTCACCCTGTCTTGCTGCAGGGTTACACAGCTGGTTACACCCGCTGCAAATACTTACGAATCCGACTCACACTCGCGGCAGCTCACGGCCCCGGCGTAATCACCCCTGCTTATATCCTTCGTAACCTGAAGAATCTTCCATCTTGGTACTGCGCCCGCCGATGCCATCATGCCAACGAGATCTCTCGGACACCGCCGACAACGCTGGCTGTGTGGATGTGCTGGCGGCAACGACACCCGCATCTTGCCTCAGCATTACCTCGGGAACAGCCTTCTCCGATGAGTTTGGGCGTTGACGCCGTCTCATCCCTAGACGTTAACTTACCTCTCTCTCCATGATAGTCATTGATACGCCACGACATCGATATCAAGTGCCCGCCCTATCCTCGTCCTCCTTGTCTCTACCTGTTTTCGTCTCCGTCTCCGTCGCCCCCGCCTATGCTCCGTCTCCTTCGTGCAGCGGCTTCTTGCAGCGGGCCCGAAGCGCATCGCCGCTTATTTCTCCCTGTGGAGCGCTTATAATTACTTGGGTGTCAAGCTTATAATAACTCTCATGCTAATTATAACGACTGGATATTCCTGTCTGACTCTGAAGGTCGATAAGAACCAATCAGAATAAGTTCCTGTTATAAAAGCCAATCGGTCCTACCAATCACCACGACTACAAAGGCTTCTTACAACATTTCTCTGTGCAAAACTCCCATCCTTGCTGAGACCCTTTCTGCTCGCGTCTTCTGGGGTCTTCTCCTGAGGACAACCAATTGCAAATGCAAATATCGAACTCGCCGCTTGGTCGTGCACTCCATCGAACCCTGGGGCCTGGGGTTCTATCCCGGGCCTCAGTCTCGCTCTTTTAATCTCCGTCCTAAATCCCAACTATCAACGCTGATCCTGCTCCAGGGTCCCTAAGCTCAGCACGAAAACGGCTGTGTGTATATCAATACACCCCGGAACCCTGGCGCAGTCGACGCATAGGAACACCGGGTGCCGCGTAAATCTGCTTCGGAAGGACAGTCCCTTGCTACAAGTTGCAACCTTGGGGCCCATGCGACCATTTACCTATCAAATATCGCTGAGTCTCCAATACTCTCAATAGCCGACTACAAGCAGCTCGAGGATGTATGTATATTCAGCTAGACTCAAAAAAATCGGGGGACGAACACGTATGCCTTCGGGAGGATTCGAACCTCCCCTCTACCGACGCCGGGGTTATAGTATATGGATCATAGATGGTCAACGCGAACTACCAAGGCTGCTTGCGTACCCCAGGCTACGTCTCATTGGCTCGGAGGTATGTACGAGCCTAGCCCGAGGCTGAAATTACCTGGATCACATCTGAGAAGCTCGAAAATCGCTCAGTATTGGTTCAATACGAAAACGAGGCATCACCCGTGTTCGGAGTTTGAAACTCGGATTGACATGGCATGTACTTCACGCCCAGCCTATGCATTGCCATTGTGATGGTAAATCTCATGCTATTCAACTCGAACGTGGATATCTGTCATGTATCCGGAAGACGCCAGCACCGTCACTAGCTTCATTTCATTCCTCCAGCCGCCGCCGGAGCTGTCTTGAGAATCTGCCATTGTCTTTCCAAACCACAATTTAAAATTACTATTCGTTCCTATACGTATTCCTTCGAAATACATACACATTTCCAACTTGATTTTGAACTCTCGCATTCCCGGGCCGGTGGTCCGCACTGCTTTCTGACTTGCTTTCGACCATGACCAGCCAGTTTTATGAAAAGCTCAAATCTTTTGCCAGGAATCGTTCCGCTGAGCCAAGGGTAGTGAGCTTTCTCGCCCACTTTTTTTGTTGCTGATATGGTTAGGTTCCTGGCATTCCAACGAGTACTACTGATGAAACTGGGGTTGCGACGCTGCCCACGGCGCCTATCTTTACTTTCCCGTTAATCGACCTTCCGCAAGAGCTGATCCTTGAAATCTTCAGCCATCTTCCTGAACGCGACCTTGTAACGCTTTTCGAAGTAAGCTCACTGACAAAGGTGCTGGCTATAGCGACCGTCCTCGCTTCGCACGGAATTTCGGAATGTCAATCTTCGCAACCTCTCGATATCAGGATAACGTCCCAGGCAGTACGCAAATTTGGCTCTTCCCATCCCACCCGGGGTACTATTGCTTTGCCGAGTCTCCAGTTCAACGACGGGGACATTGATCATATGCCTGTGTGGCGTTCGCTCTTACACTTGGCGAAACGCTCCGCAGACATTGTCCTCACATTACAGGTGCCGCTTACAAAATCCCCTAGACTCCGGAGGTTTTGGGATCCTCTTCTGACATCCGTGCTTCGACTCTTCGGACCCAGTGCATCCCATCCGGTCGTTATCATCCATTATCTCGCCGCGTTCTGCGCCAGACCTAAACAGCCTAGCGTTCTACAGCGTGAGGCTCCGCATATCTTACTTGCCATCGATAAGGAACTCCTGAGGCGGAACATAAAAGAGTCCATCGCGGCCACCATAAAACGCCAACCACTTTCTAGAATTCACGTGCGGTCCTTTCCTCAGCGCCCAACGCCAGTTGGGGCGCTTGTACTTCTCAATCCAGATTCCATTTCCTTTTTGAACATCGACGTTGCCAACCTCTCACGCACAGAATGGCAATTTATTCTACCCCACCTGAACCTACCTGGCTTACGGGCCGTCCGCATCCAGGCCAATTTGGATTATGAGCCACTGTCGTCATTCCTCGGTCTACACGCCCGGATCGAGCACCTCGACTTCCGCAGAGATTGGACCGGGCTGTACAACGAACGTCCCTTTCCGGTGCTGCACAACCTCACACGCCTGACCGCAGGCTCCCACATCATCGCCCTCGCGCTTCAGTCGGCCAACACATTCAATCTTCTGGAGTGTGTCGATATCAGCGATCAAGATACCACCATGGATGACCTGGCCCGTGTCGCATATTTTCAGGCCGCTTTGAGGGCCGTAGCTACCCGGTCCTCCGTTCAGAGGCTGATGATACAGATGCATGACAATATCAAGCCGCCATGGAGGTATCTCGATGCGACCTCAGACGACAGACCAGAGCGGAGGCTTCGCTATATTCGTACGCTGCACATCTCGCTATGGACTGGCGAAGCAGAGCACGAGGAATTTCCCAACTGGCTCGAAATGTTCCCGGCGCTCACCAGGTTACATATTTCTGGTGTATTCCTGTCTCCACGTCCCTCCTCCGGAGGACCAGTGTTGTCGGATTGGCTCGCCGAGGCTATCAAAGAGACCTGCTCGCGTATTTCTGTCCACCAGGAAGGGTGTCTATAAAGATCGTTCAAGGTAGGTTCAACGTCTTCGTTTGGCAGTCAACGGAATAACAACGTGTCAAAAGATTATATTTACGCCCGCCGATGCGTCAAATCGCACCAAAAATCACTCTGAAGCGCAACCCACTGGCTTGTGACGAAATAGGGCTCAGTCACCGAGACGCGCCCGTCCACAGCCCTTCCGAACCTGCGCTTGTGCGGCGACGTTGCCGAACGCGGGGTGAATTCAATACTGTATTTCCAGAACAACAATGGCATTACTTTCGAGATCTCCATCATGCCTGTGCCAGCCCAATGTTGAGTGAGTTCCATGGCATTTGAGACTATACATAATCGCGTACCGATCGTTTTCCCGATGCACACCCGTGGCCCTGAGCCGAACGCGAGGTTGGTTTGCTCCATGTCCTTACGGTGGTCTGCATCAGCTTCTATCCATCTCTCTGGCCTGAAGACAGCCGCATCGTCGCCGTATGCCTCGGGCCGTCTGTGGAGGACAAACGGGCTCATGGAGACCTCTGTGCCCTCGGAGAAGAAATGACCGCAGATGGTGGTCCCGCCAGCACCGACCGAGCGAGAGAGGGTCCACGGAACCTTCAACAGCGTCAGATGATGGTCTTTATCTCCAGGAGTACTACTTACTGGAGGGTGCAAACGAAGTGTCTCTCTAAGGCATGCCTAGCAGGTGTAAGCTCTGTTGTTCACGTGGGACTAGGATGGCACCCACCTGGAAGTAGTCGAGATTGCACGCGTCGCTGTATGACAGTGGAAATGTGATCGTCCCGCTTTGCACTGCGCTGTCGATTTCTTCTTGAACTTTCACATAGATCCTGGGGTCTCCGATTACGAATCTAAGCATTGCCCGCATGGTCTGGACTGTTCTTCAACACATTTTTCTTCAGGGCAGCGTTTGGGACTTACGATCACTGTCGTATCTGCTCATTATTGAAGATTTCAATACCCTGCTCACGATGATACGGGGGAAAATTATCTTGCCTGAACCCGCGCCCAGAAACAAGCCTCTGCGAGATTGACCACGGTGAATATCATTTCGGTGGCCATAGGGTAAGACATACGCGGCGGATTGGACCTGTTCCAGATTATACTCTGAACTGTCCGCGTTCTGGGCTGCCATCAGCTTTTCCCTGGAAATTGTCAATCCAGGTCTGTTTCGCATTCTCTTATGTACGCACAACATATCTCGATGGCTTGAAGAGGGGCCTCCTTCTTTGTAATGCTGGAAACGCGAAGCAATTCGGCCGTTGACGATCTCGGTGAGTATTCGAATGCTCGGTGGCTCGGGTAGCCTGAAGAGGCTCACTACAGGTACTGGAAACATAGATTTGAGGCTCACTTTTCGGACAACCATCTGAGCAATCGGGATATTGTGGGCTGCGTACCGACTGAAATTTCGAGTTAGACAACCGGCGATATTATGGTTCTATCAACGACGAACGCAGGCAAGCGAGCTCCAGAAATTTGACCGGTATTGATAAGAAATTGTGAGTGTCTTTCCCATTGGCGCAGATTTCGAATGATTTTCCCAGCTGGTCCAAGTGAGTGCAGGGAACAACGGTGAAATGGGAAACCGACCACTATCGCTCCTATTACGTCTATTGCGAACATTTGAAGTGCCTCCGATAGATTCACCGTTCCCTTTCCGGCGGAGAGGCATCGATCGAGGTGAGCTATCAGTTCGTCGCCGCAGTCATTGACGTTTTGCTCGAAGTCGATTAGGAGTGTGGCCGCGTACGCTGGAAACTCCGCACGCCGCATCTCCGTGTGCCTCTTGTTCTCCAAGGTTGAAAGTGCGTTGGGTCCGTCCCGACCACCTATACATCTATGTAAGTAAACAATTGTGATACGTTTCCGGCACATGGGTCGAAAAGGGAGACACGAACTCAAAGATTCGTAGAAGCGCGTCTTTTCGAGGGGCGATTTGAATCTGTAATAAGGTGAGGAATAATACTAGTTTATCCGAAGATTTACTAACCTATATATTTGGCCTATTGCCCTAGGACTAGAGGGGCAGGCGAACTTCAACCATGCGTAGATGCTCAACTGTTACCACTTACTCGCAAATTGAAACCTCGTTCCGCGCAATTCGTACGACTTTCCCATACTTCTCGTGCAGCTCCAGCAATTTCCAGCCCTGACCCTTTGAGTATCACTGCAGTCAACCGTTCATGGCGCTCACCATATCCAGCTTCACCGCCCGCATAGACTTCCATGACCAAAGTCCAGTTCGTACCCAAATCGGACCAGGGATACTGGCAAGCGGGTGAAAGAGAAAATTATACAGCGCATAGCTCACGATCGTCAATGGTAGGACAAGGAGAACTACTGTAGACACCAAGGAATTCACAGCGGTCATCTGGGCGGGAAAGAAGTGGGAGAAGGTGCGTCCTTTACACAACACGCTTTATACCCGCTGTCTCTGCTGCGTCATCAGACTATTGGTCTTCATCTAATCGGCTTGCTGCGCTGTCAAGTCGCCTTAAAAACGGCTCGAGGAAGCAGCTCGAAAAGGGCACACGCGTCCTTGTTCGACTTTAAGGTTCCTGGATGCGTGTGTCCAGTCGCTGGTAAGCATCGCGGGCCGTGCTCGTCGCGGTATCCTTTTGACAGGAACTGGACTTAGAAACAGGATGTTCTATGTGGATCGGATCTAACCTGACGCGTTTTATTGTAAGAAAAACAAACTCATCGATTGGAACGCAAGATTGAACTTTTTTTTTACAGAAAATATAATATATGTGCCGAACCATGCACTAGAAATCTATATAGGCATGAGCGTCGATGGCAAAGCAGCCGTCAGAGTAGTTATGTGATTCAAAATTTCCGCCTACTACAGTATGTACATACAGTCATTTACGAAAATACCACGGGAGTTTAAAGCATTTGTACATACGCAGTCACTTTTGACGCGACTGGAACGCGTCCCCAAGCCCACGTGATGGTGACGTCACGCGTACTCCCTTCTCCTGCCTTCATCCACACCGAAACAGCCCAGAAAAAGTGCTGGAGGGACGATATATGCTTGTACTTATTGATCCGTCGCTTCGTGCGAGCGTTACAAGGTCCAGGTAAAGGCTCCGAAGCGGCGCGCGAGAAGCCCAAGCGAAGGCGAAAGCTCGCTCAAGAGCAACGCCATAAGGCCTTAGACGACTCCGGGGCACCGACACGGGCTGTTATAATAATGTTCGATGAAATCCACCATGTCTCCGACTGGTATAACGCGCGACTGCCTCCAACCAAAGAAATGTTCTCTGAACTGGCGACCTCCCATGAGAAGTTGATCTTCGAGTTCTACATACGCAGGCTCCAATATTCAATGCTTTACCATCAGTTTAAAGCTTCGCAGGTGCGCCAACTTTTCGCTCTTCCCTTGGACTCAGTCGGCTTTAAACAGGGTAGAGAGAATGATGAAAAAGCCAGTCCAGTTGGTTTTCAATACAGTAAATCTGTTTCGCGCCGGACAGTTTATGACTGTAGTGGTCCTAGAACCGCGACTTGGCCGCAAACTCCTTACCCTCCCGGCTGAGCCCGGACTCGAATCCGTTTCGCGCCAAACGGTTTATAATTGTAGCTGTTCTAGACCCGCGACTTGGCCACAAACTCCTTATCCTCTGGGCTCAGCCCGTACTCAAACTTCGAAAACGTATCCGCTGCTTCGAGGAATTCGCGCCGGATGATTTCAGCCTTCTCCGCCGTGCGAGGGGTGATCCTACACTTGAATGGAGTAGGTCCGGTCGCAAGACCCTGTCCGAGGGTCAATTCCATCAGTTTATAACGAAATGCTATTGACCTTCATGTAAGCAGCCTGAGAGATATCCGCCTTGATGAGGTTACCCTCCGCATCGATGTCTGGCTCGAATTTGAATGCCCACACGAGGTTCATGGCGTTGATGCTCTGATCGCTGCGTTGAGCGATGTAATTGACAGGAGACTTCGAGGCGTACAATAGAGTTTTGAGCCAAGTGAACACCGGGACAAAATCTCTGTCCGTGCGAAGGGTGCTAAGATTTTAAAACCATGAAAAATCGGAAGCACTAACGCGACCGGCTCCGAACGCCAAAGTTTCCCGCAGGCAGCTCCCATCGACGCTAGGCTTTGTTCCGTGTTCGGTCAACAGATATCGTTCCGGAATGAAATCCTCCGGGTCATCGTATAGGTCTAAAAATTGGTTGGACGAGACGTTGAGCACGAACACGACTTGCCTGGGTCATGATATATCCCCCCTGCAACGGGATGAAAGAAGAATGTAATGCTTTTTTTTCGGTTTCATGCACTCACAAGTATTGACGAATATCGTGGCACCCTTAGGAATAATATAGCCTTGGTACTGTATTGATGCGGTTAGCGTTGACTGGGTTAAAGAAGTCAATGCCATAAGTACCTCCTCCGGAGCTATCGTTGCATGGGGGATTAAAAGGGGGAGGACGGGGCGAAACCGATGCACCTAGAGAAGCATGTGCCAGTGACCAAGTATTTAAACCAGTGGTGGACAAAGTCAACCCACCTCCAGAATCATGGCACGAATATAAGGCATATGTTCAAGATCATCCAAAGTCGGCATGCGTTGTTCGCCAGCCACACGATCGATGTCTTCGTGCGCTTTCTTCTGTGCATCGGGATAAGCTACCAAGGCCAGGATTAGAGTGCTCAGATAAGATGAGGTTGTGTCTGATCCGCCTTCGATGAGTATGGCAGCAAGATTCCTGATGGCAGTGTCAGTTTCATATCAGCATTAGTTGGGGAAACTCAACCCGGTCATCTCCCTATCCATCCCGAATTCATCTTGCCTCGCTAGCACTTCCTCTATATAGCTCCCATTTTCACCGCCACTACGCACTCTCTCTGCCGCCTCATCCACAAGGCCAAAATACAGAGCCCTATGTAACGCCCGAACGTTCTTACAATCACGCTTCCATTTGGCCCATCGCTCGGGAACGAGCTTCAAGAGAGGGATCATGTCGACAGGTGGCGTGGCACCAATTTCGAGAAGGAGAGTGTATTCATGGGTTACATGAAAGAATGCGGTGGTTTCGGGTGTCTGGTACCGTGGCGCACGTTTACCGCATAGAATTGAGAGGATGACCGAACTCGAGTAACGTCGTATATGGTTATAGAAAGACTTAGAAACGGATATTGAGAGTCGCGGATTGGATACAAGATACGGACAAACCTGGGGTGTGCAAAGAATATCGTGAAGCAGTTGCGTCGCTTCGGCCTGTTGGATGGGAAGATGACGGGCAGTGGCTTGAGGCGTTAGAATGGCGTGTGCTGCCCGCCTAAGCGTCCTCCAAGTATCACCTGAACAGATGCGCTATTTGAGTCACTGACCTCCGGACGTAGAGCACGCATGGATACCATAATGGGCAAGCACCAGGCTTAATCCTCCGGTTACAAGATCCCCCACATGAATGGATGGCCTGTCCGAGGTCGTCGCACTCCGCTTATCCATTAATTCTTTGACTGCAGCAGCGTCGGTGAGGACGACTGCTGTACCGGGACCTATTTTCAGCTAGGAAGGCGATGGAATCAGAGTCATGGAATGTAGGATGAGTGCAGATACACTTGCTGAATAAATTCCGCCGTATTCCCGTGCCCACTCTGTGAACCTGCCCGAATCCTGAGCATGGAGCAGCGATAGAGGGCGGTATGTACACACTTGTAGTGGGCAAATTCCTTTGGGAATATGTGGAGGTTTCCGAGAATGGGTAGAGTGGGTGGCCCAGGCGGAAGTCCCTTTTCGCGAGCCCCCACTCTTCTGAGAAATAAAGCAGCACAGAGAAGTATCAGAGTTAGAGTGACGAGGATGGCCATGACGACGGGAGTCGAAAGAGGATGGCCCGTGGCAGAGGGCTGGAAGGCTGGAAGGTTTAAACATAGTGCCAGATTCTCTCCGACACCCTATATGGAACGTAATTCGGACCCAATACGCGGTGTTTAGTCCGCCGCAAGCGGAGCCTGGATAAGGTCACCACCATTTCCGTTCGCAAACATTTGTAAACGGTTTAACGGTTTAACCGTTTAGTTTACGGACCCCGGGCCCTGCAAACGGTAACAAAACGTTTATAAATGGTTTGACCTTGGTTAGTTGGTTTGACTGGTTCTTGAGATATAACCACCTATACGGCGCCTTACGAGACGGTGGTTTCGAGTGGGCTGAACTGTCAGGAAAGTCAGTTGAAGTGAGGGGATCCATTGAGGAGGGTTTACCAGGGTAAAAGTGTGTCTCCAACCAAAGTCGGAATTGTAAGTTCTTGAAGACGATGTCATTGGGAATCAACATGGACAAATACAAATACATTTACTTTGCTTTCCTCGTCCTAAGTGCCTGGAAATTCGTGGCCCAGTCTTTTTGTACCTTTCGCTTGCTCGAAATGCTATAAACGCCTGAAGTACCGCCAGCCACCAGTGCACCATACCTTGGCCATACCCGCGCAGACTCCGCAGAGTCCGTGCGCAATCCTCGGCTCGTTCTCCGATTTTATTCTCAAACGATGCAGCCACCAGAGATTTCGTTTGCCCCATGGGGCCGCCGTCCACACGGTCTCTACGCTAACCCCCTCGTTGCTGAAAGCGCTGAAAGACGGCGACTATCTCGACCTCTCGTCATTCCCACTCTCGAGGCTGAAACTGCGACTTTTACCACCTCAAATCTCCGGAAACGTCCGCCCAGGGCTTCCTGATCTTCGCGCCGCAGCCGAAACTCCCTGACCTCGCAGCCTCCTTCCGCTTCCGTTGCACCCTCACCCCTCTCCCTCTGCCTTCGCGGTCGGCTACGACCTCTTATCGCCGACGGGCTTCCCGTGGCAGATACCTATCGCGTAGGCCGTCGTCTCACGCTCAACTGTTATCCGTAACCAGTTTCTCCGCGAGGCCCACCGCCCAACTTCTGCCTGGCGCGCCTGTCTTGCGACCCGCTCCCGCACCTGCGCCACCTCCACGCGCCTTCTCTTTCGCGGCGGCCTTGCGCAAGCCTTCCTGATCCATTTTGACCGCGGGCTCACCCCGTCGGTTGTCGGCGATGACACCGTGGTATTTATGGAGGGAAGTGCGGTCGCTCGGTTTGAGCAGGCCGTGGGCAGCGCTGCATATGCGGAGCGTCTGTTGGAACCTGCTGTACCCAACACCACTGCGTCAGCGGGTGCGGACCCGTCCGCCGCCGCCGGAGACGACAAAGCGCAGGAAAAACGTGGCCAGCCGCCACCTCGTCTGCCCGCCCGCCAGCCGCCTCCTCACCGTCAGCGCGCAATGCGGGCCGAAACACATAAATCTGAATGGACCATTTCCGAGTGCGGCTGCGCCGCTGGTGGGTGTGGATGCGGGCTTGTATGGAGTGAAGGGTGGCGGGGATGACGATGGAGATTTGAGTGGATATCAGGACGGCAAGCTGTGAGAGTATGTCCTCCGCAGGCACAAGGGGGTAGCACGGTCGTTGGGGGTGTTTTTCCGCGCGGATTAGGGCGATATAAGCCTGTGTCGCCTCACTCGCCACGGAGGTCCATCCACGCGTCTGTGGATACACCAGTGGCTCACACCTCGAGCGCCTCCGGCGCATGCGCTACAATGTACTCGCCTCCCACGCGCCTCCTTCTCATCTTCCTCTAGCTCTCCTCCTTCACCAACGTCTGTTTTTTCCTCGCCCGTGTGCGTCCGAGGCCGGGCCGTCGCCGCAGCTCCCGAGTTTCCAGATCGCAACTCGTCATACACAGCTCCGGCCCTGCGTCCTTCGACTCCCGACTTCGACCGCCGCAGAGCAAATTCCTCCACCTCGGCGGCCAATACGACCCGGGTCCCGTATCCCTGAACATCAACCACCGGCGGCCTCTCGCTCCTCTCTGGGCTGCGCGTCGGAACGCAGACGCTGGAGCTGGAGCTGGAGGACGTGAGTGACGCTGTCGGGATCTTATCCATCGACGCCACACTTGCCGCCTAGACCAACCTCATTTTGCGGCCTTCCTCCGCCGTACCCCTAGCGTGGCCCACGCCAACCGTGATAAAAGAACAAGGGCACGTCGTTTCCCTGCACACGCGGCGTTTTGGACGCACGCCAATGCGCATGCGTGCTCACACTTGGCTCGTTCTCCCGTGCGTGGACGTCGCGGATCCCGTCTGCGGAACGCGCAGCCCCGACTTTCGGGTCGACGGACGGGTGTGCGCGCGCTCGTGGGGAGCCTTCACGTGCTGCGCGTGGCTGCACGGGAGTTTCTCGTGGGTGGACGTGCGTGTGGGTGTTTCGCCGCGCGGAGGAAGAGGAAGAAGAAGCGGACGGGGACGAGGATGCTCTGGAAGGGAGCCAGCCCGGGAGCGGGGCGTGTGAATTTGCGATGAACGAAGCGTTCAAGGTTGCGGGGGGGGGGAGGGAGGGAGGTTAGCGACCCGATCTTTCATGGGTCCTCATTGTCGGTGCTTGATGTGATGGGGTGGTGCTTTTTTGACTGTTGTTGCTCCTGCTTTCTAAGTACACGTACTACTCTTCATACATACAATGTACTTTCTGGGGCGGATGGAAAAACAAACATCTCAATTCTTACGAAAGGAAGTAGTGACAAAATGAGATTCAGGGTGGGGTGATCCAGACAAAGACCACTTGGCTTCAACTTCGACCACGACCATGACTACTGGTACAATTTGAATGGTGGGCTTCATGCAACGCTCACGGAGCCTTGATTCTCATTGATCTTAGAAAGAAACAATGCCTTTCCGCAGCGAAAGCACCTCCAGCTCCGTATTACTTGATCTAGCGCCGGAGCTCATCCTACAAATCTACGACTATCTTGCAGAAACCGAGCTCCTCCATCTGTGCCAAGTCAGCGTCCTAGCGAAGCAGATTGCTCTCCCAGTCCTCCTTGCCCGCTGCGGCGTCTCGGAAGCCCAAATACAATCCCAGGAGCTCATCAATGTCCCCTCTCGCGCACTCCGCGCACTCTGTGCAGCGTGTCCCACCGTCATTGCCAGTGTAAAGGTCCTCGATCTCCACTTCGATGAAGACTTCCAGCATTGGCCCGTGTGGCGTTTCCTGGCACACCTTGGAGAGTGCCTTCCGGCCTTTCCTCGTGTTACCCTCACGTTCTCTAAACCTCCGGCTCTGTCAACCCCGGATAAACGCAGGGCGCTTCGGGACCGAAGAGATCCTTTGATGGGCCTTTTTTCGAGGGCCTTGGTTTCCCTAGTGGGTGCGGGCTCAAAGCCTGTGTGTATATTCGACCCAGGGATACTACGTGGGTGGGCCATCGTTCGCCCCGGCGTCCCGCCCCCGCCTGACATTTTAACCCGCGCGTGGAGTGCCATTGTGGGACCTTCAACGACAGACTACCCCGCGCTCCCCCGAATCGACGAGAATGTGCTCGTCAGGACTCTTGAGCGTTCCATCACTCCCATCGGGAGGTCGACACCCTTTTTGGTTCAGAGTGTTCATCTGCAGTCCTTCACAGAACCAACAACCCCGCTCGGATCTTTGATAGTTCTGGATCCTCGTTCCCCTTGGCATCTCTCTCACTTGGATCATTGGCTTCGTATCACGGAGGATATCATTTCACGTGCTGAATGGCACTTTATACTTCTCAACTTGAACGTGCCATCCGTTCGATGGCTAAGCATAGGGTCCGACTTGGAATGTAATGTCCTCGCCGCTTTCTTGGATAACCACCATGGAATCGAAAATATGACATTTAAAAGCAACTGGAGTCATCTCCACCTTCAGGACGCTCCACCCTTCTCCCCTACCGCTTTACCGCATTTAAAACATCTGTCGGCCGGTCCTCGTATCATTATCCGTCTACTTCAGACGTACGAGTTTTCGCTTTTACAGCATGTCTCTGTCGATGCCCCCAGTAATGATCCCGAAGACTCGAGATATTTATCCGCTGCCTTGCGTGCCATGGCTGCTCACCCCTCGGTGGAAATTCTCAAGATAGATCTCCGCAACCTCGACGTGCCATGGAATGATGTCGATGCGACGGAAGGGAGAGCCGAGCAGGCTCATAACGTCCGGGAGCTGCACATTCACTCATGGAAACACCCAGTCGACCACCACGCATTCATCAAGTGGCTTGCAATGTTCCCCGCGCTCCATCTATTAAACATCTTTGGCCGCGCCCCAGGAAAGCACTATTTCTGGACAGGAAGGCTCGTCTCCGAGTCCGATGAATTTGTCGAGGCTATCAAGGAAGCTTGTCCGCAGATCACCTTGTTGTGGCACATCAGGAAAATCTGAAATTACAATATAGACCAGTATAGACCAAAAAAGACATGAAAGTGGCCATAGCCAAGGGCCGTCTATGGTAGACACGTGGGAGGGGGGTCCTTTGCTATATAGACAGCCATAGATGTGGCCACGTCTATCATAGTCACATAGACATGATAGCCAGCATAGTTCTTATAGTTCTCAAAGATTACAAAGTATCGGCAGTTCAATGGGAGGAAACCAAATATATTTCAAAAAACACATATGTATATAAAGGGAACACCACCAGGAAAACCATGCTTTGAGACATTGATCTGGCTTGAATTCTTGAATTTGAGGACTTGAAGCACCCGAGAGCATCGAGACAGTGTGGGAGCTGTGGCGGAGAATTGACGAATGGCTTGCGGGACGTTGCAACTTTGGTTTTGACATTTGACGCGAGTACTTGATGCGGACTTTTGATGCGACCCATTTTGACGTGAGTACTTGATCGCGGCTTGACATTGTAGAGAAGTGTGGAAGCTGAGCGGTGCCGCTCTTGAGGCGGATGCGGGAGGGGAGGGGGGACTGTGCAAGGATGGATTTAAATGTTGCTGTAATGAAAGTCACCAAGAAGCCGGGGAGGCCAGGGCGCAGCCAGCGTGGATTCATGACTTGAGTTTGAGCTCAGAGTGCTTTGGGATCACAGCAGGCTTGAGAACAGTTGAAGGAGAGTCCATTGGTGGGTGGTCTGGGCAGGTCTTGACAAGCGAGTGCCGGTAATGGGTGAATTGGATGGGGCGGGATACGACGAAGGCGGGGGAAGAGAAGAAAGAAGGTGACGTGGCAAGATCAAACTTTGGTTGTGTTGTCAACGGGCGGTGTTCCGGACGCGATCGGCAAACTTTTGCATGACAGATGCCGCCCGCTGAATGTTTATAAGTCGATTCCGGTCAAGCACATTCAAGAGGATAAATCTATTTGGCACCCCCGGGTGCCATGGCATACAATCTCCTCATAATTACATCTTCACAAGAAAATGCACTCCTCTCTCTGTTTCTGTTAATGCAATCCTGAAACACTCGATTTTCTCCCTCCGCCATTATTATTCTCTAAGGCCCTCCGGGCATCCCTGGTACCTCGGCCCGGTCCTGGACTCGCTGTCATGATACCCGGAAATCGTAGGAACCCGTTTGCTAGATTCCAGCACGCAGTACGCAACAAGTAATTCTACGTATGGATCCTCCGCATGTTAGCACTTGGTTAGCACCCACCACCTTCTGGGGTGTTAACCGGGACAGAATCCGACAGATCAGATCTACCCGTGTTGAGTGATGTATGTTGATGTTGCCAGTGAGTGACGTTGCATGGATTGAAAGGACTGCTCACAATTACAGGTAGGGTTGCCGCCCGTGGCCGTGGCCACGGTTCGACGGCACCCGTGGCACGGGTGCCATGCCCGTTCCGTCAGACATTTTGCCACCTTGCTCACGGCACAGCTACGGCACGGGTTTCCAACCCCACGGCCCGTTGAAACACGGCCGTCACGGCCGTGTAACGGGTTGGTATTGTGGGCCACAATAAGGTTTAATTTGCCTGCAGCGTAGTTGAAATATTTGGCAACTTGTTTGACACGCACACCGTTTCATGTTTGACTACTTGCTACCCTGAGAACAGTAAGTTGCGGTCCGTGCCGACAATTGCCGACTGTGATGACGGAGTTTGATTTCAGTTTGAACCACATCCTCTTGTAGCGGTGACTGATTTACTGGCCTGATCTCTTGTTTCCAAGCATACCGAGGAATTAAGGAATCTCTCATACTATTATTGGCTCATTTGACAAGGTACTTCTGTCTTGTGAGTCTCGGCATCTTGCTGAAACTTCATTATATTCAAATATCAGGCTGCGAAACATGACAATTCTTGTTGCACATTTTATAAAGGCCTTCAGATAGCATTTACATCAAGAACAGCGCATGAAAATATCTGAACAATAGCCGTGGACCCGTTACGGCTGTGCCGTGAACCGTGCCGTCCCGTCGGAGGGCTAGAAATCTCCTTAGCGGCTGTGCAGAACACGGGCACGGGTGGCAGCCCTAAACTGTAATTTACAGGGTGAAGCGTAAGGGAGGTCCTTGATGAGGATGCATTTTCAGCGCCCAAGTCCTCCACGTCTCATTATCGGATGTCGAGCGCGTATGACGCTCCGGCTCGTGCGTTCTGTCCCAAAACTATGACCGTGTACTCACTGTATGTTCCCGGAACCGCCAGCACGACCTCTTCCCAATTCATTTCCTTATACTTCGACAGCGTGAACGTATCCTCGTAGTTGTTCGAGACTGTTGTTTTTGAGCAAAAATGAAGATCAAGGAGATTGTCGACATACTGGTGGGCTGCTGGTGATGAGGCGATATAGATTCTTTGTCCTGTACATTGTCCATGATGGGTGAAACATCCGGTTTTGCTGAGTATTCGCAGGCAGGAGTAGGGCTGCGACCCGCCCGGCTGACGGGGACGGCTGCACTGGAGACGGAGCGGGGCCACCCGTCCGTCGAGAGATATTCAAGAAGGCTCTGCCGGACGGGTCCCGGCCGTCATACCCGTTATGGCCGTCGCGAGAGGTCCGTGCACCATACTACCGACAATAGTTCATATGGTGACTATAATTATGGTGCGCACCTTCAGTGGCTCAGTTGCTGAACATCTCATTGATGGCTCCCTCCAGGAATGGGGTGTTCAGTTAATTTTCATTGAACCGCGAAGACAAGATGAAGGCCGTACCATTACCCACAGTATTTCTTTTGTCATTAAAAATTTCATAGGCGGTGGGTATAGTGTAAAGATACTTGCTGCTTCATGATTATGGATTTAAGTAAATCCTCCGCAGAACATGCAGATCCTGAATAATGGGCGAAAATTGTTGAAGATCAATTCTTCCCGGGAAATCCCGAACGAACATAACTGCGCCTGTCGCAAGCCTGGAGGATGGCCTGACAGCATACTGACGAAATATTGAATAGTGAGTTATGTGAGACTCAAAGATACCCAAATAATTGCAAGATCTAGCCAAATGACCGTATATTTGTCGCAGGACCCGTCAACCTGTCGACGGACGGGGACGGGTCGACCCCGTCCCGTACCCGGCCGTCGCGGAGTCGACGCCAGATCCTGACCGGACGGGTCCCGTCCCGTCGCGACGAGCCGTCAACCCGTCAAGAAGCCGGGCAGGTCGCAGCCCTAGGCAGGAGAAGGAATTTTATGGGGTGTTGTCAGTCGGACTGCTAGAGGATCTTCATCTTGTATTTCTTCCATAGTAGGTCACCACGGAGTTCGACGAGAGGGTATATGAATCTATGATGGGTGATTTGAAAACCCGATTGACGAGTAGAGGACGCAAATTGCCCGGAGACATGGTGAAAGTATGCGAGCAGGACACAGAATCAAAGTTAGCTGGAAATGGGTCGACAGGAACCCCCAAGCACGAGAACGGCTGACATGTACCTGGCTAACAGACACAATGGAAGTCAAACACAGGCAGACAAAAAAGCATGATCGAGCAGTGATCGGGAGTTTTTATATATCGAATGGAGACCTGGAACCTAATCGGTACCAGGAATTCAGAGTGTCTTTCAGCCTAAAGAGAGCTTTAAACTGGGTAGCGAGAATGATGAAAAAGCAAGTCCACTTGGTTTTACAGTAAATCTGTTTCGCGCCGGACAGTTTATAATTGTAGCGGTCCTAGGACCGCGACTTGGCCACAAACTCCTTACCCTCCCGGCTGAGCTCGGACTCGAACTTCGAATCCGTTTCGCGCCAAATGGTTTGTAATTGTAGTGGTTCTAGACCCGCGACTTGGCCACAAACTCCTTATCCTCCGGGTTGAGCCCGTACTCGAACTTCGAAAACGTATCCGCTGCTTCGAGGAACTCGCGCCGGATGATTTCAGCCTTCTCCGTCGTGCGAGGGGTGATCCTACACTTGAACGGAGCAGGTCCGTTCGAAAGACCCTGTCCGAGGGTCAATTCCATCAGTTTATAACGAAATGTTATTGACCTTCATGTAAGCAGCCTGAGAGGTATCCGCCTTGACGAGGTTACCCTCCGAATCGATGCGTGACTCGAATTTGAATGCCCAGACAAGGTTCATGGCGTTGATGTTCTGAGTATTGCGTTGAATAATGCAATTGTGAGGGGAGTACGAGGCATACGATGGAGTTTTGCGCCAAATGAACACCGGGACAAAATCTCTGTCCGTGCGAAGGGTGTTATGTTTTTAAAATTATGAAAAATCGGAAGGACTAACGCGACCGGCTCCGAACGCCAAAGTTTCCCGCACGCAGCTCGCATCGACGCCGAGCTTTGTTCCTTGTTCGGTCAACAGATATCGGTCCGGAATGAAATCATCCGGGTCATCGTAAAGCGCTAGAAACTGGTTAGATCAGACGTTGAACAAGAAGGCGACTTGCCTGGGTCATGGTATATCCCCCCTGCAAAGGGATGAGACTTTTTTTTCCGGTTTGATGCACTCACAAGTGTTGATGAATATCGCGGCGCCCTTAGGAATAATATAGCCTTGGTACTGTATTGATGCGGTCATCGTTGACTGTGTTAAAGAAGGCAATGCCATAAGTACTTACCTCTTCCGGAGCGGTCATTGCATGGGGGATTGCCAGGGGGAGGACAGGGCGAAACCGATGCACCTAGAGAAACATGTGCCAGTAGCCAGTTATTTAAACCAGTTATAGACAAAGTAAACTCACCTCCAGAATCATGGCACGAATATAAGGCATACATTCAAGATCATCCAAAGTTGGCAGGCGATGTTCGCCAACCACACGATCGATTTCTTCGTGCGCTTTCTTCTGTGCATCAGGATAAGCTACTAAGGCCAGGAGTAGAGTGCTCAGATAAGATGAGGTTGTTTCTGATCCGCCTTCGACGAGTACGCCAGCGAGATACCTGGTAGTAGCGTTAGTTTCATATCAGCATTCGTTGGGGAAACTCAACCCAGTCATCTCCCTATCCATCCCGAAATCATCTTGCCTCGCTAATACCTCCTCTATATAGCTCCCGTTTTCAACGCCACTACGCACTCTCTCTGCCGCCTCATCCACAAGGCCAAAATACAGAGCCCTATGTAACGCCCGAACCTTCTTACAATCACGCTTCCATTTGGCCCATCGCTCGGGAACGAGCTTCAAGAGAGGAATCATGTCGATAGGGGGCGTGGCACCGGGTTCGAGGAGGAGCTCCCATTCATGCTGGGAACGGAAGAATGCAGTGGTTTCCGGTGTCTCGTACCGCGGTGCACGTTTACCACATAGAACTGACAGGATGACCGAACTCGAGTAACGTCGTATATGGTTATAGAAAGACTTAGAAACAGATATTGAGAGTCACAGGATTGCATCCAAGATATGGACAAACCTGGGGTGTACACAGAATATCGTGAAGGAGTTGTGTCGCTTCGGCCTGTTGGATGGGAAGATGACGGGCAGCGGCTTGAGGCGTTAGAATGGCATGTGCTGCCCGCCTAAGCACCCTCCAAGTATCACCTGAACAGAAACGTTATTTCAGTCACTGACCTCCAAACGTGGAACACGCATGCATACCATAATGGGCTAGCCCCAGATTTAATCCTCCGGTTACAAGATCCCCGACGTGGAAGGATGGCCTGTCCGAGGTCGTCGCACTCCGTTTATCCATTATTTCTTTGACTGCAGCAGCGTCGGTGAGGACGATTGCTGTACCGGGACCTATTTTCAGCTAGGAAGCGATGGAATCAGGGTCGTGGAATTTGGGATGAGTGCAGATACACTTGCTGAATAAATTCCGCCATATTGGCGTGCCCATTCTGTGAATCTGCCCGAATCTTGAGCATGGAGCAGCGATACAGGGCGGTATGTACGCACTTTTGGTAGGCAAATTCCTTTGGAAATATGTGGAGGTTTCCGAGAATGGGCAGAGTGGGCGGCCCAGGCGGAAGTCCCTTTTCGCGAGCCCCCACTCTTCTGAGAAATAAAGCAGCACAGAGAAGTATCAAAGTTAAAGTGACGAGGATGGCCATGATGACGGGAGTTGAAAGAGGACAGCCCTTGGCAGAGGGCTGGAAGGCTGGAAGGCTTAAATATGATGCTGCCAGTAACATACTCGCCGCTGGAAGTTCGTTGGCGGCCGCTAACAAAACGTTTATAAATGGTTTGAACGCCGGTTCTTGGAATATACGGCTGCAAGACGGTGGTTTTGAATGGGTTGAACTGTCAGGAAAGTCAATTAAGGTGATTTACCAGGGTCTGGCTTCTCTCGGTACAAGTTCCGTAGCTTCCCCAACAGGCGTGTTGGCAACTCTCGACATCGGAATGCACCTCGTGCCCTCCGGCAACATATTAGTGGCGCATAGTATCATAAAGAAGGCCTATACTCAGCGTAAGATACACTCCCGAGTCCCGGGGCTGCCATCCACCCAACCATCTGTGCCGCCGTTCCGTCCACCCAAATCTGTGCCGCCGTTAACGCGCGTTCCGTCGCCCGCTTCTTCACAAGAAAACGCACTCCTCTCTCTGTTTCTGCTTATGCAGCCCTGAAACACTGGGACGCTCAGAGATTTTCTCCCTCCGCCATTGTTATTCGGAGTGTCTTTCAGCCTGATGAAATATAGTTCATGAGTCGTTCATTACCCACCTTCTTCCTCTCCCCAGGCCAAAGTCAGGTTCTCACTCGACGGTGGCTCCAAATTTACAGGAGCGCATTACACCATTTCCCGTCCTTGAAGAGGTTACGGGTTCGCCAATCATATCAGGGTTGATAATGTTATCCATTGTTGCGTTGGATAAGACTGACGTATTTACGCCCCCTGTGGGCCACCATCCACACCAATCAACACCCTCAACGCTTTCGCATTCGGGTTGTCCGCGCGGATATCGTACTCCCATGGTTCGCCGTCCCAATCCCCATCGTCATCTGGGTCAACCTGTACTCCGTCCATGCCCGCATCCACACCTATCTGCGGCGCACCCGCATTTGGTAGCGAAGCGTTGAGATTCAAATTCAAATTCAATGCCGCCCCGAGCCCCAGCTTGCGGTGCGATCTGACGGTGAGGAGGCGTCCGGCACGCGGGCGGACGAGGCGGCCCCGTTGTTCCTCCCCGCCCCCGGCCGCAGACGATGTAGTATTGGGCACGACGGGATCCACCAGGCGCACGATCCGCAAGTTCAGCACATGTGGCTTCCCCGGTGCCTGCTCGAACCGCGCGACCGCGCTCCCCTTCCACGGATTCTTCCTCTTGCCATGATCGGGGTCAGTGAAGATGTGATTCATATGTATGTCGTAGACGGTGTCGTCTCCGACGACCGTCAGGTTGAGCGCGCGCTCAAAAAGGATCGGGAAACTTTGCGCGAGGCCGCCGCGGAAGAGAAGGCGCGGCGAAGTGGCGCGGGCGCGGGTCGAGAGACAGGCCCGCCAGGCAGATATCTGGGCGGGGGAGATGTGGCCCTCGCGGAGGAGCTGGTTTCGGAGAACGGTTGAGCGGGAGAGGACGGCCTGCGCGAGGACGGTCTGCCACGGGAGGCTCGTCGGCAATAAGAGGTCGTGTCCGTCCGGGAAGGAAGACAAGGAGGGGGTGGGAGTGCAGCGGAAGCGGAGGGAGGCTGCGAGGTAGGGGAGGTTCGGCTGCGGCGCGAAGTAGAGGAAGCCGCGTGCGGAGGGGGGGAAGGGTGTAAACGGGCGCGAGCCGCCGGGCAGGTAGTGTACTTCAAGATCCGCCCCCGCAGCCGAGAGCGGGAATGATATCCGTATGCGCCGCGTCCCGGCGAGGTCGAGATAGTCGGCCTCCGTCAGCAGCGAGGGGGTCAGCGTGGAGACTGTCCGTCGGGGCCGGCCCAGGGTGGGAGGCGGTTTAGTTTCTTTCACCTCTGGCGACTGCATCGTTTCTTTAGACAGAAATCGGAGAGCAAGTGAAAGAATGCGCACGGACAATGGGACTCTGCGCGCTGGTACTCTGCGCACGAGTATGGTGTACTGGTAACTGACGATATTTCACGGGTGGACAACATGTCGCGCAGGTGGAGCGTTTTAAAAGACTTGGCCACTGAATTTTGGGGCGGCTTGGCATGCAGTTATCCTGTACGCGCTTGAAATTCAGAACCGCACGCAGGTCGAAAGAGGGC
Source organism: Mycena galericulata (assembly GCA_029289565.1). Classification (NCBI taxonomy): domain Eukaryota; kingdom Fungi; phylum Basidiomycota; class Agaricomycetes; order Agaricales; family Mycenaceae; genus Mycena; species Mycena galericulata. The sequence continues at coordinate 252,203 of JARKIA010000185.1, forward strand.
GGTATTTACCCGTATTGATTCCCAAGGTCGTAATCGTCTTCAAGAAACAAATGGGTCAGTTCGGTATTCGGAGGCTCAGTCTGCAACGTTGATGATGTCAGCGGCGGTAAGAGGGCTGAAGTTCAGGCTCAAAGTCTTGCCTCGGAGGAATCACAGGAAGCTGGAGCGACTCCGAGCGGGGACATCCGACGGTAAAAATGATCCAACTTGGTCAATTTAAAGGAGAGATCTCCGGACACTGTGTTGTGCGCGCGGCATTCAAGCAACGACACGTCAACCGGCCGACTTGAAAACAAAGTCTACAGTAGGACGTGATTTACAACTTCAAGTAAAGTTGACGCGCCGCAACTTGAAGGACGGAGGGGAAACACTGGACTCGTAAGCCCTGGTAGGAATAAAACCCTTCTTCGCGCCCTCTTGGAAATCCACTATAGAGCTTGAAATCTCATGGTTAGCGATAATCACGGTCCGAGTCTGTCTGCCAAGTATCTCCGTTACTGTGACCTCAGGCTACAGGAGGTTCTGGCTAACCGCAAGCAGCCGTAACGATAAAATATCGGGCGATATGACGCGGCGTGCGCACACAGATATTGTAGAATCGACAACGATGCTGAACGATGAGGGTTTTCGGACGGACAATGCTTTCCGGCGTGCAGGTTGGCGGAGATCTTTGAAGTCAGTTTCCCTGGGATGCAGCGTCCGCCATCGGGTCTAGTAATAATAATAAGACACCAGCCAGAACCAGCCTCACAGTAATCTCACCGTTCGTCAATGGCCACACTGTCCCATCAGGGTATTTGATGCGCAAATGGAGACCCTCCCTAACTAGGGCGCGTAGCTGCCGCCGGAACACTGGGTACTTGTCTACAGGCCTGACACAAACCATCACGTTGAAGGTCTTATCCCACCGCTTGCGGTCCCGCTCGCTCTTCGGTGGCTGCCGCCCTAGGTCCAGCTCGAAGACGCAAAGCTGGGGAGCAGTACCGCGTCTCCGTATGGCGGCGAGCATGGTCGTCATCGGGGCGTAATCGTAGTGTTCCTGTGCGGTTTCGCACATGTAGAGCTCCCGCAGGTTGGGGAGCAGAGTCCCCTCCCCCAGATCCTTATAGAACTGGTGTGCCGTGACGGCGGCGGTAAATCTGAGCGTCGTCAAGGAGGGCACGGCGCGCAGGCATTGGATGAGGGAACTCTCGGAGAGGTCGATGCGATATGTGTGTGGGCAGGTGACGCAAAGGATGAGGTCCTGCAAAGAGCAAGAGGAGCGGTTGATAAAGGACAGAAAGCTGGGCATGGTGGCGGAATCGTCAGACTCGTACATTCTGTACTCCAGGCGTCGGAGGCCTGGAAGAGTTACTCCTGCGAGGAAACCACGGTCGTAGTCCAGGCGCAAGCTCTGCAGTGAAGGCGGCGCATGTAAAGGCTCTTCTGAGCCCCGCCGCCTGTCGACTGAGGCTGAAAAATGCACAAGGCGCGGAAACGATCGAAAGAGCTGGGCACAGTCGGGGAGGTGGAGGAGGAGGTCGTGTATCTCGAGGCTGGTCAGGTAACATAGCTCGACAGGGATATTCTCGAAGCTGACACCTCTGTACAAACGGAGCTCCCGCAGGTTAGGGGCTTCGCGGAGGGCGGTGAGCTGGTAGGGGACGCCGAAGACTTTGTGGAAGTGAATGGAACAGCTGGTAAGAACAGGGAAGGGGCCGCGGATGTTTTGAAAAGAAGGAAGATCGTGACTAGGCAGTTCTATTTCTAGGTGTTCCCATTGGACGCAAAACTGCCTAATGACGGCAATAACAGAGGGAGGCCAGGCAACTCGTGTATCACCGCAACGCATGGTGATCGAAAGCGGGCGCGACTTGGCTCTGGAAAGCCACCTTTCCAGGAGGACAGATGTTTCTGATGTTTCTGTAAGGGAAACAAAGCTCAAGTCGACTGAGCACCAAAGTTCCGACGTTGAGAGCGCGACGGTCCTCCAGTGCCTTGAAACTCCCGCGAGATTCAGGGGAGCCTCGCGACGAGAGGGCCTACCACGGTCATTGTCGGGCAAACAGTGGAAAAAGATGCTGGAAAGTATGTCGTCTGGAATGGAGGAAATGGGATAAAAAAAGTTGTCGACTATCTCTTCTAGCTCCTCGCGTTCTTCTTTTAGTAGTTCGAGGGATGACTGGAGAGCGTAAATTTGTGCCCTGACCTCGACGAGGCGGTTCCGCTTCTCAGTGCGAAAATCTGTACCATTTGTCGATTTCTGTCTGCACATGGTCGCAGTAAGAAGTGTCAAGACAGTGAGCGGGAGGATCAAGGGAGGAATGCAAGAGGAAAGGCGCGTGACTCGAAGTCGCCAATACGATCACGTGCGTTGCGTTAAGCGATCAATTGCCGCGTCGCGTCCCTTTGCCAGAAGATAAAGCCGATTCCCTATCCCAGCAGCTGTATCTGAAAGAGCACTTTTTTGGAGAGTCCAAAGTCTGATCCAGTTCTGTCCGAGAGATGGATTTCTCCCGGTCGCTTGACCTGTAAATGTGGCCGGACATGTCGGTAATTTGGCTTATCGAGAGGGGAAACGTATGAGAAGGAGTTGAGACAGTAGTGTCACATGCGACCTGGCATGAGGACTTTATCCCGCAGCTCGAAGCCCGAGCCCAAGTCGGAGCCGGTGCCCAAGATTTCAAACCCAGTGGTGCTTCCAAAGAACTTGGCATTTCCTCTGGACAAACAAAAACACGGTTCCCTTTAGATTAAAACCCGATAAATCGTCCTCAGTGCAATCCAAACAAAACACAACCGAAACCGTGTCCAAGTCATTGCAACAACGTTGCTTGTTTACCTATTCTGAATACTGCGTTCGAATTCCAACCATCATGGAGAGAATCAGTCTCCATTTAAGGCTTAAGATGAGGGTCGAAACTTTCCATTCACAACTGTAACAGGGTCAACTGATACAGAACTCCTTCCTCTCCCCGACGGAACTTTTCGATCATCCTTGGAAGCCAGCAGTCAAGCCGTTGACGTCCCGGGGTCGGCCTCGCAGCTGACACTCAAGATACCAGCCGCCAAATTGCCCGAATCATCAGAGAACTGTTCGGTGGCGAAGTTCGCTTCATCAGTGTTACAGTCCGCTAGGCTGGAAGAAAAAGTGATTATATTAGTTGGAGTTTTCCTCGCGCATTACACTCACGTGAATGTCGTGCAGTCGTTGTCCGGGTTGAGGATGAGCGACTGGATTCCGCTGACGTTCGTGCATGCGGCGGGGTTGATTGCGGGCCCGGTGGGGTTGGGCGACGCGACGTTGAGCGGGGTGCACGTTCCCGATCCGTTGGGCCCGGTGCATGCTTGGGGCACGAAGTCGCGGGCAACCTGCAAGTCCAAATTGAAATCGAAATCAAGTCTCATCCTCCTCGTAGAGTATAAGGACGCACGATGGGCGCGCTGTGGACAGCGATTCCAGAGAGGGAGAGGACGAAAGTGAATGCGATCGACGCAGAGAAGAACATGATGATCAAATCAAAAGGTTGGGCAAAGAAAGAGTGGGAAAAGGGGAATGAAGAAAGGGAATGATCTTCCGCAGCCTCAAGTAGGCCTCTTTATAGCCTAAGCACAGGTTAAAAAAAACCTTTCTGTGTGTCATCTCATCTCTGATGGCCACGGGCAATGCATTCCGCCATTTAATTAGAATCTAGAATCATTGAGCCATTAGTATTTTAGTTTTCATCCGGTAAACCTTTGGGGATCGATATTGACATATTCACGTCAGCACTACTAGTACATACTCGGAGGAAGATATTTGCGGGGTCGACGCGGGCAGGGTTAGTGGGCGACGTTCAAGTACTATATCATGGTTCAATGGAACATTGAAATTCCAGCATCATGATGCGTTAGCTGCAATCCGGCCCTGGATTTTTAGTGCATGTAGGTATAATACATTGAAAGATGTGGATGAGAAGGCAGTATGTACATAGAAGATCCACGCACTGACGGATGTATACAAATCACCGCAATGTGGTCGTCCGAGTGATGACGCATCAATACATAACGAACGGATCAACTGTCCTCAGATGTCTTGCCGCCTTCGTCAATTTAGCTAGGTACTGTTTGACTTGACTTGAAGTCTCGGAATACTCACCCAATTCAGCACAATTTAGTGTTACTTCCGTGCACGCCTCGATCTGCAGTTGAGTGTCTGTCCAATTAAAGGACTGGTTGAATCTTGGGTTGAACTTGCCAGGTTGAACCATCATCACAAGTTTAGTCAACAAGAGTCGGAAACGGCTACAAGCTATTATTTTGCTTGTACATGGTTCCGGGGCCCGGAAGGCCATATGCATATCAACAAACGGGTCTAACATTTTGTTAGCGTTGACTATGAGTGATGCTGTTGTGCAAGCCTGAGGTGGTCGCAATCGTCAGATGCATCCACGGGTCTGGAGGCCAAGGCCGATAGTTTGAATTTCAGCTTGCCAAGTGCTGGGCAATAATCAGTATTCACGGTGCCCGGAGTTGAATCGGAACTTGTCCCTTGGGAACGCCAAGAAGCTGCCGTCACTGCAGTACTAGTGATACACGAACAATTACTGCCACCCCCTCGTGGATCATGCGAGTGGAACAGAGATCCTTCGCAACGATGCGATACCTGTCGCATCACCGAGGGTATGGACTTCTGCGTCTGTTGCGGGGAAATCTTGAAACATCGTTTGCTCAAGTTGAACTTGTAAGAGCTAGTACTTGTCGTCTGTGTATACAAAGCCCTGAAGGCCCGAAGGAGGAGGAGGAGGAGGAGGAGGTATACGAGATCTGGGCAGGGGTACCGGCGACGCACATCATGGCACTGCAGCGCGATTCACTTGGCGGCAACTTGGCGGTAGCAGAAAGTTCTGGGGCGGTGCATATCATCAAAGATCGAGTGTCAAAAGTTCGATGCGACCGCCCACCTGTCAGCCCATTCACGTATGTCCTTACCTTGGGTATAAAGATGCGCTCCCACCTCGAAGATCCTCATTCCCTTTCTTCACTCCCTTTTTTCCACCTTTCCTTTCCTTCGTCACCACCTTTGATTTGATCATCATGTTCTTCTCTGCGTCGATCGCATTCACTTTCGTCCTCTCCCTCTCTGGAATCGCCGTCCGCAGCGCGCCCGTCGTGCGTCCACATCCTTACCTCGTAAAGAGGATGGAGTTTTTTTAAACCGAATTTTTTTGGTGTGTAGGTCGCGCGCGACTTTGTGCCGCAAGCGTGCACGGGGATCAACGGATCGGGAACGTGCACCCCGCTCAACGTCGCGTCGTCCAACCCCACCGGGCCCGCGATCAACCCCGCCGCGTGCACGAACGTCAGCGGCATCAAGTCGCTCGTCCTCAACCCGGACAACGACTGCGTGACATTCCCGTGCGTTGCCTGCGCCTACTGTCCCCGAACGAACGTTGAGCTAACTACTCGTAATTGCATCTGTTCCGCAGGCAACCGGACTGCAGCATCGGCGACGGCTTCGCGACGGAGCAGTTCTCGGACGATTCGGGCAATTTGAGCCAGGACGTCCAGAGCGTCAGCTGCGAGGCGGATCCTGGGTTCGTCAATGGCCTGGTGGCCGGGTTCCAGGGATGATTCAAAGCCTGAGGAGGCGGAGGTGCGGAGATGATCGGGTCGTGGGCGGCGGAGAGTCAGGAGCGGAAGGAAAGAAAGTCTGTACTAGTGGATCCTGGTACAGATGTGAATGATAAAATGAATCACGCATGCAGGTGCTAGGAGCTCCGTAAGTTCGCCCGCAAGACCGTGACGATGGCCACAGCGAAGTGTTTTTGTTCCGACAGCAGTTACACACCCGTACATCCAAGTGTACATGAGTGATCGATCCTACACATGAGTTGACACAGATATAGATAAAATAACACCCTTAGATTGTGAGATTGTATTCGTACTCGCTGCTCGAGTTTTGTGCCATCCACAGTATGACGACAGACAGCATGAGCGCCACGTTCTGCGCGACGTTCGCATAGCCGTAGTATTTGAACTGCTCCGAGTAGTCGGGTATAACATATTTGAGGACGAGCACCGTCTGGACGCACATCACTGAGCTGTAGACGCACAGTGAGAAAAGGAATATGTACGCACGACACTGCCAGCCAGCCCGCCCGCCATGAGCGCGAACCCAAGGAAGAGGAAGAGACGCGCGCGCCACACAGCGCGCGAGTCGCCGAACCCTTCCTCGCCCCGGATTCGGTCCTTGTCGATGAGGTTGATGACGAGGAATCCAAGCAACGAGCAGAGGCCCGGGATCCAATCGACGAAGGTGACGTGCACGGTCACGGAGGTGTCAGGCAGCCCCCAGGGCGCTTTGGCGTGCGCGGAGACGATGCAGGCGTCGAGGAAGAACCAGTTGGCGAGCGCAAACTGTTGGCGCGGATGAGGCGATGAGAGCGCGAAGAGTGGCTGGTACGTACGAGGCCACCCGCAAAGTAGACGCCAACGGTGCGGCGATGCTTTCCGAAGTCGATGTCAGGGAACGGGTTCAGGCATACGCGCCGGGGATCGTAGTTGGAGCGGGGTAAGGACATGCTGTATTATTTGGCTGCAGCCCCATCACTTCCAGATCGCGCCAATCGCAACACTTTCTCAATTGAAGGTTGCTGGGCGTGGGGTCTTTGGATTTCCGCTTAAATATTTTGGTCCGAGTTCAGAGAACGTCCGAGAAAATTCCCGGGGAAAATGGTTGAACGATGCGATATGAAGCCGGTCGCTATTTGATGCGCCATCAACCGCGCCATCAACCCTGATGCGCCAGGGTGATTGATTGATCTCTGGACGCGTGCGTTGATCCAGCTTGAACATACTTATGACTGTCTAGGTGAGGATTGTGGAGAGCGTCGGATCCGCTGGGATCAATTCTCTGGAGAGAGTCTCTAGAGACGTCCATCACAAAATGATGAAATCGAGACAGACGCGTAGAATTGATCGTTGATGGCCGAGGTCATGGAGGCGGCTGTTCAATAGACACACCCTTTAAGTTCAGTTATTCGACGCGTCTAAAGGATGAGCTGACGAGGATCTGCTGCAATCGGTCCCATCAGGGTGCTGAAAATGTTCCAGGTAGTGCAGCGATTTTATTTAGGTTCATTATTTTGTATAATCGAGCAAACGGTTGAACTAGACCTCCCTCGGGCCTCAAATTTGACCGTGAGCAGGTAAAATAGCGTACTTTCAAGGCGGTTTTTAAAAAGAGAGCGATATTGTTTGAATACCTACATTAATAAATACTGAATGTGGACGACTGCAGGAAGGGAGCACAAGAATATGAGTATAAGCACGTTGCGCCGAGCCCACGGCACGGCGGCAGTACTGATGGATTCGGCGGAGTTGATTGTCTACGCGAACACGGCTTTGGCCGTAAGACGCTAGCCGACCTGGATTCTACCCGATTCTCTGGAGACCAGGCGCTCCCAGCGGATTCGATCTTCTGGGATTGTGGTCAGTGACGGCCTCGATAGTCGTACGCCATTCGGGGATAATGGGCCGTATCAGCATCCTTGTCAGCCTGCTGACGTGAAGCCTCTGCTATATTTTAATGGCTCTCACTCCAAGGCTTTCTCGGCTCAATATCTCTTCCAGAATCCACCATGGCGGAGCAGACATCGTCCAGTAAGATCGTGCTTGTTCTGCTTTCCACAGGAAAGCAGGGGGGAGCAGTGGTACACGGTGCGTTCCTCGACTCCTGAACGGAGGATGCCATTCGAGGACTCACACACTACTATCCAGCCCTAGCCAACGTAAACCAGTCTTCCCCGGAGGACTCCCCTCCGTGGCTCATCCTCGCGCAAACGCGCGACCCAACGTCCGCCAAGAGCAAAGCGCTCGAATCTCTACGCGGCGTGCGCTTGCACAAAGGGAGCCCAACCGATCCGCTGGAACTATTCGCCTCTGCGCCGGGGCCAGTCTACGCAGTGTTTTCCGTCCAGCAAAGCGTCGACAACCCAAAGGGCGTCGCAGGGGAAACAGCGGAGGCGAACGCCCTTGCGGATGCCGCTGCACAGCACGGCGTGAAGCATTTCGTATACTCTGGTGTGAATTTCGGCGGGGCTCCCGGGAATAAGACATACGTCCCGCAGTGAGTCGTTTCCGCAATCTACAGTTTGACAAATCCCGCGACTCTCAGGCTGATTTGGTCCATGGCAGTTTCGAATCAAAGCGCCTTGCAGAAGAGCACCTCCGCGCGACGCACCCCACCTTGCCGACGACCATCCTGCGGCCCGTGGCGTTCATGGACCCGCTCGTCGCCGGCGACCCCAACTCGACGACAACGCGCCTCACCAAGCTCCTGTTCTTGACGCAGCTCAAGCCCACGACGCGCCTGCAGTTCGTCGCAACCAGCGACATCGGCGGCGTAGCTGCGCTGGTGCTCCAACACCCCGATCGGTATCTCGGAACGGAGGTGGATATCGCGGGCGACCAGCTAAGTGCGAAGGACCTCGAGGATGGCTGGCGCGAGGTGCTCGGCGAAGACATGCGCCCTACAATGTTTGCGGGCACCGCGTTGGCTTGGGCGATCTGCACCGGGGTGAAGGAGCTTAGGCTCATGTTCAAGGTACGCGTTGTTGTTGAAGTGATTATTCCCCGTGATTTCGCTGAAGGCGCCGCTCTTGGATGCAGTTCTTCAACGAGGTAGGGTTCAATGTCGATATACCTGCGCTGCGAGAGCAGTATCCGGATCTGAAAGATTGGAAGACGGTTCTTCGTACAGAGGGGCCGAAGCCTGCCTCGGGATGACTCGCCATTTTATATCGTTTGTACTTGCGAGATTATGATGACGATTTTACACCTACACTCGAGGCGGGCCTTATTCTCGGTTCAAGTTTCACACGCGAGGCACCTTGAGTCGCCGGGATTCAGAGCTGTCTGATACCAGTACTTATACGGGATGAGATACACGTGTCAGCCGCTGTGTTGTACCCACGGAAGGCTCTCTGATTCGAAATTGCTCGTGTTCATCATGTTCAAAGTTCGACTTGCCAAATATGGAAAGGTTGGTTGAAAAATATGAACTACACAACGGTAGGAGGCTAAACTCAGTGGATGAGACCTGTAACCATAGTTAGAGACAAATCCCACCATATTCCTCAGTTATATGCTCATCCAGCTTACTGAATGGTCCGTCAAGCGCGGCACTATAAGCTAGACGACCCTCTTGGATACAGCGCCCCAAGGTCCGTACAGATTACTCTCTCTCCGATTCCGAGCTCTCGCCGAGATACGAGAGACTAATCTGGTACTTCCCTTTATAAATGGTGAGAGCTTTAGTACTAACCAAATTTTATCGCGTCGGCGTGATTCTTCTTACGCCCTTGTTCGGCAATAACAACACATGAGGTATAGGCATAATAGGACAATGGCTCGGCAGATGTTGTGTCGCCAGTCAGCCGCTTCACTGCTTCCTCGCCACACTGGACCCACAACGTGGCGGACGCTATTGTTGTCTTGTTTAAATACACCCTCGATCTTATCTGCATCAGTAATTCCTCTGGACACCCCCACCCCCACCCCTTCCCTTTTCGCTTCCCTCGACTTCACTTCCCTCCACCTATCTGAATCGTTGAAGCCAATGGAAATGACTAGTGTAAGGAAGACGATACCTCGAGCCTACAAGGTTTTTGAGCTGACGTGTTGATAATCCAGGTGCCTGACGCCTCACAATCCTACGACGCACATGCTGGAGGTGTATCCGAGAAGGTAAAACTACTCAGAATATGACCGCCGGTTCACTCAAGTTAATATTCACTCCACCGTTTATTAGACGATGGCGGCATTGATGTCAGTGGCGCTTGTAAGAAACACTGAAGCCATGCCTCCAACGGAGGCCCCCGAGCCGTCCTCCCTTGTTTGGGTCACCTCAGGCTCCAAACTTCCTGATGCTCTCCTCAGGTTGAACGAAGTTCTGGGCGCCTTCACCACTCCAGAAACCCGAGCCGTGGCGGTTCTTTCATCTTCCATGACCGAAGTATACGATACCGAATTTATTTCATCCGCGTCGAATGCAGGATGCAAAGAACATCCCGCGCTTGCTTTGCGCTTGTTCGAAGATTCTGGATCCAATTATACCACCCTACGTGTCGCCGCCTCCAAAGCTCTTTACCCCATCGCCGGATCTCTCTCCTACCATCATGGCCTCATCATCATTGCCACTGGTCCTGAGAAAATCAACTCATTGGTCATTTCCCGACGCCCTGGAGCTCGAGTTAAAAGAGCAATTCTCCCGGGATTAAGCCTACGCCCCAATCTGGAACGCAATGCTTTATGGAATATCACACTCCCCGGCATTACACTTTCGTCCCTCGAAAATCTCACCATGGACTGTCCGGTGGGCGGAGAAGAATTTGTCGATTTTCTGAAAAGACACCCAACAATTACTCGCCTCACTATCACCAACGATGCTCGACAATGCTGGGATGCATTGAAACTGCCGAACTGTTCGTTGAAAGACTGTTCGCCAAACCTGCGAGTCCTAATGATCAAGTTCGATGTTCCCATCGACGAAGAATTGAAAACAATAATCGAGGGACATTCGACATTGAACAAAATCGGCTTTTGGGGGCCCAAGATGACGGAATGGGGTAAGATGCAAGAGATACAGAGGAAAGTAGACGAGATTGGTCTCGCCGTGGTTTGCATTTCCTGCCCCAAGAATTAGAAACAAGAGAAATATGTATAGTAGTGTCAGACGCCTCTGAATCCCGGCGACTCAAGACGTCTCGTGAGTGAAACTTGAACCGAGAATAAGGCCCGCCTCGAGTACTGCCTATTGGTATTGCGAAAAACGTCATTGGAGGATAGTTTTATTCGCGACACAGATAGCATTGAAGGGAAACGTTTATATTGAGGACGAGATACAACTTGGTAAGGAAGGTCGGGCTACAACAATCGTGCTAGAGAGTTCTAGTCTAGGGTACATAATCCAGGAAAAATACCTACTTGCATGAGTGACAAGCGTTGAGATTAGAGGATAGAGATAGTAATGTAGAAATGGAAAAAGTGAGCGGTGAAAAGGAAAGTTTGGCAGCGTTGACAGAACCGCGCTGGTACGGATATCGAGAAATCGCAGTGGGACGGGCCGAGAAACGGCTCAGGCGCTGCGACCCGCCTTCTTCGAAGCAGCAAAGTCTTCCGCGAACATCCTGTTTCTTGAATATCAAGTTAGCTATGAAAGGAGAACCAGGCAAACAGAACGAGCTCACAATTCTTTGTTCAGTTTACCCTTCTCCTGCGGGGTGTTGGAGCATTCCAGCTGCATCTTGAGAACGTCCGGTCGGTTTTTGTACGAGGCAAGGAACGCCTTCCGCGCGTCACTAGGCTTCTTGCACTGGCTGCTCGAGATGTAGTGTCGATTCAAGCTGTCGGTGCGAGCCAGAATGGCGGGGCAGCCGGGGCACGACTCGCGCAGCTCGGGGAAGTGCGTGATGATGTGGCGCGCCATATCTGGGAAGCAGTCCGTCGTGTGCGGGCAGCCCTCGATGTTGCAGCGCATTCCGGTTCCAAAGGGGGTGCAGCCTTTGTCGAGGAGGTACCAGTAGGACTCGGGGACGCGGTCGCTTCCCGGCGGCGGGGCGTCGCGGAGATGAGAGGGAACTGGAGCGACGGTGGACCGGAAGGGGACGCGGGTGGGAGAGATGGCAGCCTTCTTGGTGGCATGTTGACCAGCGGGACCGCGAGCCTTGCGCTTCTTGGAGGTAGAAGCGGAGGACGACGACAGGGAGGACGACGAAGAGGAGGTGGAGGGCGAGGAGACTGATACTGGCGCCCGACGCGATGGTGGAGCACGAGTGGATTTCGGAACCAGGTGCTTCCGGGGCAAAGGACGTACCGGGCGGGATGCGGAGGCTTTCGGATCCCCTTTGAAGTCTGAATCCATGCTGTCGTCCTCGTCCTCGCCACTCGATGAAACGTCCTTTGAACATGCGGTGACGTGCTGGAGGATCGGGTCGGCCACGGCAGCGTGATCGTGCTCTCCAACGGTAGGGTCGGGAGTGGACTCCGCTTTCGCGATGAGGAGGGCGGGGTCGATACAGCCATCTTCGACCTTCTTGTCATCCGGCGTGCGCCAGGCGGGAGCGCGCCAGCCCGGCTTGTCGAAGCTCAGCCCCATCCCATACGGAGTGGTGGGGATGGGGAGAATTGCCACCTGCATCATCCCGAGGCCAGCACAGACGACATCATCGTCCTCCCCGTGCATGATGTGGCTTTGTGGCACGATGTAGGTACCAGGGCAAGAGAGCGCGTCTAACGCGTTGGGGTCGGACATATCGAAGGTAGGGACGTCGTAACGAACATTCGGCCCGGCGCAGCTGCGGAGCGCGGCGAGGAGCAATTCCGCGATGCGGGGGTCGAAGGGAGGAGATGGGTCGAGGACAAGAGGGTCGCGAAGTGGGGCCTGGGTGGGCTCCGCCAGTTCTTGGTCAATTCCACTGTCGTAAAGATCGGGGGAGGTGGACTGAACCAAGACCGCGTGGTCGAGGGCGTCGGCGAGATCGGGGATGGGAGGAGTGGCAAAGATAGACATTATAGCAGTGTTGAGAGGCGTGAAGGGGTTATGGGTCAAAGTTTGTATAGGAAGTGGCACAGCCAGTGGATTGTCGCAGACAAAAACACAAGGGGAGTGGAGGGAAGTGACGAGCAGGGCCTCAGAATCGCTCCTTAAGTAGTCCCTCGCCCTAGCAGTCCCCAGGAAACAATGGACGCAGGAGAGCCACCAAAGCGCGTCGGCGACATACCGCAAATGGAAGGACTTACGGTGGCCTCAATGTTTTCCAACCGAAAGAGGAAACATCGCTTTGGGTGGACCTATATACAATGACTTGTGGGGCCCCATCCGGAAGCTGCTCCGAAGCTCAGACGTAATTCGCGCTTTCTTGCAGTGAAACAAAGCCGTTTTCGCCCCCAGTGGTGATGAATGACCAGAAGCTGTGCCCGTTGCGCATGCGGAATGATGAAAACCGACCGTTCCCGACGTTCGTAGAGACAATGGTAGCGCCATAGAGAAATAGGATTATTCTTAGAAAGGGTGGTGTGCCATCTAGTTCACGAGCGTTGTTCTATGACGGCCAATAATTTCCTGAAACATTGTGGATGAAATATTAGAATCGAATTCGTGGCTGAAGAGATACGTACAGCTTTCTATACACACGGGACGGGACCCAATTAATGTAATGAGAAGATAAGATCACAGCAACCATGCCAAAAGACAGGGCAGAACATAAGTTATCGCGCTGGGTATAACAACCCCGAGCCCTGCATTCCGTGACGTCGACGTCGTTGTTGTCGGGTCGACAGTCAAGGTGTAGAAGGGAATTACCGCGCCACTAATTGTAGTCGTCGCCGTTTCTCCACCACCTACCCATCCTTGAGCAATACAGATGCCTCCACCGCCGCCGTCAAGCGTGCACGTCTCGATCACTCCAAACCCGTCCAAGCCATCTGTTCCGGTGCTGGGAAGTTTAGAGTATCGATAAACCGATGCGTCTGCAACTAGAGTAGCTGGAAATGCCCCCGTTTTTAATTAGACCTCGTTGGCCCAGCTATGCAGGGAAAAAATTGGCGTACCATGCAAAGTCTGAACAGGTATTACTGCAGTATCTAAAGCCACGGCCGGGGAATCGCCATACAGAGCGACAGTTTGGAGGATGTCTTCGATATATGTCGTGGCCCCATCCGCCCCGACGCCGCCCACACTGAGTGATACCACGTTCGGGGGATATCCGTTGGGTCGGAATCCGAACAATGTCACCGTTTCGGCACGTACTAGGGTGGCTGTGAGCTACGAGGGCTACTTCAGTGGCCGAGTAGATACCAGATGCAGAGAGCCATGCGACCAGGAGTGCGAAGTTCATCGTTTTCAAGGACAAAGATCTGAGCGCCCGGCGCGGGCCTCGTTGCATGTGGGCGTCTTGTCCAGTCACCGTCTATTAGAATGCGAGCAGGTTTTGGTTTTTCTAGAGCACCCAGTGGATCCTAATAGCTAACCGTAAACCAAGCGAGAAACGAGGCAAGGCAAAAAGCAAGGTCATCAAATCCGATTGTCCCGAAACAGCATGCTGGTCCGTGCGAGGTCACGTGTACTATTTCGGCTATATAAGGCCGCGCGGCCGAACTCTTTTTTCTTCGATTCTTCCACAATCAAAAAAGCCCATGACGATAACTCGCGGCGCAGAGAGATGAGCACGACCCACCTCACGGTGTGGTCGGCGCTGACATCGCCCGTTCGGCGCCACTCCTTGTTACTATGATAGGGACGGGCTGAATCCATCTGACGGCTTTTCGTGGCAAAGGATCTGTAGTCTGTCTACGTCACCTTTTCAATGCGCGACCTGTGTACACCCCTTCTGAACGTTGGTGCACTTTCCTTTGGCCATTACGCGGACTTCGAGTAGATTGCCAGTAAGAATTTCCTGAAGCCCTCTATTTTCGGGGCTTTTGAATAGGCTTCTCAGCTATTCCTACAAACCTAAGAAGGAAAAAAACAAATTGTGGCTACATACTGAACGAGTCCGATTCCGATTCCCGGCCGTGTAATGCTACATACCTACCTACCTACCTACATGCTCCAGGCTCAACGCAAATTTCGTCCTTCCGGTCCGAGACCGGCAAACAATCATATGTCAGACGGAGATCGGCACAGCCATTGCTCGGTGTGCACACATCGTTTACTTCCGACCATCATGCGCGTCGAGGAAGTATTTCACCAGGTGCATATAGTATGCCCCTGAACTCTATGCTCCCGATCTAACATGTTGTAGCAACCTCCACCGACAGGAAACCCGTACCTCTCGGATCCGGTACTACCAAGTCTGTTGAAACGGTTGCTACCGGCTAGGTTGGTCCACCTCTATGGGCTTCAAGCACACCTAATAATTACTCTACAGTGCGTTCAAGACCATCGAGCCAGATTTGATACGTCTAGGGGATGATCTTGTCAACGGCGAGTAGGCAGGCCCACTCGCTCCGTCTTTTATTTATCTCGCGCAGTCATACGTCCTTTGGCTCCACAGGTGAAGGAGGCGACACTGACACAGTACGACGCTTGGGGAAACCGGGTCGATGCTCTGCAGGTGTCCGAGGGCTGGAAGACGCTCAAGGCCTTTGCCTGCAAAGAGGGTATGATTACTATTCCGTACAAGCGCGAGTTTCAAGAAAACAGTCGGATATACTCCTTCGCAAAGAGCCTGCTCATGGTCGGCGACTGTCATGTGGTGCGTCCGAGCTGGTACCTGGCATGTCGATGCATGATGGCTGACGCATGAACAGATAATGTGTCCGTATGCAATGACTGACGGGGCTGCCCGAGGTAGGTGTCCGTCCCATCATGTCGCGTACGGGAGAGATATGTTTGTTCGCTTGTAGTGATGGAGCTTTCGGGATCCTCGAAAATGAAGGAGCAAGTCCTACCGAGGTTGATCAGGTGGGTTCAACTGTTCCTGCATGTAACCAAGTTGAATTACGTCCAGCCGGGATCCCGCAAATTCGTATATCTCCGGCCAGTGGATGACTGAGGTCGGCCTTATATCTCTTTGAAGACATAATTCTTAGGTTCTGCAGACCAGCGGCGGCTCTGACGTCTCGCGCATAGAGACTGTTGCACGACCCACGAATGAAGAGCCAGGAGACCTCGGCCCTGCGTATCTCCTCGACGGCTTCAAGTGGTTCTCTAGTGCTGCGGAGGGCAACATGTCGGTCGCCCTCGCGCGCTCCGAATCCAGCCACGGCACCGGCGGTCTCTCTCTCTTCCTCGTCCCCGTCCGCCTCCCGCCCTTCCCCACCCCGCTCTCCAACAACGTACTCCTCCACCGCCTCAAAGACAAAGTCGGCACACGTGCGGTCCCCACCGCCGAGCTCTCCCTCAACGGCGCCCGTGCATGGCGCATCGGGCCTCCAGGAACCGGCGTCCGCCAGATTGCGCCCGTGCTCAACATCACGCGCATCCATTCGTCCATTTCATCTGTCGGTTCGCTCATGCGCTGCCTCTCCCTTGCGCGCGCGTATGCTGGAGTGCGCACGGTCGACGGCGGGAAGCTTCTCAGCACGATCCCTGCGCACATGGAGACGCTCGCTCGCGTGAGTGTGCTGTACCGCGCGCTCACGCAGCTGCTGTTCGGGACGATCGCGCTTCTGGGGCGGACGGAGTGCGGGGTTGCGAGCGCGGGGGAGGAGGCGAGGTTGAGGCTGCTGACTCCGGCGGTCAAGGCGTTCGCAGCGCTTACGGCTGTGCCAGCGATGGAGGAGTGCATGGCTGCACTTGGGGGGCAAGGATATATGGAGGAGACGGGCATGGGGAGGTAAGTGTTCAGCCTGTGTGCCCAACCCCAATCTAATAATTTTTGTGCAGGATCATCCGCGACGCGCTTGTAGAGAAAATCTGGGAAGGTACCGTTGATGTCCTCGCGCACGATCTCATCCGCGCGAGCCGTGCCAAGGGCGTCATCGAGGATTTCTGCACGGTACGGACCACCATGCGCTTCTAAATTTTCGAACCACCGGGCTTACCATTTTGATACATCTAGTGGGGCCAAGCGATTATCTCATCCGCCCCGAATAAGACCCCCAGCTTAGCTCGCTTGCAGCAAGTCCTGACCGATTTGCCCTCCATCTTCCGCAAGACGCAGAATCCGCTCATAGGAAGGTCGCTCCTCACGCTCTTTGCGCAGATCGCGTGCGCACTCTATCTGCTTGAGCACGCCGTCTGGGCTCGCGCTACGAGCGAGCCGAGCGCGGCCACGGACATCGCGGTGTTCGAGCGCTGGGTCGAGGAGGGCGGGTTGCGAGTGACGCTGGCTGAGATCGCGGGTCTCGAGGTGGGCGTGGAGGAGCGGATCAAGGTCAACAAGCAGATGGTCGCTGTTCCGCTGGACGAGAAGGCTAAGTTGTAGAAGTCCCTTCGAATGTCGTACAGTCCCATATTCTCTTCAGTGTTTGACATTTTCTTCAGTCGCTTCTTGCTCATTTTTTCGCTGTAAATTATGTGCCCCGGAATTCTTTTTTGCTTCGCTGCAACACCACTGGGATTCGGAAAAAGTTTTGTCGGTAAGAAGCTTGGGTTTGTATATCTTCGATGCGGAGAAGGTTTAGGCAGATGAAAAAGATGAGGGCTCGTCCGTATACGTATTGAGGGTGACGAGTTGAATGAGTTCCATCCCTTTACATTACAGCTATTTGCGGAACATAAGGCGCGGATCATTTTTTTTTCAAAAAAAAGCACTTTTCACTAATGCCCCTCCAACTCACTCAATTCTTCCGCAAATGTCTTCAAACCTAAACCAAACAATGGGAAATAACTTTCTGCAGTGCTTAGGGTATGTGTAATATTTATTTTACCCGACCCCGGCATGTCCAAATGGGGCAACAGATAGTTTTCAGCTGTTGCCCCTCTATCTGTGAAGATAATGCACAAGATCTCTTGAGAATCTATGATTGGCTTCTCAATGAGATATTACATTGCTTAGGGTGCATTTTACTGCTATATTTAGAGGTATAGGGTATGAAATATCACTCAAATTTAACATATATTTGAAATCCTCATAGATCACCATAGTAAAACAGATCTGCAGATTTTCTACCATCCTAAGCAATGTGTTATATATCCATAAGTTGTCCCAAGGCACAATTTCCGGAAACTGAAGGATAATGCTCATGATACAGGGGCAATAGCTGAAAATTGTCTGTTACCCCATTTGGACATGTCGGTTGGCTAAAAGAAATATATCACATACCCTAAGCACTGCAGAAAGCTATTTCCCATTGTTTGGTCTAGGTTTGAAGACATTTGGAGAAGAATTGAGTGAGTTGGAGGGGCATTAGTGAAAAGTGCTTTTTTTAGAAAAAAAATGATCCGCGCCTTATGTTCCGCAAATAGCTGTAAATCACCATCAGTTTGTTCTGCGAATATTCGTTATGTCGCTTGCCACGATTTCACTGCAAGAAACGGCTAAAACTATTCACGTTGAAGCATACATACCAGAGTGTTCTTCGACTTTTTGAACAATTTTTTTTGTACGTCGGCATGAATGGCGACCATCGGACCAAGTGCCGAGTCCCCCGATTCCCGATCCAAGTTCGATTTCAGCGAAATTTCTCCGTTGCCAACCTCGATTGGAATCATCCATTCCAAACGACGTGGCTTTCTCGAGTTCTTTTATGTTGTTCTGTACAAGTTGAAGTTCTGTGAGATGAAAGTTCCAGAATCGGGACCTAGACCTCGGCTGGTGCCGACGGCGCGAACACGTGAGGGACGGGCTCCGTGTTTCCGTGATTTCAGATTTGATTCTTGTCTCCATCCCGACAATCGTTCAATCTCCTTGATGGCCTAGCTGAGCCTGGGTCCGCCTCACACGAAACTCTGAGATCGTCGGCTGGTGATCTGCCGACTCTCTTTCGTTCCGGTCCACTTTCTGCTATGACGGCGCAGCTGGCCCTGCTTTTCTCGACCCTCTTTTGGTTTCTCTTCTCCGCATTTGCTTCGCCTTTGGTAACACCGCAGTTTCCGAAGCGCACAGAAAATGGCCTGCACGTACCTATTTTTCGAAGGGAGTCTCGAGGTGTGCAGCGGCGGGCAACTGGGTTGACAGGTGCAATTGGGCTGGGCGATTTCGTCGACGTGTACGTGTTTTGGTCCCGAGCGGGGTACTGGAATGCTCACCGCAGTGGAACTACAGAACTTATAGCTTCCTGGTCACCGTCGGGGGCACTGAAACGCCACTGGTTCTCGGTAAGTGTGCTTTTTCTGACTCGTACAGACTTGACCGATGTACACAGACACTGGATCGTCGGATCTTTGGATTGCCTCCGACGCGTGCACGGACTGCCAGACGAATGTTCCATTATTTCCTCAAGCCAGCTTTGTCCCGGCCGGAGTCGATGTGGACCTCCTTTACGGAGACTCGCTCACCGGTACCCATGCCTCCGGCGTTGTCGGCACGGATGAGGTGACCTTCGCTGGATTGGAAATCCCCAACCAATATTTCGCCGCTATCAATGACACCGACACCAACGTTCTCGACACGGGATGTGCAGGGATATTCGGTCTCGGTTTCGCCCTCAATAGCGTGATATGGAACGAGGTCTTCGCCAAACAATTCAGCGGGTCTCAATCCTCATCATCCCGCCGCTCCTTCCCTAAACGCATTCTTTCATCCAACTACGCCACACGGTTCTTTCCTAATGTTAGCAGCCTAGTTTCTACGCGAAAACGCGACTCCACCGAGTCTAAGGCGGCGCTGACGACCGCTGTTCTGCAATCCTATCCCAGGGAAGGCCCCGCCCTCACCCGCATGGTTACGACAAATTCCCTTGCCGCACCGATGTTCACCGTCACCCTCCAACGTGACACGCTCGACATCGGCGGCAATGCAGGTATCCTCAGCATCGGCGAACTACCCAGCGGAGTGCAAAACTCCTCTGTCACATGGGTCCCAGTTCGGGCTTACCCAGGGGCACTCGCAGCGCCTGCCGATTCGCCCAATGAGGTATGTTTATTGCCATATGCTCAATGACGGCCGACGGCTGATGCGATTTTTACAGGAATATCCTATTGCCTGGGAGCTTTTCCTCGACGACGTTTACCTGGATGGTGTCCGCCTGCCGCGCTCTAACCTCTCCTCATCCAGCATCGCGCTCTCTGCCCTCGTCGACACCGTGCGTATTTTTTTTTGCCTACGTCAAACTTTCGTAGACTCTCTTCCCAGGGCAACTCCCTCATCCGAGGTCCCGCAGACGTCGTGAATGTAATTAACGCACAGTTAGGCAAGACCTTCGCTTGCTCGACTCCGCACACCATCGAATTCTCGATCGGCGGCAAGCTGTTCCCCGTCGACCCGCGCGACTTTGTTACTCAGGCATTCGATGGCGATCTCCAGGAGTGTACTGCAAACGTCCTCGAGACGGACTCGCCCGTAGCGGGCCAGGGGTATCAGTACAGCTGGAGTCTCGGCGATCCATTCATCAAGGGGTCCGTCTTTCCTTTACTTTCTGAATGCAAAGGGACGTAGCAACTGATGGCCGGCTAGCGTGCTGGCGTCGTTCTACTACGGCAACATCACCTACCCGTCCGTCGACCCCCCGCGTATTGGCCTGTTGTCGACCGTCCCAAGTAACGCGGGCGCCCTCCTGCAGGATGCGCTCACGGCTGCAGAATCACAAAATGACGGGAACGAGTTCTGTGAGTACAATTGTCTGTCATTCCATCATAAAGCTCATTATTTCTCAGCAACGTCGAACGCCGCGCCGACAGGCGTTCCCGTGTCTCCTGGAACGACCAACGGTGTGCCTATTGCACCGGTTGGGAAGATAAGTAATAGCGGGAACACCAATGGCGCGGGGAGAAATCGGCTCGGGTACGCGGGGTGGTCGTGGGCGCTGGCGGTGCCGGTTGCGAGCGGGCTGGGGGTGTTTTTATAACAGTTTCTATCCTAGTATCTACTCATGGGCGGAATATCTGCGGCGCGATACATAATGTTGTATTTTACACATCGAAACGGAACACATTCTACGAACAGTACAGCCTTCTCAGATCTCAGGTGCGAACGTACAAAAAATAGACTGAACAATCTTTCAAGTTTGACTTTGGTAATATGTATATGGATTGTCCCTAATTATCTGTTCCGGTTGAACGGAGCTTACAGCTGTTTTGTAAATAGTATACGGGTTTTGAAAATCTTTGATGCTCGATTTGTGCTTACACTTGTTTGTCACTGCATTGGCGCACATCGATCCCAAAGCCCGTGGGCGGACCCAAACGCGGAGTGTGGGTACATGAAGCCCTCTGGATTCCCTTTGGTAGCAGGCCAAAATTGTCTCCACTGAACTGAGGCAGATTCGGAGGTCGCGCGCAATATCCGCCATGTGATTATGTAAACATGTGGATGGCATGTTGTTTAGTTTCGTCGAAAATGCCCTTCTTTGTTGCCTCGCGCCATGCTGGGAGTGTAATTAGAGAGGTAGGTAGGTAGGTAGGTAGGATTACAATGCAAGAGAAATGAATTCGGACATAGTGGTGGAGCTTGTGAAGATTCAGCGACAAACAAATGTAAGCACAAATCGAACATCAAAATTTTTCGAAACCCGTATACTATTTACAAAACAGCTGTAGCATGTACGGATCTATTCGAGGGTTCACATACGTTCCCTTACAACTGATACGCTACAAGATCTACGCGCCACGGAACCCAGATTCAGTTTCCACCCCAGTGGAATTTACATACTCCATGTGGAGAGCAATCGCGTTGGGGGCGCATGTTCTTGACACTGGTCCAGGGAAGCGATGGAGATCTTGTACGCCGTGAAAGGAAGGCCGAAGATAGTCATCTACCAGTATGGTAGTTTATCGCATTGCCCTGAAGAATCGCCGGTCTTCCACGGGTGTAGTCGACACACGGCTAGTAGTCGACACCCTGTGTGATCGGGTAGAACCTGACCCGCACCCAACGGGTCCGCGCCAACCACTTGTTTCCCGATTTAGCTTGACATCGCGGGACCGTTTTCACCTCGCCCCGCGATGACTCACTCGGCCACATCTCTGAATGGCGGAATCATTTTTAACCTCGACGCCGCGATGACTCGCTCCCACATCTCTGAATGGCACCACCACCATTAATTGGCGATGCGCACGGGAACTACAGAGTCCACATCGTTGGCAACTCTGGTAAGCCACCGTTCGATTGGCCTGACGGAGCCAATTTATTTTGTTTGCCGCGGTGTCCAGGAGTGGGCAAGGAAAGTGCCTTTCTTGAGCAAAAAAAGAGTCAAGTATTCGATCCATGATTTCAGAGCACGGTCGGCAGGCAGCTCGCGGATCTCCTGGGAGTCCCGTTCATCCCGCTCGACACGCTCTTCTGGAAGCCCGGCTGGAGGCAGTCAACAAACGAGGAAATGCGTGAAAAAGTGGTGCAGGCGCTCGCGAATGCTCCAAATGGCTGGGTTGTAGATGGTAATTACACGCGTAGGATCGGCACGATTGTCGAGGACCAATCGACGGATGTCATCTGTGCGTGCTGCTTTTGTTTTAACTATGAGGTCGTCGGTGAGCAACGGATCTTAGGGCTGGACCCGCCGTTGGCGCGCTACCTCCCGCGGCTCATTCTCCGCACCTTCCTGCGCCTGCTCAGGCTCGCACCGCCGTGTAGCCCTGGCTGCCCCGAGATGGTCTCGGAGGTATTTTTCTCAAAAGAAAGCATCATCTGGTGGTGTATTTCGCAACATAGACCGATCCGCGTGCGAGAAAACGCCCGGATGGCTGAAATCGGGTTCGGTGTTGGGGCTAACGTCAACGGGCAAAAAATGCGCAGAATTGGAGGTTGGGGAGAAGAACTGCGGGTGTGGTTTCGAGACCTGGGGCATATGCTCCAACATGAGTAGGCTCAGCAATAGCTAGAGAATAATAATGGGATCTCAGTAGGCGTAGACAATTTGCCAACTGACATGTACGTGCGACAGAAAATTTTATAGTATGGTGAATACATGTAAGTAAATGTCCGTTAACTACGAATGGAAAGTTGTCCGTGTAATAGACTGTGTAAGCTTGTTGCCTCAACAATGTATATAGCTTGTCGACTGGGTTCTCGCGTATGCATTGAGATTTTGCCGCGTCGGTCGAGGAAAATCAATAATTCGAAAGCTGCACTGGTTTACTAGTACAAAACGAGCGAGACATATCTGCGAAACTGCGAGCGAACGCTGGGATTTGATGTATAAACCCGATCCATCCGTTTGCCCAAGAAAATTGAACCATGAACATTGATTCGACCGCCGGAGCACGAGGATAACCGTACGATGAGAGGTTGTAGTGAAAGAGTCTTTCTTGACCTATCTAGTCGTACCTTATGCCAAGTTGAATAAATTGTACAGCTCATCAACGTTCAACCATGGCGAGCGCGCGGCACAGCTTGCCGAACCGCGCCATAGTGGCGGCAATCGGCGGCACATTTCACCGTGCCCGATTTAGCTTGGCAACGCGGGACCGAATCATTTTTTACCCTCGACGCCGGGATGACTCACTCGGCCCCATCTCTGAATGGCACCACCACCATTAATCGGCGACGGACACGGGAACTACAGAGTCCACATTGTTGGCAACTCTGGTAAGCCCCCGTTCGATTGGCCTGACGGAGCCAATTGATTTTGTTTGTTTGTTGCGGTGTCCAGGAGTGGGCAAGGAAAGTGCTTCTCTTTAGCAAAAAAAAGAGTCAAGTATTCGATCCATGATTTCAGAGCACGGTCGGCAGACAGCTCGCGGATCTCCTGGGAGTTCCGTTCATCCCGCTCGATACGCTCTTCTGGAACTCCGGCTGGAGGGAGTCAACAAGCGAAGAAATGCGTGAAAAAGTGGTGCAGGCGCTCGCGAATGCTCCAAATGGCTGGGTTATGGATGGCAATTACACACGTAGGATCGGCACGATTATCGAGGACCGAACGACGGATGTCATCTGTGGGTGCTGCTTTTGTTTTTCCTGTAAGGGCGTCGATGAAAACTGGTCTTAGGGCTGGACCCACCGTTGCTACTCTACCTTCCGCGGCTCATTCTCCGCACCTTCGTGCGAATGTTCGGGCTCGCACCACCGTGTAGACCTGGCTGCCCCGAGAAGGTCTCGCGGGTATTTTTTTCAAAGGAGAGCATCATCTGGTGGTGCATCTCGAACCATAGTGAAATCGGGCTCGGTGTTGGGTCTAACGTCGACGGGCAAAAAATGCGCCGAATTGGAGGTTGGGGAGAAGAACTGCGGGCGTGGTTTCGAGACCTGGGAAATATGCTCCAACGCGAGTAGGCTGTACGTGCTATGTATTTAGCATGTCGACTGAGTTCTCGCGTATGTCTTGAGATTCTACCCCGTCGTTCGAAGAAAATTAATAAATCGAAAAGTTACACTGCCCGTTGGCTGTCCGTAGTCTACATCTGCGAATTTTGCAAAATTGCTATCGAACGTTGAGATTTGATATCTTGAATATTCAACTTGGAACGAGCGTTCCGTTCCTCAGTCCACCGTACATATCACGCAATGACAAACTAGCTAGTTGAGGAACGGCATCGGGACTTCGGGCCGGCGCATTCGGCGATTCCCCGTCAAGCCACTTGAATAGATGACGGTGTTTACGGTTGTCAGTCAGTGAGGGCGCGCTTTTGCTTACCGACCTTTCGAGCTGACATCGACATGAGAAACGACCAATTTGAAGTGTTGGAATCGGGGCTCTCACCGCATCATTCTCAGCCCGTAAAAGGTTTGGATCGACCTTTACTTGAGAGGATGCTCACCCATTTGGCCTCGGCAGTTTCCGTTCTTCGTCGAATCACGTCCGCTATATCACGAGTACTTGGCCCTCGCAGTCAGGCCACTGCGAAATGCACACCTGTGGAGCCAGATACGAGCCGTGCAGAGAAAGCAAATTACAGCAAAGCGGAGAACGATGAAGCATGTGCAAAAATATGGTCAATCTATGTCGGAGAGGCTGAGCGATATGATGCAGCATTGGTCGAAAGCTGGAGGGCGGACATGGACGGAATGCTTATTTTTGTAAGTTCTTTATCTCGGTCTCGCATCCCATTTGACAATGTCCAGTCTGGCCTCTTTTCCGCGAGCTTAACGGCATTCCTGATTGAAAGCTACAAAACCTTGCAGCCAGATTCCGGTGATCTCACAGTAGCAGCTATATTACAGGTCTCAAAGCAGCTCACTGCACTCGCCGATGGAGAAAGCTTGGTATTGCAGACAGCAGCGCCTTTTAATCCCACCACAGGGTCCTTGGTGTGCAATGCTCTGTGGTTTATCAGTCTCTCTCTCAGCCTCACATGTGCGCTGCTCGCAACTCTCGTGGAGCAGTGGGCACGCGAATTCCGGCACAAGACAGATATGCGGCCGTCGCCTGTACACCGCGCGAGGATCTTCTCCTCCCTCTATTTCGGCTTGAGGCGTTTTCGGATGCACACTGTCGTGGACGCGATACCCTTTCTACTGCATGCCTCCCTGGTTCTCTTCTTTGCGGGCCTCCTCGTCTTTCTTCTGCCCGTCAACCGCCTCATGATGTACCTGATGTGCATTGCGCTCTTCGTTTACCTCCTTCTATATTCGATTCTCACAATCCTTCCTATCGTCCACCTTGACTGCCCGTATCGCACTCCTTTGTCGGCTCCCCTGTCGTCTCTCCTCCAACCCGCCCGTCATCTCTATGAGACACGAGAACCCGCGCACCGCACGATGACGGAAGCGATGATAGATTTCAGTCTACAGGATTCAACAGATCGAGACCAGCGTGCCCTCCAGTGGACCCTCGACTCCCTTACCGACGAAGTCGAGCTCCTTCCCTTCGTCGAGGCCATTCCTGATGTTGTTCATGGTCCCAATGGGTTTCGCGGCGTCAACGACGATCTATTCAATTCGATCCTGGGAGATATCGAGAAGGCCAGTCCACTCGTAACCAGAATATGCAACCTCATTCTTGGGACTCTGGCGATGCGCGCAGATGATCCACTGGCCTCTCGGCGACGCATCGCTGGCCTCAAGGCTCTGTGGGCTCTATGCATGATGCCGTGTGCATGGGAGTGTCGTTTCGACACCGGAGCACTGCAGAGTGAAAAGTGGGATCGTGGGCTTTATCCGACAGTCCTCCTGGCCATCCAGCATCACGACCAAAAGTGGTCTCACCATCTCCTCGCCACACTTCGCGACCTGCTCGTTAATTGCGACCGTTCAACCGATCATTTCAGGATTGAGGTCCTCCCCAGGATTAAAAGACTCCTACAACTGATAGTCGAGCACGAGGATCTCTTTGTGCGCCCTCCTGCCATAGTTCAGCAACAATTCAGCCTATGTTCCGCCCCTTTAGACGAACTCAAAGTAGTATTGAATGCTGAGATGCGGGACTGGGCACCAATTGCTTCGCAGCTTGACAGGATCCATGGTATAATTGTCGCCCTATGCGGTGTACACGACTGGGCGTCCAATAGTATCAACCTCATAGGAATATTTCTCAATTTAGGGATGTGGGCCGTTGAAGAGCATGTCCCTGTTTTCGAGCCCTCCAATACCTGCGACAGAATTCTGTCCCAGATTGAATTGCACTTTCCTCCACCCAGAAAATTCGTCCCCGGTACCCTGATTACCTTCCCATCCAATTTGCAACAATTCGAGTTCAAGTTGGCGTCCGGAGAACCCAATCAACTAGACGTTTTAGCCGGGATTGCGTTCCGGCTATTTCCCTTTGTTTGGGACCAAAACCATGACAGGTATCAGCAGTATCTCATTCAGAGAAACAATTCACAAGCCGTCGAATACGCCCTGCAATTTTGCGACATGCACGAATTGGGGCATTCGTTTTGGCTCCAGGTTTCATCCCATCGTCTACGCAGTACCTTCGAAACATTTAGTTATGCCATTACAGTGGTTGCCAACTGTGTTCAACCTCCACAGGCGGCTGTCGACTTTGTGGATACCATATTAGCAAAAAGGCAGCCGCCCAAAAATTCGACCATTCTGCTGATCAGAGAATTCCGACAACTGCAACAGCTTACCAACGAGGTCCATGCCATGCACTCTTCTCCACCGTCCACCATCTTCCCTCGGCTTCAGGAAATCTGTCAACATGATATCCTCCGGCCCCTTTGCCCCCTATTCCTACCTAAAGACGTCAATGTCCCGATGGTTATTCGCTCCTTGAACGCTCAGCTTTACAATAAGTATCTCCTCTGTTTATGCCAGTTCCTGAATGATCCTTTGGATCCGATCTCCTCCAAGCCTGCGATATCAATATCCGACATGCTTGTCGACGACGTCAGGTGGCACATCATCGAACCAGAGACACAAGAGGCTGTCTTCAAGGCCATCTTGTCGCTTAACACACGACTCCTCGACGACAAGCTTCCCGATTTCAAACATTCAACCAGTATTGCAAAACAGTTGTGGTCCTCCGGCTTATTCTGGAAGGAAAACTTACCCCACCCGATACCCATGCTCTTTGGAATTTTAACACCTTGCCTCCGTACCACCCTCGAGTCCCTCGCGCTGTATCACGAAGCCGCGGAAGTCCAAGCCAATATCGGGATTTCCTTCGACACAGTATCTTCGACCGAACTGGTGGTTGAGATCCGCAAAGAGCTCAAAAATCGGGCAGAGTTGGAGGAGCCGGACGTGCCGCGCGTAGACAAAATTGAAACGGAAGATGTGAAAAATGCCGAAACAGAGGGAGGTTCTCGGACTCCAGAACATTCTGGAGCCGCCCAATCTGCAATCGTCATTCGCGACTCGGGCGATCCGGTCGACGCGGAGGCTTTGCTTAATTGACGAGGTGGTCCTCTAAAAAGTTCGGATTGCGCACGTCTTCGGCTTATCGAAGAAGTACTGATGCCAAAAATTATGTATAAACTCGATCCTTTACTCAAGAAAATTGAACAATGAATATTCAATTGCAGAAGCACGAGAATAACCATACGATGAGAAGGTGAAGTGAAAGAGTCTTTCCTGACGTATTCAGGCGTACCTCTTGTACCGAGTTGAATACTTTTTGCAGCTCATCAACCACGGTCTTTAGGCAAGCGCGCGGCACAGCTTGCCGAACACGCCACATGAGCAAAGCCGGGTCGGCAAGTTCTGCCGCCATCATTCGGCACAACTCCGGTCCAAACCAAATCATAACAATTTTTACTCACTTCATCGTCGAAGGGGTACGATGATAACAAAACCACGCTTGAGGTATGTAAGGCTAGGCGTGGATACTACTTTCATTGTTCAACATATAGTCCTGATTCGAGCTGTTTTACGAGTGTTCGGTTGTCAAACCTTCCAATCCCCGTACGGCGGCGTATGGGTTCCACAATCTTTCGTCAGACGCTTGTTGACCGGGGCGAGAGAGCGCAGCTTACTTCAAATTTCCCAGAATGATCGTTCATGTAGGATGTTGAGGACGGTGTTCGGATGGCTTTCTTTGATAGCCTCCACGAGCGAATGGGAGACCCGCTCTTCCGACAATAGAGCATAAAATCCCGGGGGGCGTCCGTAAATCGTCAATGTTTGGAGCGCCGGGAACATCGCCAGCCAGGTGAGGAATCCGCTGTGGTCTGCTTGATGGGGCCACGAGGAGAGGAATAATTTATGAACGTGATGGACTATGGGTTGCTTGGCATTCCCTCCAGTCGCTTCGAGATTATTCCACGGCACAACGATGTTGCGGAGATTTATCTTGAGATCGTGAACCGATGGATGCGCAGCGACGGCGCTCAAGGCCTCTGCAAAATAGCTCGGAGTACCGATATCAATGGGGGCGTCGCCGGCGTCGATGCAAACATGGAGCAGTCGCGGGAATTTGCCTGCCTCAAGTAATCGGGCGATGACGCGAGGGCCGGCGGAAAGATGACTGAGAGCTGGTAGTATGGAAGAGGGGACGGGCGGAAGGTCCTCGCTGTGAAGGGCGCTCCAGTCGTTTGCGAAATTCACTTCGTAGAGTTCAGGGTGATTGTTTAGGAACCCGAGGAGTGGATGATATTCCAAGTCAACCCGAATCGCTAGGCTTCGGAGGGACGGCAAATACAAGTTGGTGAGGATGAAGTGCAATTGGTCCCGTGAAGCATCGCTGGTGACGGTGAACGTTCTGATACGTCCAAGGTTGAGAATGACGAAGGATCCGAACGGGGTTGCTGATTCTGTAAATGACTGGACATAGATGCTTGAGAGAGTTGCCCATGATGGGATTACAGCTGTTTCCGAAAAGCTTGAGACAACGTGAATTCTTTTTGCACGCAACAAACTTTGATGGTAGGCTAAGGATTACCGAATTTGGCACGGATGATCCCACACGGATCAGCCCATTTCGTGATGGACCAAGCGAAGTCGTGCCAATAATATGTTCCCGGGGCATGTGAGTTGCATATGAGGCTCATAAGACTCTCAGAAAGCCTCAGCTGGGTATCCCGAGGGGAGGAGCTCACCCATGGAATAATATCGGGGCGGCAAATGGATTACACGGAAGCGACGGCAATCTCGGCTCGACATCCCAAACCGGTAATCCTTAGCCTGCCATCAAAGTTTTGTGCGTGCAAAAAATTTCACGTTGTCTCAAGCTTTTCGGAAACAGCTGTAAATGAAAAATCTGCTGTGTCAACTGCTTCTTGTCGATCTCGGGAACACTTTCAGCACAGGTATACGCTGTCCATGCGCGTGCCAGGATGTTGGATCCGTATGGGCTCGAAATACTGGGTCGGAGAACTTTCCACATCATCTCGCGAAGGTGTATGTCGGATATCATAAACACCGGCTTTGATTTGTTCCCCATGAGAGAAAGCAACGCGGCGGGGACAAAGGACCAAAACGGGATACCGCTCTCGGTAGGAGGAGGTTTAGAAGAGAAGTTCAGCATGACGTGTAGAATAGTAGGAATGCGTTCTCCAAGATCCGCCAGACACTTCCAAGCGCCGGGACGATCCATCTCTTCGTCGAAGTGGAGGTCTAGGAAACGTATATTGGGAATGATGGTGGGATGTGCCTCAGCGAGAATGGGGAGTGCGCGGGATGGGACGTCCAAGAGGTCCTGCGATTGTATAAGTGTTTGTGAAACGCCGCCCCGTGCGAGGAGGACTGGAAGAGCAATCTGCTTGGCGAGGGAGCTGACTTGACATAATTTGAGGAGCTCATCGTCGGGAAGATAATCGTAGATCTGCAGGACAAGTTCCGGCGCTAGGTCGAGTAACGAAACGGCGACAAAGCTGGCGGTAGTCCCGGTGTGGTCTTCTGCTTCCTAGAAGATAATGAAACTTGAGACAACGCTGCAAAATACGCTTGTGCATAAAGCTCACCATATCGTAACGCCGCGTCGCGGTGGGAGTCAAAGGGGAAGAAAGGTGCATATTGCGTCACGCGTGGTTCGACGTCCGGATCACTAGTACTCCGTGCGGGATATAATCCTAGTCGGCGAAACCAATTTCAATTAAGTACAACCAATGACTTTCTTCATCCGTGGGTCAGATTACTTAGGAATCTGTCGTATGTTCTTCTCAAGTTGATCCAGACTTGACGAAATTTTCAAATGAGCCGATAAACGAGTTGCAATGCTCTAGAAAGCATAACTCGGAGTTTTCGCGAAAAAACTAGGTTAGTCGAGAGCGGTTCAGGTTTGCAGTTATCCACAGTAGATCTCGATGGCAAGATTACGGATGATGATTCTAAGTATCGGGTTCTGACGAGTTGCCCGAAACTACTTCGTGGCCAGAACAATCTTGAACGACTAGGTTCATATGCTTACCACGTCGTGGTTTCCGCTCGTCATCGGCCATGCCCATGGGGTATCGTATTGCGCGAGCAGCGCTCATTTCCAAGACTTTGCGGTCGAGGGCCTAGTTCATGTGGGCATAGAACCGCGACTATAGCGCACAAAATCCTGAGAATGCGCACCAGAGCGAGACACCAGATCCGTCGCAATGAGGCAAAAAAAACGCTTCGAAGACAGAAGAGTGGCCAAGACGTGTGCAACATCGATTGCGGAGAGGACATAGTTTAACCATACAAATACAATTTAGACAGGCAGGGTGCCGTAGCACGATTCCAGCGAATGTGAATTAGGCAACTTCGTGTTGCAGACCAGTTCTTCCGTGGTGTAGACAATGCATCTAGGCGCCTCTTAAACTTGTTCAGCCACCTGGCCGCGTCGAAGAAACGCACCTTCACCTCCCATTGAAAAAATGCACTCAGATCCCATCCATGCCACCCATTCGGGACCCCACAACTTCGTATCCCTTCGGTGCTTTCCGCTCTGCGCGCTGCTCTTGCTTGTTGCGCACCTCCGTGGCAGGGACGTTCTCCACCGCGACGAGCTCCTTCACCGCGAGGATCTTTCCCGCAATATCGGGCTTGTGCGGGTGGAATACGGTCTGGTGCCGCCGATGGAGCCCGAGCGCTGCGAGCGTTCCCTTCTTCTTGTCCCCAAGGGAGATTGCAGAACGACGGAGGGTGATTTTGAAGTGAGTGGGTGCGTCGTCGGAAGGCTCGGATGGTGCGGCTGGTTTTGAAGGCGGAGGGGTGCTGATAAGACGGAGATTCGTCAGACGAGGGGAGAGAGTGGGCCCGGTGCTGTAGCGGCAGACGCGCGCGGCCATTTTTATGTTTTAGAGGATGAGGATTGTTTGGCCGATGCACTGCCACCGGGGAACAAACAAACATTCTTTCTCATCGACTCGGACATCATGAACTTTCCATCGGAGCTGGAGCGGGAGATCATGGAAATCGCCGCAGAAGACCATCCGGAAACTATCCCCGCGCTTCTTCTTGTTTCCAAGCACGTCCACGATTGGTGAGTCCACGTCAAGTCTACATAATAAATCCCGAACAAACGGTGGCCAAGTCACCGGATAGCGCTGATTCCGACTTCAGGATCGAAAGAATCCAATACTTGACTTTCTGTGATCGTTCCGCCCGCCCTCTACCTTCAATTCGTCTCCTCCGAAACGCTATACACTCCAAATCAAAGCCCCTGTCCTTCTTCCACGACCGCGTTCGAAATCTATTCATGAGTAACCCGGCAGGCTTGGACGAAATCTTAATCGCTTGCAGTGCGGTCCGCTCTCTTGTGCTTTTCTCATCTGGCGGACCGCAGACAATACCTGCTCTTGATGCTATGCCTCTGCGGCGGCTCGGCTTCCATCTCACGGCCGTGTTCCGTGGGATGGATTCCGTCGATCCGGGGCTTTTCACCTTGATTACCCACCTCGACATATTTGAGCCACTGGAGAAAATCTTGAAGGATTATCCCAACTTTTTGAGATCCACTCTCGCTCTCCTTCCCGCCCTTACACACTTGGGGTTGTACAAACTCAATAGCCCCCCGCTCGCGACCGAACTGCTCACGATCTGCACAAAACTGGAGGTTCTGCTTGGTATCCACAATTATGTTCCGGACTTGAACGAGCTGTTGCCTGTCGACGATCCACGTTTTGTATCTATCTACGTCTCAGACACTGAATATTGCAGAGATTGGATCGCGGGAACGCGGAGAGGACTGGACTTTTGGGCTCGTGCGGAAGATTTCATCGCGAAAAAGCGCAGTGGTGAAATCAAGCCAGGTTTGGCTTTCCTGTCTGTGGCTCCAATACTGTCAACCCTAACGCGGTACACCTAGACGCTCGTTCTTGGATTGTTGCCCGCGATTAGCATCAAGCTGAGCATCCAATGAATCCACGCGGGCCTGGTTGTCCGAGATGATTTTGCGGATGTTGGGAATGTCTGTGTCAAGAGGGGAATCGTTGCTTTCGAGTAGATGTGCCATCCGAGTGGATGTCAAGTGAGAGAGCTCAGGCGATAATGACATCCTGTGAGCAACTCTGTTAGAATGGTCGGGGTTAGACTCGAACCAGTCGCAATTCGGAAAACCGAGAGATTGATGATAGTCGATCAACCGGTCGGAGAGGAGGAGGAGGAGGAGGAGATAGTATTACTGCAGAGGTCCCTATAAGGAACAAGCAGGTACTGTACCTATGTACGACGCGTCTCATCGTACACTACAGTCATCTTCGTCCCAGTCGCTGTGATAGTTAATCTACTCCATGTTTGATCGCAAATAAACGTCTCACGAAAAGGATGAGAAGACGGGCGGCTCTACTGACCAGGAGTCCTGAAGATCACGGGGAAGAACTGAAGAGTTTTGTCGCAGAGAAGATCGTCGGCTAAGACCTCGATAGCCGTAGGTAAGGCCTGAGTATGATTCAGATAACCAGGTCTCTAACCCAACCAGACTTTCCCGCGCGAAGCAATGCAACGGAGTCGAGGAGTGCATCACGAGCGACTCTTCCCGGATCAAGTCCTACCATATACCGCAATCGGCCGAGCGCCAGCAAGAGGCGGCGTATACGTTGGCCAGTTTCCGCGAATAAGACAGTGAGCATGGAATACGATTTGAGCCCTAACAACCGACAGAGAAACATTGTGGATCTCAAAATGCTCGTTAAGCAAGGAGTTGTCGATGTCGAAGGCCAGTTTGCATCCCGAGATGAGGTAGCAGTCAACGCGGGCCAGGTAAAGCTGGAGGCCCTCCCTCACAGGCAGGGAGCCGATCCGGTGCTTCAGACCAAAGACAGTGTTGCTGGTACCTCGGGTTTTCGACGCTTTAATGGCACATTGCCTTGCGAAGACGTTCGCGTGGATCGACGTGAACCAAATCCCCACATACTTGAATTCCCAGACTAGCTCGATGACGAGATTCCCAGACGCAAAGCTGGAATCGACACCGACAATGGCCAGAAGATCTTGCATTTCGATTTCGTCGCGCTTATGAAGCATCGCTTGCTCGAGCTGTATACATACTTGAAGAACATGGAGACCTTCGTTTGGAGGGCGGGGAATGATGTGGACATGATCAGGGTGCCGTCAGCCTGTTCCGCCTGCGATACGGGTCCTGAGGCCTGGAACCCCGGCTGCCGTATACGGAAACGCGTTTGCCGTGTCGCTAAAGAAAATGTATAGGGTTTTACGGTTTTATCCTCAAACCATCAAGTAGCGGTGCCAGGACCTTGGCCGCAAGCAAACAGTACTCAGGTATACCAGACGGTAGTTCTCTGGGTCGGATCTGGGATCGTATTTCTCTGGGTGCATGCAATCACTGCCTCGAGGCCTCGAGGCATCCGCATAGAGCAAGGCTCTCGCATTCCGCCGGCGATCGGTATTGAACCTAGACTGCGCGGAGCTGGAGAAGGAGAGGAGAGACGAGGAGGAAGGACGATCCGTGGAAGCACAACTTGAGCACAACCGTCCTGTGAGCTGGCTGACGGCTCGGGATCGTCTCGTAACATTATTAGTCCGAGTCCGCCGATATCCCCGATCCGATATCGCCGTGCCAGGTCTCAGGCCGTGCAGCACTCAAAGCCGCACAGTCAATACTCCACCTATATATTTGTTAGGGGGGCCTAGGGGCAGATTGAGACAGTGCTGGTCGCCGTCCGACACGATCCGAAGGACAAGTCCGAATCTGTCGATACCCCGAAGCCTCTCGATTCTTTTCATAATTCATACCAGACGGGGAGGCGCTTGACATCGTGAATTTTTCTCTGAATGTAGGTAGCCCTTGATATGCACTTGGTCTCAGCCCCTCAAGGTGAGCTTGAACGCCGTCTGCTTCGTGATAACAACCATGAGATGACGATGTAAGTCTCCCCTGAGTTCACTGTGCGTTGCCGGGCATGACCCGTGCACCGTCAGTCTTCTCTTGTGTATGATGGGAGGTGGTTGGGAAGAGGTAGACGACCGCCAGCGGCCAGCCCCTATTTCGACCATGCTCGAGGATGGCTCCCATGGCCAGGACACGGGCTTGCAGGAGGCCGACCATATAGCCGCACAATGCTCCCTGCCCGTTGTTCGTCGTGTGCTTCGATGGGTAGCCATTCCGAAAGTGAGACATGATGATGGTAAGAGGGAGACTATACTCGGTGAAATAGCGACTGGAAGATAATCACGCCATTTAGTACAGTCGGGAGTTGCCGAGATCTTTAAAAAACTTAGACAAAATTCCGCGAAAGCTCGTACATCGACCTCCTTATATCGAAAATCGTAAGAGACAGTTTTGTAGCGCTTCAAATTCCAAGACTTCGTATGTTCTCCATTTTCTGATTGAGGTAAAATTGCGATCTCACCAGAGCAAATATCCTTCAGGCTATCATTTAGGGGTTATCTACATATCTTGCTCCCGCATCCTTCCCTGCTTTCTGTATGGGTTTCAAACGCAAAAACGAGGACTCGGACGAGGAATATGTTCCTCCGGAGCCAAAAAGGGGCAGGAAACGGTCCAAAACCGTAGCCAAAAGGGCTATCAGTCCACCGTCTCCCCAAGAGGCATCGGAGCCCTCCTTCCCGCCGTGGGCATCCACTCCCACAAGAACCGAACCAGCAGGACCACTTCCTTCTCTTCCATCGATTTTGGGCTGGTCGACAC
Source organism: Mycena galericulata (assembly GCA_029289565.1). Lineage (NCBI taxonomy): Eukaryota > Fungi > Basidiomycota > Agaricomycetes > Agaricales > Mycenaceae > Mycena > Mycena galericulata. Next base: position 287,108 of record JARKIA010000185.1, read on the forward strand.
CCTCGGGCAGTCACCAGACTCTCGAGACACCACCCATTGCCTCTAGTAGCCGTGATTTCCTCCAGACACCACCCAACCAGCTGCCTGCCAGTACCTTGGAAACTACCGCTCCCCTACCTTCGTTTCCATCAATTCTCGGCTGGTCGACACCTCCTACTGCCTTGGGAAGTCAGCACACTCTCGAGACACCGCCTCAGCAATCCATGGAAGCACCAGCTTCATCTCCGATGTCTTCTGTCATCGATGTTACACCGGTTAAGGACCCACGGGGCCGCCCTGCATACACGCCGAATACTCGTCGGCTCGTCTCGACGGTCCGTCGCTTTGATTCGAGTCAGGACACACCGAGCCGTGAGGCATATCAAAAAGCAGCCGAGGAACTGAACAACAAGAAAGCAGATGCAGCGGCAGTCAGAGTACAGACGGCTGCCGCACTCGCAGCTCAGAAGGTTCAGGAGCGCGAGCAAGCAGCAGCAGCCGAGAAGAAGGCCCTGGACGCAGCGAACACTCTCAAAGCCCAGCAGGTCCTCGCCGATATTACCAAGTCGACCGAGGACGGTGGATATAACTTCAAGGACCTGGATGAGTTTTTTCAAGGTGTCTGGCGAGCGGGTGGAGATCAGCACATGTCCGCCAATGTCAGCCGTTACGTTCGCAGCCACGGTGCGGAGCACGCGAGGAGTATGTTTGCGCGGTCGAAACCCGCTAAGGAGGAGTATATCTCGGGGGAGCTTGCGGAGATATACCAAAAGGAGGGTCGCGCTATCCAAGACATTTTGACACGCCATTCCACTATGTCGGTGATCGACCTCTTGAAGGTCTTTTCGATGGACGAACTTGCTTTAGAGCTCGAAGATGCCGTGCCGTTTTTGTGGGATGCTTTGGTATCAGTCTCCGCGCCTGATTCATCTACCCGTGCGGAGAGTGCCGGGGAGGCGCGCAGGGATAAAGGCCTGGTAGGTTTCTTTTATGAGAATCCGTACACCATAGTGGCATGCTTACTGTTATCTACAGGTGTTCACTACCATCTGTGCACTTATTAGCATCCTCCGTTCTCAAAAGGCAAACAACTTTCAGCTTGTTATCGGGCTGTTCCTCCTCGGTTCGGGCGCTTCAAAGCGAGAAATGGAGGTTCTTGCACATGCGGGCTTGTCGATCTCATACTCGTCCATTACTAGTCATATCCATAGCCTATCGGCGGAGGGCATGGTCCGAGTTCGCGAGCTCGTGCGAAGCTGCATGTGTCAGATCGTGTGGGACAACCTCAACATTGCCTTCCGAGTTGGGGCCGAGCGTCTGGCCGCCAAAAATCATTTCGACAACGGTACGACATCGACAGTCATACCAGTATTCGACCCCGCTACTGGTGGTCATGCTGCGCACGGCACCTTACCCTTCTCGATGAAACCTCCCCGCGAACGCACATTACCAGTGCTTGACTGGACCGCAGAGGATGTTTTGCCGACGCCGCAAGCTGCCGAGGAGCTTTCGGCGTCCTGCTTCTGGCAAATGAAGCGACTTGCACTCGAGAATATACCCGGTGTACCCGACAGGCTCAGGAAAGCTTTGGAGGAATGTCCGGAGATCTTCCAGATCCCACTTCACAAGTCCGAGCAGTATCCGCTACCAGCAATGAATTTAGATGAGTCGAGCCTCGAGGGAACACTGGAGGTCTACCTGGCCATCCTCCGCCACCTGGGTCTCGATGACGAGGCGCTAGAGGCCCATGGTTTGATGTTTGATGATGGCGATCTCTTGACAGACTCACTGAAAGAAAAGGTAAGGACACTGCCGCGATAACCTTGTCATCTTTTTTGTTGCTCACCTCCTCCCTTTCTCAGCTCGAGTCCGCACGAAGGAATAGTACCACTCCAATTGCATCCATGCGAGCCTCTACGCGGCGGTGGGGATTATTCCACGGGGAGATGGCAGGCGGGCGACTCACCGTCAACGAACATTGGGGAAAACCCAACTCGCTCTGGGCAGGTGGTCTCTGGTGGGAGCACAACAAGCTCCTCAAGAGGAAACCCATGACGGCCGGCTGGTCTGGAAAAAAGGCAACACCGTGGAAGCCAGCACACGAACTCATCCACATCTCGCTTCCAGCTCATATTGTCGACGGGTTCCGAATTCACTGTGGGCACGATAAGCTTGAGGAGTGGGCTGCAACGGCGACGATGGAAGAGTTCAATAGAGTGGCTAAAATCGTCTTCGACAAGCTTTTCTCGACGGCAGCGGTGAATGAGCTTCGCACGCGCACAGAACGAGACATCACCTTCGAGAACGCGATCCTGTATAATCGTGATGCCCTGTTTTATATCGAGTTCATCCAGGCCATCAAGAAGGGAGACATTGGACGCGTGCTCAATGTGCTATCCATCTGGATGGTCATGATGCGCACTCCCAAGACTATGCCTCGCTACGCAGACGCGATGTTCGAGACACTTGTCCGGCTGAAGCACTTCCCTCCAAAACTACGGTATGGTTCGTCCCTGATCTCGTGTAGCCACCCTAAAAAGATTTAGGGAGCTTTTCCTGGTTAATTGGCTCGTGAATCTCACCGGAAAGCCGTACAGATTCAAGCCAGTGGATTTATTGCAAGAGCACCAGAACTTTTGGGCAAAGATCATCTACAATGCCAAAGGCAGCAACAAAAGCTGGGAGTGGTTGTCGATGATTACTGTCTGCATATTCACCCTCCGTGATGCTATGCGGACTGTGCAAACCGCATTCAATATCCCTGCATATGGCGAGAAACACAAAACCCCGCCAATTCACGATGAGGTGGCCTTACTCGCCAACGCGCTCAAAACCGAGAAGATCCAGAGCTTCGTGGAGCGTCGGCCGGCCAACGACCATGTCGCCCCTGTCCGTGATCTCATCAAAGAGGGTTCTTTGTATGCGAACACACGCAAGGCGTTCAAGCGCTTCACGCGGGATACGCGCAAGGCGGAGAAGAGGGGTTTCACGGACCTAGATGTAAGTGAGGGTGAGGGTGAGGACGAGGACGAGGATGAGGGTGAGCTGGAAGAGGACTACGAGCCGTCAGCGGAGGATCTGCGCGCGGATGACGAGGAGTTCTTTGACATGGCAGAGCCATCAGAGTTGCTCGCTCGGGCGACGGAAATTGTAGAGGACATGATGATAGAGTAGTTCACAGATGATAACATTGCTATACTGCTACAGATGGCGGGGGGGTGGGACTATTGGCCAGAGAAGCTAAGTCAACTGGAAGACAAGCATTAGCCAGTTTCGGATGACATAGTGCAAGCTTACGGGCAAGTGCCTCACGTCCGGGAATATTGTGCAGATGACTTAACATATAAAGCTTGCGGTCGAAAACCTTCTGTAACTTATTGGCATCCTCGTAAATTTGCGAGCCTATTTCGTTAAATTGGCGGGCGTTGCTGAAGAGACGGTGCCACGCTTCCTGATACTGGGCCAGGGTTTCGTAGTGCGAAGGCTTGTGCGAGAATGACTTGATATTCTTCATTGAGATCGGCTCCTTAATTTCATCGTAGTATTCCGGCCAAGTCTGCACAGAGGGAATTGAAATCCTGACCCCGATAAGAGTATTGATTGACATACATTTCGACGGGGCAGCTCGAGGAATGCTTTACAGATCTGGCGACTGGTCTTCTTGGGTTTTTTGGTTTTCCGAGTCGATATGGGCAAAGGCTCTTCCTGCGAGAATACTGCTTCGTAGCAGCCGTCAAATACTAAGACTAGACGAGCACGCAACTCTTTTGCAGCAGCCGCATCTAGTGTCCTCTGGATACGCTCGGCAGCCTCCAGCTCTCGCGCTGCTTTCGCAAGATCAGGGAAGCGACATACGACCTCTTCGATTGCCTTGACCACGAGATCCCCAAATCTCGGCGCCTGGCTCCAGCGGGTTTGTTGTAGGAGGGAGTCGACAGAAGTAACAAGACGAGCGCGTTTGGCCAGAGTGTCGACCACGTCGTCGGAAAGAATTACGTTGCCTGTGATGAAGTGCTGATTCGGGTAATGGTCTGCCACGATCCTGTCCCGCACTACCTCCAGCTTCTCGCGCACCGCATCCTCCAGCTCCGGCGAACTCTTCTCCCTACGACCAGTTCTCAGGTTCTGTCCTCCCACCAAAGCAATATTTTCAACTCGGAACGCTTCTGGCTCGCAGTTGTCGCAACATGGCCCTTCCGGAACCGGAAATTCCAGGCGCTCTGAAGAATAGTATGAGTACCTATTGTGCAAGCGCCATTGGAACTCACTCTTATCTTTGTTTCCGAAGAATTTATTCCAAGGGACTCGCCGGCACCCCTCTGTCACAATATACTCCAGCAAATAACGCTTGTCTCGTCTCTCGAGCGGAGACATGTGGACATGCTTGCCTCGTCTGCGCCGTTTTGGCGCTGGCGCAGCGTCCCCATCCTCCGAGTCATCCTGCTCGGCAGCTGCAGCATCCCGGTCGGCCTGGGCTCCTTCCTCATCCTCACTTTCCGAGTCTGACTGTTCCGAATCTGAGGGATTCTTCTCCTCGCGGCGCATTATGTCCAGTTCTATACAACAGCGTGTATACATCGCTTTCGTGATGTAGAGCACGGCGTGGCCTCGCTTTCCATGGTCGCGTACACAGCGCCCGATCTTTTGTATCAGTGATAAAAAGGTGCGAGGCTTCATCCACAATAGGACGCGCTCAATAACTCTAAAGTCCATGCCCTGTAGGTGAATCAGATACTGGATTTCAAGCATTGTTTTCACACTTACAAGACCGAGGGCATCGGTCGCGGGCACCGCGCGCATTGTGCCGTCATTCAAGCCTTTTTCGATAATTTCCTTTCGCTTAGCGTCGATGTCCTTGTGGTAGAACTCGAAAATCTTGACATCAACCCCCTCCGGTGCGTTGTCCCTGAGAAAATCCTGGATCTTCTCTGCGTCTTGACGGCCGTTCACGTATATCAGGGTCTGCGGGAAGTCTTCGGGTTTCTCGAAGTTGTCCGGGAACAAAATAATAAGGTCAGCAAATGATTCAGGCTCATGCTGCAGTATGCACACTGATAGCGACACGTTCAGCTTCTCGTTTGAGACCTGGACACGAGCAATGTCGCTCGGGAGTGCTAGATACCCCATAATGTCTTTGATGACATCGTGAGGAGCGGTTGCGGTCGCAGCTAGGATTGGGGTGCCAGTGGGTAGGCGAGCCGCAAGCTCGACGATTTTACGGTACTCTGGGCGGAAATCATCTCCTCCCCACTCGCAGATGCAGTGGGCCTCGTCGATAACCAAGGTGATTATGTTGTCCGTGAATAGAATGTTGTTTAGGACCTTCTCGTGGAACCGCGTGCTGAGTGCCATTTCTGGGCCTACAAGACCGACTCGGAACTTGTTATTGCCCAGATCCTGACCAACAGAGGCCGCAGTGAGTCACAGAATACCAGCCTCTACTTGGGGAGCTCACCGTTAGAAGTTGGTCCAAGTTTACGCTCTTGGATGTGATTGCTGCGGCCGGTATGTGTTTCTCATTCAGAGTTTTCGCCTGGGCCTCCAATAGTCCAACCAGCGGTCCGATGAGCAAAATGATCTTCTGGCTTTCTGGGGAGGTATTTCCGGGCTGCCAGTAGTAGAATAGGGCATACCAGAAGGCGATGGTCTTGCCGCCACCTGTCGGCACATCCAAGAAAGTACTGATGCCTTTGAGAATGTTCTGGCCGGTTTCCTCCTGGTGCGCATGGAGAGAAGGGATACCAAAAACCTCACAAAGAGTTTGTGCGGCTATCCTGAGTCGCTCGGGGTCGAGCGTCGCGACGGGGGTGAAAGGCATAGATTGCCCCTATTGCCCCTGAGCCAGACAAGATATCGTCGTCGAGGAATCATTTCTTGGAATTTCGAAATTTGGAGAACATACGAAGTCTTAGAATTTGAAGCGCTACAAAACTGTCTCTTACGATTTTCGATATAAGGAGGTCGATGTACGAGCTTTCGCGAAATTTTGTCTAAGTTTTTTAAAGAGCCCGGCAACTCCCGACTGTGCTAAATGGCGTGATTATCTTCCAGTCCCTATCCATCACTGATCGAACGACTGTCTTCGATCTTCGAGGATTTGGACTGGTTCGAGTCTAGGTCGGGGTCCTCAGAGGAATGACGGTTACTTTCAATATATTAGACCGCCAAAATCTTCCGCTCCCATGTCCGCTCCTACGGACGACTGTTTTGTACTCGTCAAGGTCGTTTTCCACAACGTCCAAATTTATTGCGCGAAACATGACTATGCCCCGCCAGACGGCGCCATACGGTAGCTCTGAGTTGAAAGACGTGGTGGCAAATAGATGGCATGCCTTCGAAACTGATGCAAAGAAGTGTGGAAGTTGGAGGCAAGAGCAAAGACGCGACTCGCACATCGGAACTCAGGCTCGTTCCGAATCCCCTTACGGCAAGTACTATGTCTTTTGGGTCAATTTGGTCAATTTCCTTGTACTTGTTCGCAAACGATTCCACAGTAAAGGAGCATCTCCCTTGACATGGTCGGCACCAATGTTCTTCTCCGCGTAAATGTTGGACGCCAAATGAGGACAGGAGTACATGTGACCATTCACTGGTCGAAGTGGGTCATGGCACTAGCAGCCTTTGTCGAGACGCTCGCGACGCGGAAACCCCAAAGGAATATATGTATCATTTGTGCTTGAATACATGTTACATATCGCATATCCATACGTCGCCGCTCTGCCTGCATCGGAAAACTACAAGCATGATCAGCGCACCTAGACGATTTTACATTCATTGAAAGATCCACCTGCATTGACCCGCGCCGTCCTCACCCCGCATACCCCCTTACGCATTAGCCCGCCCACCCTCGCGCCACGCGCGCCCCTTTTTCCCCCATATCCACTCCTCCCATGGCACCCCCGCGCGGCCGACGCCCTCGTGCCCCACGCCCGCAAAACGCCACTCCCCGAGGTCCCACGCTCGCAGCAGCACCCCGTGGTGCAGCGGCCGTACGTTCAGCACCCGCACGCCCTCCACGTCTCCCGCCCCCGCCGCCCCGCCTCCACACGTTTGCGAATAGTCATACATCCTCGCCCCGAGGTCGAGCCACCTGACGGGCCGCCACCAGTCTGGCGCACGCGCGAGGTCGCCCTGGGCCGCGAGCCACGCGCGCTCGTCCTCGGTCAGCACCGACACTCCTACGCGATCAGCGTCGCCATCCGACGGCGCGGGGGTGGGTATCCACGCTTTGTACGCCTCCAGCGCGGGCGTGTACGTGCGCGCCGTCTTGTGCGTGGCGAGGCGGGGGGCACGGGAATGGCCGGGGACGGGGGCGGGGATCACTGCGAGGGATATGACGATGAATGTGGATGGAGGAAAGGGGATAGTGACACCCACCTGAGCCAACTGCGGCTGCCGCCATAGACCGCGTCGTCCGAGCCGGGGGCGAGACTGGGGGCATCTGCATCTGCGACAACTTTGCGCGCTTCACAGCCTGAGACTTTTCGCCTGCATCTGCGTCCGCGTCCGCCGCACGTTTCGTGCTCACGCGCTGGTGCCCGTCGCTCGACGCACCCGCATTCTCCTTCACCCCGCGCCCCGCGCCACTTTTGAGTGCGCGCGGCGTCCCGCCTGTTCCCTTGAGGCACGCCACATACTCGCCCGCCGTATGTGCGCGCAACGGCTCCCCGGTCGCCGGAAGCCCCGCTGCCGCAGACCTGTCCACGTCGACATCCATGTCCACTAGACGGGCTGCGGCTCCGCCCTTGCCCTTGTTTGCTGCACCTGCAACACCGCGTCATCAGTCAAAACTGCGGGGGACGCAGTGGCACACATACCGGATGCCATCGAACGCCCCCCTGAACCGGCGCTAGCGCGGGCGAGCATCGCGGAGTGTAGGGGCCTGAGCGCCTCTCGTACATGGGCGACGACGGCGTCCGAATCAGCGTCCGCGGGCGCATATCGCTCGAGAGGCAGCCCTGTATTGGAGGAAAATTTGGGGTCGCTGGCTGAATGTCGCGACGCATCGGCCACCGCGTCTCGGGGGCCACGGTTATTGGCTTTCATGCCCGCTGTAGAAACGTCGCCTCTGGACCCACTGCCGCGCGCCTGAATCGCCGGCGGAACACCGGAGGGACGCCCGCTGCGATTTTTGTTCGCTGAGTGGCACCGAATTAGCGCTAGATCAAAGATACCGAGGGGAATCCTTACCTTGCTCCCTGTATTTTGCCTTCACACGACGTTCCGCCTCGTCCATCATCACGTCACGGCGTACCTTCAGCGCATCGTTGTCTGTGAAGTTTCAGGTCATCGTGCGCAGATGCAGGACGCACTGTTAAAAATTACCTCGTAGTGGGCCGGAGAAGACGCGGTCGAGGTGGAGGAGGGCCTCCCACAGTGCGTGCCACTCCGCCGCTTCGTCGCGTGTGAGGGGTCGATCGGGGGACTGCAACGGAGCACATTGAGCGGCAAAATCGCGCCGCCCCTGGGCATAAACCTCGTCGAGAATGTGCAAAGGGAGACCGCGCCTCAACGCGGCATGTTCTTCCGCCGAAATCGACCGCTGCGACGGGGGAGGCATTGTAGTCGGAACATCGATGTTATGGTCAGGAATCTGACTCTGCGCATTCGTAGCTTAAACGGGCATATTTCAGCACAAAACATGGAGAGACGATAGATGACTAACTCTGACTTGGACTTGCCTGAGCCTGCTCGTTCACCCGTCGCCGGGATTCTGTCCTCCCTTTTCGCTCCTTTCCCTTCCCTTTTGCGTGGTGAGGTATCCGCGGCGACTCTTCTTCGACCTTGACCCTCACTTGGCCATCCTCCGTTCGTCCTGTGTCCGCATTGGAGCGCGCCTGCATAACCGCCTTCACCACCGTAGCGTAGTCCCATGCTTCCTGCGGCGCCACGCCGACCTCCGCACCGCCAACATGAAACGTGGGCTTGCCGCCGATGTTGCGAAAGATGAGCTCGACATTCTCGGATTGCGTATCACTTCCATGTGGATTGACCTCCGCAAGCGCCGCCAAAGACGAAAGAGGAAAGGGTATGTGGAATATCGGCGAGCCACCGGTGGTTTCAATCACGACCCTCGTCCTGCGCGCCATCGACGGCTTCAACTTTAAGACTTTAACGATGCTCGTGGTCTTGCGGAGAGGAGAACACGATCACGTGCGAGAAACGATGCACATATTGTGACAGTTGCCTCTTCAGGAATTGGGTGGACCCTTAGTACTTACGGTTGATGCACTTCGACCGTTTGAGCTAAATATCGCGCTGAGTTGAAAATAAATTTTTCGTTTAATTAGACAACGGAAATCTGAGCCTGGGTCATCTGCATGTTCATCCTAGAGTGAGATGATACATACAGTATGTTCTGGCGCACATTTCTTGCGATTTACAGATGCATACAAGATACATAGTAGCATAAGGGCATTGTATTATTCTATTACAAGCTGTGCGGATGAGGTCTGATTTATAAGGAATAAGATCGTTGGCGTCTTGTTTCGTTTTAGTGTGGCCACACCGCTATTCTTCAATTCTGCCCTTCTCTATTGTGTTAGAACAAGGTAGCAGAATACCAATTCCAGAGCTTATTATCCTCCCAATTTTACTTAAGGCGCGATGCTCGCGAAGCACTCTTCACCAACATCCACTATCCAAAACTCATGAAATTCGTGAGTTGACCAGGTCCCTGCTCACTTATGTAAAGTTACATTCTGATGTATATGATTTCAGCAAGAGGGACAAACCCTGTTCACGACTTCTTACGCCAGTCTTGACCCCGAAAATCATGCAAAGACCGGTGAACTGGATTTACGGAAGTTCTTTTCTCGGTGCAACAAGGTTCTCGTTGAGCTCACTGGTCACGGAAAAAAACCCGTCATAATTTCGCTGGATCCCTGGAGAAGAGGAAGAAACAGGATACATCACCCGCACCGACGATTCTTTGGAATGTCCAGATTTTCAGATTTCTCAGCCCTCAAGACGCTTTACAGCAAGGAGATGCACTTGAAATACTGGACAGAATACGAATCTGGTGATCGAAAGAGCATCGAGGTCATCGTTCTACCCATCGCCGACTTCGGCTATTTGGTCACACAAGAAACTCTGACATCATGGGATATACCGTCCTCAGAGGTTTCCGCGACCTCCAGGGCATGGGCAGGAGTTCTTCGACACATCCAGTTCCCCATTCTCTCCACTCTTTCAATTGATCTTGAGGTGGTCAAATCGGAAACAGCCGCCTTCGTAGATTTTCTGAAGAGACATCCAATTGCGGCCTTGACATTGAAAGGGAAAGCGACGTGGAATCTCGGGCTGCTCCTTGCGATTCCCCCAGACAGCTTGATGCATCTACAGACCCTAACGGTCTATGCTTCCCCTCGTCCCATTTCGGAGGACAACGAGGCCCCATCCACTACGCCTCCAATCAATGATGAACCTACTGTCTGCTTCCATCATTTGACATACCTTCACTCGCACCATTCCATCGCTAGCGAGGTTCTAAGAGCCTTCAAATTTCCTCGGCTCCAGACTGTGTCCATTTCTGTGGGCGGGGAACGGAACAGTCTGCAGACGTTGGTTGAATTCCTCGGCTCAATGTCTCCCTCGACAGTCCAGACACTTGCCGTAGAGATTCAATGTCAGGCTCCATTGCTTTTGCAACCTCATGAAAGCAAAATTGAGATACCATTCAGGCTGGACCTGACGTTCCTCCCGGGAAGGTGCCTCGATGAAAATGTTACTTCACTTCGGTCGTGGATGGAAAGCCTCATTCTTGAGGGAGCGACAGGGGTCAAAATTACTCTACCATCGTCGTGTGGACGGAAGAAAACGGAGAGGCTGGCTCGACAACTTCGGGAAGACCTGGAGAAGGTTCCAGCTCCCGTGGATATCGATACCTCCCGCAACCGCAAAGCTAAAGAAGAAGAAGCGTGGTATAGGATGTCGAAGGAATTCATCCAGGGACTCCGCAACCGTACCGCTGAAGCCCATGGTTCCGGATCCAGGCCTCCAAACGCCGATACACGCATGCAGAAACATTTAAGGTTAACCTCCGTCGAAGACTCACTACAGGACAGGAACACGGTTGTTCCCGACTTTGAGACGGAAACTGATCGTGGGGAGTGCTTGGCAGGACCCAATAACTCTTCCTCTACCTCTCCTGTTGAGCCTGAAGCGACAGACTCAGAGTCCGTAATCGTTCTGGACAGCAATGATATTGATCCTGGACCTGAAGAAAAATCGGATGAACAAACTGATATTCCTTATTGCGCAGAGTATACATATTCAATTGTTTGGGGAACGACGAAATAGACCAATACATAGAGTGTTTGGCCCGTTGCGTGCGCGAGACTTGGGTCAACCTGTGAAAGTTCGATTTAGTTTTGTCGAGTCCTCTCTTCCTAACCTCCAATGTGAACCTGATTTTCGGTTCGAAAACTGTTCAGAAGATAAACTGTGGGGAAGAAAACGGCCCAGTGTTTCCTTCACCGCAATAGTCTTCGAATGACGAGTGAATTAGAAGGATGGGTGCAGTGTCTAGTGGAGGTTAGTTTTTGGCATAGCAGTACTACAAACGAACTGTGGCACACCGTTCATCCAGTCATCGTCCCCACTCCATCCACGCGCGCCGGTGTACACGAACTGGTTGTGGAAAGCAAGAGGCGGGAGGGGAAGAGGATTCATTCTGGAATGGCTGCGAGAGTGGCAGAAGGGCTGAGGAAGGAGAAGGAAGAGAGGAGATGGTGGTGTAATGTGGTGATGAAGAGCAAGAAGCGACGCGAAGATTAAGATTTTGGGACTTAGCCTGACTTAGTGTTATGTCATCCGAAACAATGTGATTTCCTGCTCGCAGTATCAATCCACCAGATCCCAATTCAATTGATAATGCATTGCTCGTGCGCGTCATCAGTTTGAAAGACTATCCCGCCTTCCTCACTGTCATCCGACGACGCGACGCACTTGCCCGACATTTGGAACGCGTTCCACCACCGGGATAAACTTGACTGTACTTGTTTAGGACGGGAAAGGTACTCGTACACGGACTGCGCACGGGGTCGCGGGTAGTGAGGACCAGGCCTGCATTTTGGAAATGATGTGAGTCGCTTTCGCCGTACTTCCAGAAAACAAGAATCCCTGTAACTTACCCCTGTGAGTCAGCTCTCTACCCGTAACTATCTAAATACCATCTTCCGGTTCGATCCAATGGCGGGAATCTAGAGTCCACGGGTCAGAGCTCCAAAAGAAAAGTTACAAGGGGAGTAAACTTGGTTTGATTTCTCCACGTTGTTTCAGTGCAACGAATTTATCGGCGCGAGCCCAGAAATCCATTCCTCCATTTGCACCCGATTCCCAGTCAGACTTGATATCCGAGACCGGCAGCAGCATAGACACGAAGCGCACATCCTCGACGGATATCGGGTTTTCGAGAGTTTTGGTCGAGAAGTGCCTGCTGACGAGAACCTCCACCCGGAGACAATTACGCAGTAACTCCATCATCACAGCCGCCGGGGTGTATGCCATCAATGCCAAATGAGTTAGGGCAGGAAGAAGGGCCAGATTCGGCCAAGGTCCAGTGAACTCCGAGAGAATATCAAACATATCGAGGTGTGTGATGGTGGTGAACAGGGGAAGTGAGAAATCCACAAGATCCGTGCCGCCAAATAATGATTCCAGATGAATAGCGAGCTTTTGAGGCCTCAGCCTCAGGAAGGCGGAAAGAACAGATGCGCTTGCGCACAAAAGCACCAAGGACCGAATTCTTGTACAAGCGGACAAAATTTCCTCAAGATTGTCACCACTGAAAACGCCGGCGACAAATAAATGCTGGACATTGTCGTCGAAGGACTGAGGTTTCAAGCGGAGCGCGGGCAGAACAGGTGCACGATCCCCCTCTACGGATATGGCTCGGTAAATGAGGGGCTCGATCCTGAATAAGTATCATGACCTGAATTGAAGGATAATGAGGATCTACCAGCCCACCATGTAAGGACCCGGTGAGCAACGAGAAGAAGTTTGGGAGCGCTTTCAGGATGGAGGTGAGCCGACAACTGGAAGATCTCTCTCTCTAGATCGGGAGGAAGAAAAGGCGGATTCGCGTTGTGCGAAGCCATTAGCAAGGCCATGATGCTCGACGCCGCTCAAGAGTGGGAGCACGTCACGGTCGGACTTAGATCGGATTTGACAGTCACACTGGCAACGATCGGGTTATTTCGGACCTAATGTTCAATTTCCTTGCCCGCTGTTTGGATTGTGCCCGTCCTTCTGCCCCAAGCTATCGTTTTGAAACTCGGGATACTTTACCAGACCACATACATTGGAACAAAGGGTCTTGGGCAGTCTTTGTATTTACATGTACGGCTAGGGTAAAAGACTTTTTCCAACGTTTATGTAATTAGCTGGACTCTTTACTGCCGTCGGCGCGTTTCTGCCCGCTTTCTCGCACTCTGCCTTCTCCTCCGCTCTATATTGGCGGCTAGTTCTTTCCGCATGTGCATGCCAGAAAAAACCCTACAGGGCAGCGGTCCCTCAGACTTCTATATAGCGTACCAAAAAGCACCAATTTACGTCCCTGATTTACTCTAAAGCGGCCGGGGGTCAACAGACCCCGGTATAAATATACTCTCTACGCTCCTAATTTCCAACCCAGGTGACCCTATGGACTTCCGTGTTGCGCAATTTTTAAACTTCAAGTTCGAAATCCCCGATACTATTTCATGGATTTCCTTCAGTTGTCGGAGCTTTCCACGGTGCTATTTTTTTGTAGGTACACACACCACTGACAGCATGTCCATTGAGTTGCATTTCACGAAATGAAAGTACGTACCCTCCAACCTGCGTTCGGCTTTCCACCCGTCATACGGAACAAAGGGAACGAGTGTTTCACTATTTAAATATTCTTCCAGCACGATCCAATGGCGAGAGCCCATGTAGGGTTGACACTTCAGATCCGAGAAGAAAGGTCACAGAGGGCGACAAACTAGGTTCGATTTCCCCCGCGTCGTTTCTTCGGCACAAATTTGTCGGGGCAGACCCAGAAATCTATTTCTTCCAGAGTCACGCCGGTCTCCCAGTCAGGCCTGTAATTTCACGGCCACACGTGCATCGAAGCGAAGCGCATGTTCTCGACAGATTCCGACCCAGGCTCCAGACATCGATGTTAATGCTCGAAAATTGTGATATGTTCGTGCATGCTGACGAAAACTTCGACCCTCCCACAACGACTTAGTACCTGCATTCGCACGTCACACGAGATTTTCACACCGCAAGATATGCCAGGGCTGGCAGCAAAGCCAGGTGCGTGCAAGGCGTGTCGAACACCCGAGAGAAGGACTGGCCTCACCACGCAAGGACGCGGCGAGCAGCGAGGAGAAACTCGGAAACATCCTTGAGTAGAGAGATGCTGCAAATTCGAAGATCTCTCTCAAGATTGGGGAGACAGCAGATTCTCGTCCAGCAAAATCGTTCGGTCAGACTCGAAGCAGGAGGCTTTGGAGACGTACTGGTGGAAGTTGGGTGAAAAGGGTAGAGTTAGTCTAACTGGGAACTGATCGGATTGGGTAATAGCGAGTCGCCGAGTCGAACTTCAGTTGCCTTAAACCGTACACACAAGAGCGAGAAGCAAGCCGCGCACTGGGCTGAAGACAAGAGCTCGGACAGAGGTGGATTGGCGGCCCAAGCTCCACAACTTTGGGTACACGGGAGAGGATGGCGATTCAATCCACGCCCACAAAACTGTCAACTCAATTGATTGCGTTTGTGTATTCCGAACGAACAATTTTCATCATTTAAATACCATCTTCCGGCACGATCCAATGGCGGGAATCTAGAGTGCACGGGTCAGAGCTACAAAAAAAAAATTAACAGGGGAGCAAACTAGGTTTGATTTCTCCACGTTGTTTCATTGCAACGAATTTATCGGTGCGGGCCCAGAAATCTATTCCTCCATTTGCGCCCGATTCCCAGTCAGTCTTGTAGTCCGAGGTCGACAAAACCATAGACACGAAGCGCACATCCTCAACGAATTGCGACTCTTCGAAAGAGCTGGGATGGATGTGCATGTTGACGAGAACCTCCACACGCGGACAATTACGCAGTATTTGGATCTTCACATCCAGCGGGGTATCTTCGAGCAATGCCAGATGAGTTAGGGCAGGAAGAAGAGCGATTTTCTGCCAAGGCCCAGTGAACTCGGAGTCAAACAGATCTAGATGCGTGACGGTGGTGAACAGGGGGAGCGAGAAATCCACAAGATCTGTGCGGCCAAATAATGATTCTAGATGGATAGCGAGCTTCTGAGGCCTCAGCCTGAGAACGGCGGAGAGGATAGATGGGCTCGCGCCCAATAGTACCAAGGACCGAATTCCTGTGGAAACGGATAAAATCTCCTCGAGTTCGGCAGCAGGAACGCCGTCGACCAGCAAACAGTGGACATTTTCGCCGAAGAACTGGGTAGGTTTTGAGCGAAGCGTGCGCAGAACAGGTGCACAATTCCCCTGTATGGATATGACTCGATAAATGAGGGGCTCGATCCTGAACAAGTATCATGACCTGAATTGAAGGATAATGAGAATCTGCCAGCCCACCACGTAAGGACCCGACGAGCAACGAGAAGAAAGTTGGGAGCGCTCCCAGGATGGAGGTGGGCCGACAGCTCGAAGATCTCTCTCTCCAGCTCGGGTGGAAGAAAAGGTGGATTCGCGTTGTGTGAATCCATGAGGCTCGAGACAGGCGATGGTGCCAGTGGGAGCTGGCAGCGCGGTCGGACTTTGATCGGATTTGTCAACGCTCGGATTATTTCGGATCTTGTTCGGATCTAATGTTCAATTTCCTTACAATTTCCTTTCCCGCCTGTTGAAGTTGTGCCCATCCTCGTTTTGAAAAAGCGGTATTTTCCAAAGTTACCTGGACTTACTGCGGTCGGCGCGATTCTGCCGGAGTTCGCGCAGTATGGATTCTGGACAACTTTCTCCTCCACATTATCTTGTTGGCTAGTTGCTTCCGAATGTGTCGGGATCTAATTTATTACTCTATGGCGGCGGTCTCGACTACTATACAGCGCACGGAAAGCACCAATTTACGCTCCTGATTTACTCTAATGCGGCCGGGGGTGTTCTATCTATCTCGGTATAACTATGCTCCCGACGATAATGTTCCCGACTCCGGTCTCGGATAGATTACAGTCTATTCCTCGCAGCGCTCATAATTTCCAACCAAGGTGAACCTCCCGACTGCCGTGTTGCGTGGATTTCAATTTTCAAGATCAGAAACCCGGCTACTATTAATTCCATGGATTTCCTTCATTTATACGACAGTAAACTGTTTAGAATCCTGAAGCCTGTTCCCATCACTTCAAAATGGATACGGAATACACCGGAACCGATCTGACGGTTCAGTCGCAAATAGCTTTCCGTGAAGCTGTTTTTTTTTGGCAGGTGCACACTGCACCACTGAAAGGATGTCGATTGAATCACATTCACGAAATGGAAGTACATAATATCCAACGTTCGTTCGTTTTCCACTCTTCATGCGAAACAAAGCGAGCTAGTGTCTAACTCTTCAAATACCATCTTTTGGTACAATCCAATGGCGGGAATCTGGAGTTCACGGGTCAGAGCTGCAAAAAAAGGTACGAGGGAAGCAAACTAGGTGTGATTTCTCCACGTCGTTTCATTGCAACGAATTTATCGGCGCGGACCCAGAAATCCATTCCTCCATTTGCGCCCGAATTCCAGTCAAGCTTGTACTGCTTGTTCGACAATGACATAGACACGAAGCGCACATCCTCGGCGAATGCTAACTCTTCGAAAGACTCGGGCCGGGTGTGCATGCTGACTAGAACCTCCACATGCGGACAATTATGCAGTACTTGGATCTTCACATCCAGCGGGGTGATTGCGAGCAATGCAAGATGCGTTAGGGCAGGAAGAAGAGCGAGGTTCGACCAAGGCTCAACGAGTTCCGAGATAATATCAAACAGGTCGAGATGTGTGATGGTGGTGAACAGGGGAAGCGAGAAATCCACAAGATCTGTGTCGCCAAATAATGAATACAGATCCATACCGAGCTTTTGAGGCCTCAGACTCAGGACGGCCGAGAGGCTAGATGGACTCGTTCCAAATAGTACCAAGGACCGAATTCCTGTGCAAACGGACAAAATCTCCTCGAGTTCGGCAGCAGGAACGCCGTCGCCTAACAAACAGTGGACATTGTCGCCGAAGAACTGGGTAGGTTTTGAGCGAAGCATGCGCAGAACAGGTGCACAATTCCCCTGTATGGATATGACTCGATATATGAGGGGCTCGATCCTGAATAAGTATCAAGACCTGAACTGAATGAGAATCTATCAGCCCACCATGTAAGGACCCGATGAGCAACGAGAAGAAGTTTGGGAGCGCTTTCAGGATGGAGGTGGGCTGACAATTCGAAGATCTCTCTCTCTAGCTCGGGCGGAAGAAAAGGTGGATTCGCGTTGTGCGAATCCATTGGCATGAGGCTCGAGGACAGGCGATGGTGGGAGCACGTCAGACTTTGATCGGATTTGTCAAACAACGATCGGGCTATTTCGGATCTAATGTTCAATTTCCTTTCCCAAGCTGTTCCCGTCCTTATGCCGGAAGCTACGTTTTGTACGGACCTCGGGATACTTAACCAGAGCACATACATTAAAATAAAGAGGCTGGGGCAGTCTTTTTATTCATACCTGCGGCTATATTGGTGGTGAGGTCTTTTCCAAAGTTAGCTGGATTGACTGCCGTGGGCGCGATTCTGTCCGCGTTGGCGCAGTATTATGGATTCTTGACCGCCTTCTCCTCCGAATTATATTGTCGGCTAGTCGCTTCCGGATGCGCATGCCCAAAAATCTTGGGGATTTACTCTACAGCGGCAGTCCCTGAGCCTCTATATAGTGTACCAGAAAACACCAATTTACTTACTCTAAAGCGGCCTGGGGTCTATATATCTCGGTACAAGTATGCTCCCGACTCCGTTAATATTCCCGCCTCCGGCATCAGCTCGATTACAGTCGATTCTTTGCAGCGTTCATAATGTCTAACCAAGGTGAACCTCCCGACTGCCTTGTTGCGCGGATTTCAATTTTCAATTTCATCCCATTGTTCCTTCATCTGTCGGACATTAAACTATTTGGAAGAAGCCTGAGGCAATCACCTCTAAATGGATACTGAATACAGTGGAACCGAACAGACGACTCATAGCCTTCCGCGGAGTTATTTTTTGTGGGCACACACCACTGGCAGGATGTCGATTGAATCACATTCACGGGATGGAAGTACACACTATCCAATTTTCGTTCGCTTTCCACTCTTCATGCGGAACAAAGCGAGCGAATGTCTAACTCTCTAAATACCATCTTCCGGTATGATCCAATGGCGGGAATCTGGAGTCCACGGCTCAGAGCTGAAAAAAAACAAAGAGTACGAGGGAAACAAACTAGGCTTGATTTCTCCACGTCGTTTCATTGCAACGAATTTATCGGCGCGGGCCCAGAAATCGGGCAAAGATAATTCGCCGCGTCAAGTGGGCGCGGCGGTGACGCGGCGATGCCGCGGCGGTTGACGCGGCGGTCCAAAATTGGCGACCGCCGTTCACACGTTCTGGAGACTGTAGGTACCCCGTAACAAGCAGGGTATGTAGCCCCCCTACATGGGTGTAAGATAGCCAATAAAGCGTTTAAATTACTTGCACATACGTCGTGCTTGACACCATGTAGTAAAAATTGGACGCGGCGGTCACGCGGCGGGATGCGGCGATGATGCGGCGGACGCGGCGAAGTGCATGGTAAATTCGCCGCGTCCCTCCTTTTGGACGCGGCGATACCGCCGCATGACGCGGCGGTATGCGGCGCTCCAACATGAGTGACGCGGCGTGTCAGATCATGACGCGGCGCTCACCATAATCGACGCGGCGCTCACCAAGAGTCGCCATACTCGACGCGGCGCTCACCAAACTTGACACGGCGCACACCACTCTTGGCGCGGCGGTCCCGCGGAACTACCCGCAGTCTGTCGTCCCTCATCCGACACTTATTCTGTTTGGGTATTGTCAATTGTTTCCTGAACATTGTCCAATGTTCCCTTGTTTCATCACTGTCGTATGTTGAACGCAACTTGCATGATGCCAGTCTCTGCTTTCCAAGGGCCAAATATAGGCAAAAAGGAAGCCATGATGAAGGGGCATATTTGAGTGTCAAATCTCAGTGAAAGCATTGGGTTCACAAGCTGCGCGGCGCGACGCGGCGAACTGCACGCTGGCGCTGCGTCAGTACTTCTGCGTCGATCCGGCTATTGAAAGGGCCGATGCCCACCAAAAGTTCATAAGATCTTTATCGGGTTCATATAACGTTGTACGCAAACACCACATATTAAAAATTCTCCCCGTATGTCCTCAACATTGTTCGAGATTTGACGGCTATTTGCACAGCCACTTGCTGAACTAATTCGAGAATGAGGTTCACCGCACTCAATTGCAAAGGAGGAATGTTGTCGCCTGATGGAAGGTACATCCTCCGGCAAGATACGTAGGTATAATTCTGTTTGAAATGATGCCTGGGAATGCTGAACGGTGCAGAGTGGTGGAGTGTAAAATGCCGTTGTGGTGGAAGGGCGGCACTCCTGCCGGCACCGCTCCCTGATGCTTCAAGACCCAAAACTCGAGATTTTGGAAGCAATTGTGTTGAGAGTCTGGGGAGTGTGCAATTTGGATAGAAATATGGAGTTTGAGAGATGCATGGCGCGACGCGGCGAAGTGCACGGTAGCGCCGTGTCAGTATTTCTGAGCCGATCTGGCTGTTGACATTGCCCATGCCTACCAAAAGTTCGTAAGATCTGTATCCGGTTCATCTAACATCGTATAAAAAAGCCACATATCGAAATTTCTCCCCGTACGTCCTCAACATAGTTCAAGATTTGACGGCTATTTGCACAGCCACTTATTGAACCAACTCGAGAATGAGAGTCACCGCACTCAATTGAAAAGGGCGAGATGTTGTCGCCGGATGGAAGATACATCCTCTGTAAGGATTAATAGGTATAATTCCGTTCGAAATAATGGCTGGGAATGCTGAACGGCGCAGAGCGGCGGAGTGTAAAATGCCGCGACAGTGGTAAGGAAGGCACTCCTGCCGGCACTGCTCACCGATGCTTTAAGACCCAAAAATCGAGATTTCGGAAGCCATTGTGTTTAGAACCTGCCCATTGTCCACTGTGAATATAAATATGGAGTATGAGAGATGCGCGGCGCGACGCGGCGAAGTACCCGATGGCGCTGTGTTAGTAGTTTCGCGCCGATCTGGCCGTCGAAATCTCCAAAGCCGTCATAAACCTCCTAGAATATGTATACAACTCAGATAATCCTGTACACCCAATCTATAGATAGAAACTGGGCCCCGTGTGTCCTCAACGTTGTTCACGATCATATTGTTTGCACAGCCACTTGTTCTAGACGCAACAAATGAATCGAGAGTGACTCTCAACATGAGTTTTTGAGAAACACATCCTGAGGTACTGTATAGCATACACCTACTTAAATATCCGACCCAAAATCTACAGATCAAGCCGCGTGTCAAGATTTTGGACGTTTAAGGCCAACACACAATGCAAAGATTTGCGGTTTCCGCGGAGTTCCTCACTGCATTTCATCAAATTCTTGTGTAGTATGGTCATATTAAGCAGTAGGAACTCATTGGGTGTTCAAAATGTGGAGATGCTACATTTTACCCAAAAAAAAGGCGGGAATACTGCGGTACGGTTCAAATGTAAAATCACCAAGACCAGAGAATGGTCTACGGAGCCGCAGACACCATTTCAAGGCCCAAAGATCATTATTACACTATATAGTCCGTGCCACATCACTCTCGTACTACGCGATTCAACTGAAATCTGTGAGCAGTACAAAGCAACGCGGCCAAGTTTGAACTAGCAACGCGACGGCGACCCACCTCCCCGGCTGCCACATTACAGTATACTTCCACAAAGACAACTAAGATGAATGTGCATTGACCATTGACATGTCCTCTATCAAGGGACTGATACCAATTTATAACAACTCTGCTTCAGGTAGTATTTCCTCAGTATGCCAAATATGGGGGTCTGGTAAAAGTGACGCGGTAGGCACCTGACGCGCATTGGCGCGGCAGTAACGCGACGTTGACGTGGTACTGATGCGCGACTGACGCGGCATTGACGCGCAGCCTCTAGTGCCTGAACTGCTCTCCCAATGGGCAATTTTACTGTGTCAGGCTGTTGACTAATGTTGACGCCGCGGCATCGCTTGGAGTGATAAAAAGCCTGGCCTAAATTTTGGTCCGCTTAGACTTAGTTAGAGTCGCCCAACTTGAAGAGTGTGTAATTTAAACTATCTCATCTACTTGAATATAGTGAAGGGTACTTGATAGCGCGGATGTAGAAGCATGAAAATTTTGAGAAACAGTATTGTGACTTTCTGGATTAATATCCCGGGGAGACGGGGGCAAAGATATTTTGCCGCTGCATTGCCGTTGCCGCATGCAGCGGCAATCTCTGCGGCAGTCTGCGGCAGTCAAGTTTGCGGCACATGTTCAACCGGTGCCAACTGCGGGAGTTAAGCCCCAAAACTTTGTAGGGACATAGTACTATGATAAACACCCTGTTTAGCATAGATAAATGTGGAGGTACTCATAATTTTGAGGGTGCTGGAGACGACTTGAGTGTTGCTACAGCGGCAGTCTGCGGCAATCCTGCGGCAGACAAACAGTTGCAATCATTGTGCAGCGGCAGTCTGCGGCAGTTACAGCGGCACTTTTGGCACTGTGCTGCGGCAGTCCTGCGTCAGTCGACGGCAGTCCTGCGGTTGTCAGCGGCAGTATAAGCTGTGACACAGCGGCAGTGTGACATGGACACGGCAATGTTCAACGGCGCCGCTGCGGCACTCTTGCATCGATCTGCGGCACTCTCCTTCGTCGTTGCGGCGGTCTACGTGACACGCCATATTTTCCTTCCCAAAATCTTGGCTCCATCCAAAACTTTGTGCTCAACAATGGATATTTCGGACGAGCATGACTCAGTTCAACACATTGTTTAACTTTTTGGGATGTATTGCAGCACCTGCAGTGGGTTGCGGGACACCCGTCGTGCAGCACTTTCCCGCTGCACCTTTCCAAACGTACTGGCCAAATTCATGCAATGAGTTCAATCGCCAAAGGCAGTCTGAGCTTCAAATGGTGCGTGCAATCAATTCCTTACCTTGACACCGCGGCAACGTCGTTCAACCTGAGTTTTTTTTTTCCAAACTTTGTTACCATCCACGTAAAAGTACTGAAACTCTTCCTATGACATACCGTGGAGTTCAGTTGCGCGATGCACACCTTATATAGAATCCTCGGGTGTCTACAGTGCATCTCAGGTGCGTGCGGCACTTGGTCTGCGGCAATACAGCCACCCTGCAACAGTCTGCGGCAATTTCGTATGGTACGATTGAGAACTCAAATCTTTCCCCTAGGCCTTCCTTGGAGTTCAGTTGTATGGTTCAAGCGCAGTGTTGATTACTTGGGAGTCTATACTGCTTCTGAGGTGCATGCGGCACTAGGCTCTGCGGCAACACAGCCACCCTGCGGCAGTCTGCGGCAGTTCTGCGGCAATTTTTTTTTGGCATGATCAAGTATACCACCAGATCGTTTTTGAGGTGAAGGGAAATTTGGATGGTTATAGGCCCGAAGCATGCCCCAGTATGTGCCTAACTGATCCATTCTGCCTTTCAAGCAAATTAACCAAAAAATAGTCCTCAGTTGGGAAACACTTGGGAGTACGACACGGATAATAAAACAAGAAATTCTGCCTCAAATTTTGTGCACTGAGCATGAGACTACCTACTCACCTCATTGGTTCCAAAATTCGTGGCCGATGCTGAGGTGTGGGTATTTCTATTGCAGATTCATCGCACAAGTACCCCAACATCAATTCTTCATGACAAGGCTTCCCAAAAACTGTTGCTGGACGTAGCCAAATTTGCGTTGGTAAGTATCTGGCTGTCACTGAAAGAAGAACTTAGTTAAAACTAAGTCTACTGTGCCTGATAAAGCAAAGTTAAACCTGAGCTCTTCTGTCGCCCCCTTGCTTTCAAGAAATGTATGCTCTTAGTACCCTAGGGCTAATTTATATGCGCTAGAATTAACTTTCCTGAAGTTTGAGTGACTGATTCTATTTCTGGAGATGCCGCGCGGTGCTGTCTTTCTCCTTACATGTAACCACAATGAGTGTCATAATTTACTTGGTGTCGATTTTCTACTTGGCCGCTACAAACCTGACATGCATTGCGCGGGGGCTTCATTGGATCTTCGAGTACCTCTTAGGCCTCGTGATTCCCGGTTCGTTCCTTACTATTTCGTCACAGTACGAATGATGCAATTCGATTTTTCCCTTTCCCAAATTTATTGAATGTATTGCAATGATTCGAGTCAGATCGGACCAGGTTCGCAACCTGGAAGACCCGAGTCGCATCGACGTCATCTGAAATCGCCGTAAGCACTTCCATACTTCCGCTAACGGAGTTGAAATCATCTGCCCAATTAAGGGACGTGGCAGACCAGTCCGGTTGCGCACAATCCCAGGCAATCTGCTCACAGTGAGATTCTTTCGATAGCGGCGCATCCCACTTTATTCTCGAGAACCCAGATCACCAAAGCGACTTGTCGTTCTTGTGATAATGCAATCATAGGTCAGATAGTATGTTCGTTCAGGTCGGAAGCGTGGCGTTCACATACTACTGGTTGAATCATTGCGGCGACTTCGGTGGCGATCAGCAGTTTTGCCGTTGTCCAGAGATTATTAATATCTTGAGCTAGGCCAGTGTCCGGGACACCTACGATGTTATTTTATCCCAAAGAACATTGCTGCGGCACAAAAGTAAGATTGCCGCAGTGCACGCGGCAATAATTGCGTGACACTGCGGCAGTATTGCCGCTGACTGCGGCAATCTAAATTTGTGCTGCGGCAGTCTGCGGCACCCAGCGTCACTTTCACCGTGCCCGGGAGACGGTATACCTCATCTTCAGATAATTGGGGTCTGGTAAAATTGTCCCACATCGTCTTCAGAGGCCGGATTTCTGCACAGGAGCCTTCTTATCCCTTCTACACACCTACATGGTGTCTCAAACTGGGTAAATTACCCATAAACATTGCCTAAGGCACGATGCTTAGCCTTGGCTGGGCCGCATTTTCCTTGATTTCCTGATACCTTTTGGGCAGATTCAGTCTGGATTCCCAAAGCTCTCAATACATGATCCATACTGAGGCACTGGGCCTTTCGAGTCTCAATAAGAGCGATCATCTGAGTCGAACTGACAACTGCTGCGATAGCAAACATGCCGAGGTAGGCGTGCCAACACGGTGCCTCTGACTTTTTGACCAATGAATAACTCACAGAGATTCATTCTTGCTTAATATTTACTCAAAATGCATTGGGTGAAGTTGCAAAATTGTGGGCACACTGATGTGGCACTGATGCGTAATGACACGCGGGCTCTAGCTCGTCCAAGATTGTCGCCCAAGCGCTGGTTTACAGACAGCGACGTTTGAGCCATATCTTTCTCAGCGTAATAAACCGAGTCTCGTACAGCGTTTAATTAATTCCCATTATTGCTCAAGTCTCCGGCATCCCGTTGAGCCTTTTCAGCCGTTACATAAATAATGTACTCAGTGAGCTGAGTCCACTGAGACATCCAGACTGCAGTTTCAATACCAACAAAATTCTTTCCTGATGGTAGGTTTCCCAGCATTGAAAGCTAAATTCCTTCTCAGCAACGGACGAAAGATTTAAAACTGTCCGGTTGTATTCCTTGGCAGGGTTCGTATGAATGAAAGCTATTCAAGTGTGTGTGTGTTGAGTCCATAATTTCAACTCGGTTAAAAATATGACGGTGAATCCCTCACGTCTGTGTAGACCTTGAGCTGCGACCAGGCCCCACCTTCGAGTGTAACAGCTTTGAAGATGAGTAACAGATGGAACTCGTTAACTTGAGTAAGTGGCCTATAAGTTAGCAAATTTTTAGCTCGGGAGATCAGACATGCAAATTTATGCTCCGGCTGCCGGCCACCGCATTTCAACGAAGTACATCGGCGCGAATATATCAACTTCAGAGGCAATTAATCTTTCAGATCGACACAGACTGACACTCTAGAATTGCTTGGCGGTTCTTACAGTCGGCCAAACCCTATTGCCATTTGGGCTTTCGGGGTGCATCTTCTTTATATGACCCGCAATACCTGGATGATGTTGGAAACATCGTAAGAGATTTTATGAAGCTTTGGTGAACCCAAATACCCTGTGCCATCGCGGCACATTTGAATTAGCTGGAAGACCCTCCACACCGAGCTTCTTGCCATCCTCGGAATCAACTTCGGGCCGGAATTGGGGCGCGAGGATAAAAGCGAGGTTCCAGCTGACTCAAACTGGGGCAGCGGGTTCTATGGATGGGGGTCAATAGATGTGTGGAGAGGTTGAGACACAATCACGTAGGTGGCCTTCAAGGCATACAAGAGCTATATTTGGTTCGTGCTGCACCTCAGACGCCAATATCGGAGTCGGAACCAAATAAAGCGCAGATAACATTGCAACAACTTCAATTTGTATGGCCAGTCAAATAACGAGCGGCGCAAATCATCCCAAGTTCAACCGTGGGAATCAGGCTCAACAGACCGGCATCTGTGAGTAGAGATAGAATTCCTCGGCACAGAAACCTTTCAATCACTGTAACTGGGAGAGTTCCATACTGCTATTGCGCCGAGTTAAGGTTTAGATTTATTGTCCACAATAGTGCTTGAAAAAACATGCTCACCTATCAGGCCATCCGAGGCATTGGAAAATACGAAGATCGGTATTGCCTCAGCTCGTGTTTAATTCTGGAAAATGTTCTCCGGACTCCTGCACCCTCCTACACCCCTCAATCTCAAGTGCAGGCAATTCAAGCAGTATTTACAATATTGGGCCAATCCTGCGGAATTTGATTGAAATAATATCCCGGGAAAGATTGGCTTTAGAACGGGCATGGACTACAAATGATATAGGGTCATGTAGAGTTCATTCTTCATTTTAAACTTCCATGAATTGGAGAAAGAACACGGTACGCTACTCGCTTAAGCACGTTGGGATTGCCGCGTCAACACAGCCACTGACGCGGCAGTGGCGCGGCGTTGACGCGCATTGTCGCGGTGTTGACGTGGTGTTGGTGCGCATTAACGCGGCGAAGTTCAGGGGAGATTCTTAACCAAATCTCGGACGCGGATGGACAGCGATGATGATGAAGACACTCCCGCTCCGAAGCGCCAGATGACGATTCGCGAGCTCTGCCCGCGCGGAAAAAAGGACCGAGCAAAGAACAAGTTTCCGCTATTCCTGTCGGTATGGCCAAGGGAAAAGGGTGGATTACAATAGACGTAGATGATGGTGGTAGTTGATATACTGTCGAGGCGAAGTTTTTTCAGCCAACTACTTCGTAGGAACTCAGTATTGATTGCAATTCTGTCTAGGTGCGAATGTGGACAACTTTATCAATCTTTAGGTACATAAATTACTTTAAATTTCTGTAAAGAGCCGGGAGTACACCAGACATTATTGCTGTGGACACAGAGTTGTTATAGAGCTCAACTCAACCGCCGGAGTGGAGCTCGGAGCAGCGACTCCTAGTGACAGTTGAAGGCATCTGGCAGTACAGCGGCCAAACATTATTGCTAGTGTGGTGATTGAGCTGGTTATGTAACAGGGAGTGTAAACTGGCCTTGTCTGTTGATGACAGCGGTGGTGCGCAGCGTTGAAGTTGGAGAATGCGGTGGTCGTAAGATGGGACGCGGCGGTCATGTGGAAGGACGCGGCGATCGTGTGGAAGGACGCGGCGGTCGTGTGAAGGACGCGGCGGTGTCCGCGGCTGACGCGGCGGTGACGCGGCGCGTATGCGGCGGACGCGGCGAAATATCCTAGCCCCCAGAAATCCATTCCTCCATTTGCGCCCGATTTCCAGTCAAGCTTGTACTGCAGTTTCGACAAGCACATGGACACGAAGCGCACATCCTCGGCGAATGGTAACCCTTCGAAAGACTCGGACCGGGTGTGCATGCTAACGAGAACCTCCACCCGGGAACAATTACGCAGTACCTGCATCATCACAGCCGCCGGGGTGTATGCCATCAATGCCAAATGAGTTAGGGCAGGAAGAAGAGCGAGATTCGGCCAAGGCCCAATGAACTCCGAGGGAATATCAAACAGGTCGAGATGTGTGATGGCGGTGAACAGGGGAAGCGAGAAATCCACAAGATCTGTGCCGCCAAATAAAGAATCCAGATCAATAGCGAGCTTCTGAGGCCTCAGCCTGAGAACGGCAGAGAGAACGGATGGGCTCGAAGCCAGTAGTACCAATGACCGAATTCTTGTGCAGGCGGATAAAATCTCCTCGATTTCGTCATCGTCAACGCTGGCGACAAATAAATGCTGGACATTGTCGTTGACGAACTGGGTAGGTTTCAAGCGTAGCGCGTGCAGAATATGTGCACTATCCTCCTCTATGGAGATGACTCGGTAAATGAGGGGCTCGATCCTGAATATTTTTATGATCTAAATTGAAAGACAGTGAGAATGTGCCAGCTCCCACCATGTAAGGACCCGATGAGCAACGAGAAGAAGTTTGGGAGCGCTCCCAGGATGGAGGTGGGCCGACAGCTCGAAGATTTCTCTCTCTAGCTCGGGCAGAAGAAAAGGTGGATCCGCGTTGTGCGAATCCATGATGCTCGAGACAGGTAGGGTGGGGGGAGCACGTCGGACTTTGAGTGGATTATTATTTATTTGACATTGACAATGATCCGGTTATTCAGAATTTCCTTTCCCGGTGCCCGAAGGTTGTACCCCTCCTTCTGCCCGAAGCTATCGTTTTCAAAGAACCTCGGGATACTTTACTTACCAGAATAAATAAAATGGAATAAAGAAGCCGGGGCAGTCTTTGTATCTATATGCGCGGCTATGGTGGTAAGACCTTTTCCTGGATTTACTGCTGTCGGCGCGCGTTTTTCGCACAGTATGGGTTCTGGGCTGCTTTCTCCTTCGTATTGTCTCGGAGGCCCGTTGATTCTCTACAATTTTCCCCAATGGGCAACATATCATTCCCGGAGTACGGTTGCAGACAACCTCTGGTGCCGCCTACATAGGTATGGGATGGACTTGTCTTGTGGGAGTCCATGTGGGACAAATCACAGGGATGTCCGGTCCGTCCAACTCTACAAGTCCAGCTGCAATAATCAGGGGGAAATCTTATCGAATGGCTAGCAAATAAAAGATGGTGCAAGGAACTGTGGATTGATTGTAATGGCCGAAATTCACGGTCATCGAAGCACGCACTTCAAAATGCATGGAAAAGACAATAATGGCTGAAATGGAAGGCTATCGAAGCTCGCGCTTCACATTGAATGCCTTGCGGAAAACGCAAAATGGCTCTGTTCGGAATCTAAAGCAAGAGAAATGTTCGCAATGGCCCTAGCTATCCAGATCTGCAGTGTGCGCCTCAGAAAATGTCCGCGGGACTGCTGTGGGGATTGAAAACAGTCGCACTTTAACTGTAAGGTCCGTGAAGTACGCGCTGCAAAACGAATGGAAACTACCACAATGGCTGAAATTCACGGCCATCGAAGCACGTGCTTTGGAAAATGCAATAGTGGCCGAAATTCACGGTCATTGAAGCACGGGCTTCGAAATGAATGGAGAAATTAATCCATTTCATTGTTTAAATAGCGTCTTCCGGCACGATCCAATAACGGGAACCTGGGGTCGACGCGTCAGACCCTAGAAAAAAATTTACAGAGGACGACAAACTCGGTTTAATTTCCCCACGTCGTTTCATTGCGACAAATTTATCGGCACGGGCCCAGAAATCCATTCCTCCATTCACGCCGGTTTCCCAGTCAAGCTTGTACTCCGTGTTCGACAAGTGCATAGACACGAAGCGCATGTCTTCGATGAAGTCCGGCTCTTCAAAGAATTCTGCGTCAGACTGCATGCTGATGAAAACCTTGAGCTTTTCATGATCAGACAGTATCTGTATCATGTAGTCCAGCGCAGTTTCTGCACTCAACGCTAGATGTGTTAGTGCAGGAAGAAGAGCGAGATCCGGCATTGGAAAGTCATTGGAATAGACATAATCGAAGATATCGAGGTGAGTGATTGCGATGAAGATGGGCAAGGTGAAATCCACAGAAGGTAGGTCGCCAAATAATTCTGGTAGATTGACAGCGAGCCGTGCCGGCCTAAGCGCACTGATGGCGGGGAGGAAAGACGTGGCGGACGCCATTAATGCCAGGGATCGAATTCCGGTACAAAAGGATAGAATCTGTTCGATTTCGCCAGCAGGAACGCCGTCGAAAAACAAATGCTGAACATTGTCGCGCAAGAACTGAGCAGATTTCGAGCGGAGCAGAAAAATAGATGGGCCCTTCCTGTCTAAAATTAAGACCCGGTAAAGGAGGGGATCGACCCTAAGTAGTATCATGATCTGGATTGAAGGAATTTCAGAATCCTCCAGCTCACCATGCAAGAACGCGGCGAGCAACGAGAAGAAGTTTGGGAGCGCTCTTAGGACGGAGAAGGGCCGCTATTTCGAAGATCTCCCTCTCCAACTCGTGCGGGAGCAAAGGGGCATTGTGATGCAAGCTCATGCTGCGAGACCCGAAGCCGGAGGCAGGCAATGGTGGAAGTTGGGTGGACACTGGAGGCTAAGGATACGTCAAACTTGATCGGATCTGATGTCGCATTTCCTTTCCCAGCCAAGCTGTGCACCTTCAGGAGATAGCGGACCGACCGCCGGGCCGGGAGGGCCTTCCAACTCATCCAGATTTTTTCCTTGTGTAATGTTTGCTCTGAGAATAAATCAATTTGAGGGTCGGGGATACCGCATCCTGCCTTGGACTGCGCTTATTTTTTTCTTCCTCTCCCCATTCGCGGCAACTTGAAGTACACCCAGAGTCCGCAGGAATCATCTTGCAGGCCCCGTGAAGCTCCCGCCAAGGGTTGTCCGCCCAAATCCCTTGATTTCGGCCTCAAAAATCCTATTTTTTGGCGACGATTTGGCCTAAAAAATCCTATAACGGACAAGGGTAGTCATGTTTTCCTTGCGTTTTCCAGCCCAAAAATTAGTCTCTCTTGACAGACGCTTTATTGTACCTTGCTCGTTCCTCGCCCAATAAACCCAAAAATCGCTTTTTTTTCCATATTTTTCGCTCTGGGCCACCTTTGCGGGTATCCGCGGCGCATCTATTTACTTTTTCCCTTCCCCAGCTTCAGTGTCGGCGTCTCAACCTCGCTCGGAGACCCCGGCCACCGGAAACTTGGCCGAAACCCGCCGACCAATTGGCGAAATCGCCCTAAAAAATCCTATCTGCGGACAAGGGTTCTCGATTTTTTGCCTCAAAAATCCTATTTGCGGACAAGGAAAATCGAAAATTTCGCCCTGAAAAATCCTATTTTGCGGACAACCGCTTCACGGGGCCTCATCTTGCGTTATCTGGCTTCGCCGCTTCCAGCATGCTGTCTGTCAAAGGACCCATTTTCCCGGCAGGTCCGTATGATCGCGTGCTGCACCGTTCATATGCTATGTGTCAAGTCCTGGATTTTGGATTCACTCAGTTCCTGCCGTCCCAGTACACTATTTATGGACTCGCCTCTCCCCTCGCCGTCGCCGATGGAATGAAATTATTTCTGCGGGTTCAATGGGCCGTCTAGCTTCCAATTAAACAGCTCTGATGTCCAGCGGAGGCGTTCTTGATTACGTCCACGAGCAGGAAAATATATATATTTCTTGAACTTGCAGCAATTATCCAGGTCTAGGCGCGCCCACGGATTCAGCAGGGACCAGAAATGCTCACATTCTTTACCTTTACCCATGATGTAAGTATCTTCCCGCTCAATTCAGGACGTGGTTCAAATCGACCACTAGATAACCGGGATTGAATCCGAATGCCACGCCAGGCATCGCGGTGCGAAATAATAGACAGGATGCGCAGAGCCGCATGCACCTTTTTTGGCGCGCAAGCTCACCACATGCGGCTTTCTTTGGAAGGAGATCTGGTGGTCAGACGGCGTCATTCAACACTCCTATTATAATAGTGATGCCCGATAGCCAAAAAAGGATATTGCCGTGTGCGGCTCTGAAACACGCATACGGCTTTTGGGAATCCTGTCTAATTTCCGTGGTCCATCAACGGTGTGTTCAGATTGGGCCGGGACGTTTGAGCCCCCATGCATGTTTTGATGCACTGCTTGTATGGCTCGTCCGGTCAAAAGTGATTCGGGCGGCGTTTTGAGCTTGATGCAAACTGACTAGCTCTGACAGGGCCGTCGGGCGACTCGGGCCTCGGCCGCGGACCGAACAAATGACTCGGCCAGCGCCGAGGAGACATATAATACGTTGAACGACGTTCCGCTTCGACCCAAACAAAACAACTTCCATGCGGCTCACGGAGGTCTACCAGGCTCAATATCCATCGCGCCTTGTGCGAAAGGTGTGCATCTCGACAGCCTCGCAGAGCTGCCACCGTACTGAGCGATCAATCGTTTTGTTTTCGTACTCTCTAGGTATATGGAGAGAAGCTACGGATGCGTCGTGCGATCAACCCCGCGCTCGAATCCACGAAGAAAGTGCTGGCCGAGGACCATCGTAAACAGGTGCGGCGATACTTCTGATACATACAAACGGTGCCGCGAAAATGAATGACAATTTCTTGCACAGCTGAACCAACCCTCCCGTCTCGGAGGACGTAAACTGGGACGCATAGATGAGATGGAGGACTGGGTTGTGTCTGCGAGCGCGCTAGGTTCGCCCGGAGATAGGCTCGGAACGGGGGAGGTGGAACAGCAAGAGGCATACTCAGTTACCGAGAAAGCAGCGACTCGGTATGAGGTCTGCCTTCTTGACATCGCGCGACCTGGGAAGCAACGATGTAAGTTGACACTATATCAGCATGCACAGAGTACTCAAGCGTCTGCGCGCCTAGCCAGGAAGAAGGGGAAGTCCATGGAGACGCCGACGATCAGCCGTGTGATCGATATGGAGTTCACCGAGCGGTGGGAGTCGGAAAGCGAGCTTTGGGTCGATACCGAGGATTGCGACTGGGATGGGCTAAGTGAGGGTTGGGAGATACCGGCCGGCGAGTACGGGGAAGATGGATGGGAGGAGATCTATATTGCGGGGCAGGAGTGCGATCGCGCACCACGGAAGTTATATTCTGCAGTGCTTCGCGGCACTGAATACTGAGTACTGAGCCGCGGGCGCAAGATTAGATGGAAGAGGGAAAGAAAGATCTGATTGACAGGCACTGCCACTGATCTCTCTTGCCAATGCCATGTGCACATATCCTGAACAGTCTTGATTCCAACTTGATTCAGTCAGCTCAGTCGTTCTCCAATGTATTCCTCAGAAGGTACCGTCCCCCAGGTCTGCTTAGGCTTACGACAGCCGACGATGACGCGACGCGTAGAGGATGGTGAGTCCACGGACCACGATTCGTCGTGTCCCTCCGAGCGCTCCGCCCTCTCCTCGCCTAGTTCTCCCGTCGATCTCGACTAGTCGACGCGTCCACATCCCAGATCCCTTATCACGTTCTTTCTTGCCTCCACCTTCCGCGTGCCGGATGCCAATCTTGTGCGATACGCTGGTCGTCTGCGCTCTCGCGTTCGGGGACGTATCCGTGCCATTCATCGGCGCGTACTCGATGCGCCTCATCTTTGCATTCGCGCCGCATGCCTCGTTCCTTCCTCGTTCCTTCCCATCCCCAACCCAATCCTTCTTCCCGGGCT
Organism: Mycena galericulata; assembly: GCA_029289565.1. NCBI lineage: Eukaryota > Fungi > Basidiomycota > Agaricomycetes > Agaricales > Mycenaceae > Mycena > Mycena galericulata. Next base: position 319,892 of record JARKIA010000185.1, read on the forward strand.
TTCGTACTCGTCGACTTCCCTTATTCTCTAGATACATGTTTGGCAAGCACGAGGGCTCACGGCCAAGATCACAGCAGTCGTTCTGCTCGAGGACTCCCATCTGAAGTAGGGACTCCGCCCTCGGGATGAATCACCATTCTTTTTTTCCTTACCTGTGTGCCACATGAAAAATACAGAATCTGGTGAATCTGGGGCTCTACTTGAAAGGCACTATCCTGATGTAGCGGAACTTTCGGCGCGTAAAACGTTTGGCTCTGGACTTCTCGTCGCTTGCACTAGTCCGGAAGAAGCTCATGCGACTTTCCACCCGTCATGGGTACGCGTTGGCGAGCCACCCCAGTTGACGATCCCTTCTTATTCAATTACAGAAAACATGCCGGACCTGGTTTCCAGCAAGCAAATACCGTGACGGCGGGCAAGAATTTCCAGTGGCAAGAGACGTCGACGTACGGGAAAGTATCTTCTATCAACGGGTGTGTGGGAAGGGCACATACGGTAAGATTATTCAGGACGATCCCTTAGGCTCAATCTTGAACACACCATGGATCGATCATTCCCAAAGCTCGCGGTCATTCTCGTATTCCCCTCGCTATTCAGATTCAGGTCCGACCGGATTCGGACAGCTTGTCGACGCTGCTCTTTCAATGCGTGCCTGGGGCTATCTTTCGTTCGGCATCAAACCTCCCTGCCGGGTTCTCGGACGTTGCAAGAATATCAAAATAAATCACAAACGCGCTGAGCCTCCGCCTTGCTGAACCCATACACGATGATGAGGTATCTGGGAGAGACCAAGGTCTCACAAGTGGCGTCAGTAGATATGTCCTCCCACGTCGTCGCTGCCCCTCACTGATACGCGAAAAATAGTTCCAGATATTAAGAATACATTCAAAATTCCATTGTGATAAAATAAATACCCTCGAGCCTCCATGCTCACCGTCCGGACACCAACAACTTGGTCCACATCTATGCTTTGTGCTGAACATGAAAGTCTTCCGACCACTCCAACCCCCTCCCTGAGACCGGGACGATCAACAATAGAACCCCCACCCCCACATCGCGCGCGGATACCAATCCACCTGCACGCGCGCGTTCGGGTACTGCATCACGGTCGTGCCTGGCGAGCTCCACGCGGATATCGGCGGGCCCGTCGTGTAGAGCGGGTACGTGCGGCTGTATGGGTTCAGGTACGCTACCGAGTCGTTTCGCGGGAGGGCTGTCAGTGTATGCAAATGAATAAATCCATCGTGATCAGCGCTCGCGGTTTCTCCGACGGGAGATAGCTGACCGACGTATGCCGTGCGGGGGTTGCACACGGAGCATTGGCAGTATTGGGGGGCGCATGGGCGTCGGCAGCTCAGCCAGCACATCGTATGTGCAGATTCGATTCGGAGACACGGTGATGTGGGGAGTTTAGGTTTGAGTTTGGTTTAGGTTGACGTGGATGGGTGAGAGTTGAACGAGACCGGCTTGGCGAGCGAGATAATATAGTAGCGAGTGATACCTGTGTGCCACTCAGGCGTTATAGCGTTTGACTCGACGCGTACTGTGTAACACGTGGGGGGGACGTCACTCATGCCGAGCACACGCAGGCCTTTTAAAGGCCCCTGAAGCGCGGGTGGAATTTAGTGTGGCCAACCGAGAATGGGCATCACGGCCCACGGCGCGGGCGTCTGGCGTCTGGCGGGCAGGGGCCACGCTGGCAGCGAGAACAAGAACCAGCGCGGGGGGCCCGGCGGGCGGTTGAGGAGAAAGGCTCGCTGGCTGCCTTGTCCGGATATGGACACTTGTGGGCGTCCTTCGCCGCTCGCGGGAGCTCGCGGATGGAAGCGAGGGTAGCTCCGATAAGCGACCTGATAGGCGATGACGCGGACTGCAAGCCGATATTTGACTCATTATGACAAGTTGAACAGGTGGCGGTACCGTGTGAGGGCTCTACAGCAAGCAGGACTGGAAACTGCTCAACCGGATGGATCGGGAAATGAAATACGATCGGCCCGAAAAATGAACCTGCGTGCTAGTTTATTATAAATCTGCTGTTTTGCTCACCTCGATGCTTGTAGACCTCGCGGCACAAGGGCCTGGCGAGTATCTTCACGAAGGTCGAAATTCTCGGAAAACCTCAGGTTCCTCCCCAGCCGCGGTTTCGAGGCTCACAATCTCAGTAGCGGGAGTTTAAATCGAATATAAGTAGAAATTGGTTACCGGAAATATCGGACCGTGTTATGCGTGATACACGTGATGTTCTATGTGACAGAAAGTTGGGTGAGCCTCTCCACGGACTCTGGTGCAGTGCCCTGGCGCCAGTCATGCCCTAATTTGGACATGACTTTTGCCCAAATTAGGGCAAGAATTTCGGCCGGTGTCTGCTGCTCCCATCTTCGTCTCTTCACCTCTTCTTCGTCCCCACCCCTCCTTATGCTCCCTCAAGGTCCCGAGAAGGAATCTTTCTGGAAGGTTCACCCCTGGCTTGCTCCTGGCCCTCAAAAATGTCCACCAGCAACAATATCGCCACATAGCAACTCGTACTCACCGTGTAGTAAGATTGAGATCGACAACGAGCCTTCATACACATCCTTCCTTCAACAACGAGGGTCTCATCGGTGATGCCACAACCAACGTCGTGCGTTGGAGCCCCACTCCACATTTCTTTATCTTTAATTCATCAATGACTTTTAACTTACAGTGTCTTCGATGCGAGCGACTCATCGGCCGCAAGTTCGATGACAGCAAAGTGCAGGCCAACATGAAGCACCCCCTCCACCGTCTTCAGCAAGGGCGGTAAGCCATACATCCGCCTTGACTACCGTGGTGAGCAAAAGAATTCATGTCCTTTCTTTCTGTTCATCTTTCTCGCAGGCTAACTACTCTTCCTAGTCGCCCGAGGAGATCTCGTCGATGGTGCTCTCAAGATGAAAGAGACCGCCGAGTCCTATTTTGGCACCACCATCAATAACGCCGTCGTCACTGTCCACGCCTACTTCAACGACTCGCAGCGACAAGCGACCAAGGACGGCGGAACCATCTCTGGCATGAACGTTCTCCGTGTCATCAACGAGCCCGCCACTGCCGCCATCGCGTACGGCCTGGACAAGATGGTCCCTGGCGAGCGCAACGTCCTTATCTTCGACCTCGGTGGAGGAACCTTCGATGTGTCCCTCCTCACCATCGAGGAGGGTGTCTTCGAAGGTCAAGGCCACCACCGGCGACACCCACTTGGGAGGCGAGGACTTTGACAACCGGCTCATCAACCACTTGTGCAGGAGTTCAAACACAAGAACAAGGGTATGTTCTCCTGCCTACCTTTTCTCAAACTGTTTGTTGATTGTTTCTTCTAAACCTGTCGTCCAACCTCCGTGCACTCCGTCGTCTGAGTACAGTTTGCGAGCATGCCAAGAGTACCCTCTCCTCCGCCACGCGGCCTCCGTCGAGTTCGACTCCTTCTTCGAGGATATGGACCTCTGCACCTCCCTCGCCCGTGTGCGTTTTGGATAGCTCTCCCAGGACCTCTTTTTAGCCCCTTCGAGCCCGCCGAGAAGGTCTTCCGGCTGGACCTCCTCCTGTACTGCAATCCCTCAGAACTTTTCGATGATGCCAGCGTTGCCGCAGGCCTCACCCCCCGCGATACCCCATCCAAGCAGGCACGCGGGGCACCCTCTCGTCCGGTTGACAGACCCGGATGATACTCCACTCGTGCTCATCGTGCACGCGTTTGGCTCCTCCCAGCGCTCAAAGCGTGTGGCCGCTGTGACCTCCGGCATTCGCGCCCATGCCCGCCTCACCCATCCCCGAGCCACAGCCGATCGCACCGCCTACCGACACGGGCGGATCGATAATGCAGTGGCAACGGCCGCCTTCCTTGGCTCTGCGCCGCCCGCACTCGAGGTGTTTCTGCTGCTGTCGTGACACCGATCTGCGCCATGTTCTCGCCTGTGAAGACCCCCTACATACTGTCGCGCCCGCGTATGTATAAAAACTTGTAAATTGAAATGCAGTATATGTACATAGAGTGTTGATTTGAATTTTCCCAGTGTGCGCGAAATATCGGCAAAAAAAAAGGCGCAACATTTGGGAATCGAACGCGTGAACTTGGCGGGATGCAAAAATACAGGGAGCAGACACAAACCAACTGCTTAAAAGAACTTTACTGAAGAGGGGCGCTGAAAGCAGTCTATCCCCCCCGGCTGTTCTATTTGAAAAAACTTTTTTTCAAATAGGCGCCAGGACATAACACCAGAGCCGGGTTTGCCGATATTTCGCGCACACTGGGAAAATTCAAATCAACACTCTATGTACATATACTGCATTTCAATTTACAAGTTTTTATACATACGCGGGCGCGACAGTATGTAGGGGGTCTTCACAGGCGAGAACATGGCGCAGATCGGTGTCACGACAGCAGCAGAAACACCTCGAGTGCGGGCGGCGCAGAGCCAAGGAAGGCGGCCGTTGCCACTGCATTATCGATCCGCCCGTGTCGGTAGGCGGTGCGATCGGCTGTGGCTCGGGGATGGGTGAGGCGGGCATGGGCGCGAATGCCGGAGGTCACAGCGGCCACACGCTTTGAGCGCTGGGAGGAGCCAAACGCGTGCACGATGAGCACGAGTGGAGTATCATCCGGGTCTGTCAACCGGACGAGAGGGTGCCCCGCGTGCCTGCTTGGATGGGGTATCGCGGGGGGTGAGGCCTGCGGCAACGCTGGCATCATCGAAAAGTTCTGAGGGATTGCAGTACAGGAGGAGGTCCAGCCGGAAGACCTTCTCGGCGGGCTCGAAGGGGCTAAAAAGAGGTCCTGGGAGAGCTATCCGAAACGCACACGGGCGAGGGAGGTGCAGAGGTCCATATCCTCGAAGAAGGAGTCGAACTCGACGGAGGCCGCGTGGCGGAGGAGAGGGTACTCTTGGCATGCTCGCAAACTGTACTCAGACGACGGAGTGCACGGAGGTTGGACGACAGGTTTAGAAGAAACAATCAACAAACAGTTTGAGAAAAGGTAGGCAGGAGAACATACCCTTGTTCTTGTGTTTGAACTCCTGCACAAGTGGTTGATGAGCCGGTTGTCAAAGTCCTCGCCTCCCAAGTGGGTGTCGCCGGTGGTGGCCTTGACCTTCGAAGACACCCTCCTCGATGGTGAGGAGGGACACATCGAAGGTTCCTCCACCGAGGTCGAAGATAAGGACGTTGCGCTCGCCAGGGACCATCTTGTCCAGGCCGTACGCGATGGCGGCAGTGGCGGGCTCGTTGATGACACGGAGAACGTTCATGCCAGAGATGGTTCCGCCGTCCTTGGTCGCTTGTCGCTGCGAGTCGTTGAAGTAGGCGTGGACAGTGACGACGGCGTTATTGATGGTGGTGCCAAAATAGGACTCGGCGGTCTCTTTCATCTTGAGAGCACCATCGACGAGATCTCCTCGGGCGACTAGGAAGAGTAGTTAGCCTGCGAGAAAGATGAACAGAAAGAAAGGACATGAATTCTTTTGCTCACCACGGTAGTCAAGGCGGATGTATGGCTTACCGCCCTTGCTGAAGACGGTGGAGGGGGTGCTTCATGTTGGCCTGCACTTTGCTGTCATCGAACTTGCGGCCGATGAGTCGCTCGCATCGAAGACACTGTAAGTTAAAAGTCATTGATGAATTAAAGATAAAGAAATGTGGAGTGGGGCTCCAACGCACGACGTTGGTTGTGGCATCACCGATGAGACCCTCGTTGTTGAAGGAAGGATGTGTATGAAGGCTCGTTGTCGATCTCAATCTTACTACACGGTGAGTACGAGTTGCTATGTGGCGATATTGTTGCTGGTGGACATTTTTGAGGGCCAGGAGCAAGCCAGGGGTGAACCTTCCAGAAAGATTCCTTCTCGGGACCTTGAGGGAGCATAAGGAGGGGTGGGGACAAAGAAGAGGTGAAGAGACGAAGATGGGAGCAGCAGACACCGGCCGAAATTCTTGCCCTAATTTGGGCAAAAGTCATGTCCAAATTAGGGCATGACTGGCGCCAGGGCACTGCACCAGAGTCCAGAGCCCTCCACGGCGGCTGGCGGATAACATTGATAAACAACATAGCCACAATTTCTCGAATTCATCGAGAAAATGGAATTTGTCTTCCCTCATGCCGAAATAAAATACTCTGAGGTCATCCATATACTTTTGTAGGGTACCTAAGTGTCCTTAAGCCAGGATTAGTATTTTCTGTTTCTCTCAGACAACTAGAAGCGCGAAGGAGCAGATTTGGCTGTATTTCCTGCAACAAGTCTGTTGTGGTCAGTCAAGGAATCCCCTGCCTCGGATATAGCCTCACCATGACACTATATAGGATCTTGTGCAGCCATAACATTTTATATTCACTGTGGAAAGACTTTAGGCAAATTTCTCAACAATTTCTCGAAAATGTGGCTATGTTGTTTACCAATGTTATCCGCCAGCCGCCGTGGAGAGGATTATGATAACAGGACCCGTGATTATCCCAACAGAGGTCGGATACCAAAATGGCCGCTCCAAAAAAAATTGTCCGAACTTTCACTCGGGCCCGCGGCCTAAATTTTGTCCGAACTCTGCCTCTAGTGGGCGGCCGGTCACATTTTTGTCCGAACTTTGCATCTGACCTCGAAAAAATGCGATTTTTTTTCCAGGGCCCCCAAGAAGCATGAAAAAAATCCCAATTTATTACTGGAGGTCCTCCTCGTCCTCCTCTATCTCTAGTAAGCTAACATTGGTCTTCCCTTTTCTTCTCACCATATTCAAACTTGCGACTGCTCTTGCCAAGAGTTCCTTCTCATCCCAGAGCTATTCGAAGATTTTCCTGGCACGGAGTCCAACCTTGACATGGTCTTCGAAGATGCTCACTCCCTCATCGCCATCTTGGGATAAAAGGAAGAGAAAAGAGTTTGATGCTACATGCCACCTGCATCTCCCAGTATCAACGGAGATAAGCCACATGTACATTGTTCAGGTATCCTGTGCACTCCACCCCATTCCAAATTCATCACAGCGAAGTTCTATTTCGACAAGTAAGGTAACTGCCAGTGGTTGAACAATGTCCGAACTTTGATCTGACCGTGGCCCTGCTGTCCGAACTTCGCATCTGAGGTCTTTTGATTGGCCCTCCAATTTGTCCGAACTTTGCACTGACACTCCAAAAAAAGCGTGGTATCTGGGCTCCTGATTACGGTTCTGAAACCAGATGTATCAGTAGCAGAATAAGTAGCGTCGATACTGTACCTGATATGGCAAGTTTTTGACAGGCTGATTTTGTTGCCGAAACGGGCCATTTCGGCATTCATTTCCACTGCGCCGAAACCTCTTGTATCAGACACGATTTCAGTGTTCCTGATACTGCTCCGGATACTATGAGTATCAGGAGCAGTACCGATCTGTCAGAAACAATTAGTATCGGGCACAGTTTCGGGCGCCGCCCCGAAACTATTGTTTTCAGGCGGCCCGACACCGGGTGTCCGGCCAGCCGATACTTATTGTTTCAGGGCATCGCCTGAAATGGTACCCAATACCTTTTGTTCCGTGCTGCCTGATACTGCTCCTGATACTAATAGTTCCAGAAGCAGTTTCCGGCATGCTAGAATGCGGCCTGAAACTGAAAGTTTCGGCACGGCAAAAACTGCTGCCGAAATGACCCGTTTCAGCAACAAAATCAGCCTGTCAAAACCTTTTCATATCAGGTACAGTGTCGACGCTACTTATTCTGCTACTGATACATCTGGTTTCAGAACCATAATCAGGAGCCCAGAAACCACGCTTTTTTTAGAGTGTGACCTATGCCTCCCAGATCCAAAAATTTGTCCGAACTTGGTATCCGACCTATCAACCGATAATCATGGGTCCTAGGATAACCCAAACTTCAAGTCACTAGTAACATCACGTTTTCTGGTCACACGTCAAAAGATCACACAAAAAATTCTGAGATATCAATTTAAACTCCCGCTACTGAGATTGTTATCCTCGAAACCGCGGCTGGGGAGGAACCTGGGAAAACCTGTACACCGACAAGTTACAACATCAGCATTTACAACAGCGACAAAAAACACGTTACAGCAACTACAGCGTCTCTATCCTACATACACTCCGGCGCCTAGGCTCCCCACCGACGCACAAGACCACCGCCACCACCTCCCAACCGTACACCAACAACCAGCCCAATTTGAAAGTAACTCTTTACACCCCTTGCAGCAGGAGAAATACACCGCGGCGATCGTTTAGTTCACGCCCTCACCTCACAAGAACGTAAAGCCCTTCCCCCTCGTCCAATCCACCCCGTTCTTCAGCTGCTCGAGGGTGAGGAAGATGAGGATCGTCGTCGGCTGGAGCCGCGTCCACGCGGGGACCCAGCCCTTGAACATGAACATCGCGCCCTCCGTCTTGAGCGAGGCGCGGATCACGCCGAGGGTGGACTGCGTGGCGGGTTAGCGCGGTGAATGAAGATAGAAACAAAGCAAACGTACGTTCGAGCCGGGTCCGGAGGCGTTCATGATTCGGCTCTGGGTGAATGAAAGACCGTTGAGTTAGTATACTAATTCGTGGCTCATGAGGGAAAGAAAGGATGAACCGCACCTTGAGCACGTCCGCTGGCGAGCACACCGTCGTCGCCACCGTACCCTAAAAAACGCCCAAAAATGATCAGAAAAATCTGCACGGACGTGGTTGAATGAGCGTTTAGGGAGGGAGACTCACAGCCGCGAAGCTAGCGGTGAAATGGCACAGGATGTTGTCCTCAAAGTAGCGCGTCTTGAGCAGCTCGGCTTTGAAAAAGTCGTACCTGCCCAAAGCATCAGCAAAGATCCTCTCATGTGGGGGAACGGAATCAGGATACGCACGATGCGAGCTGGCTGGCGTTCATCAATATTGCACGGAAGACGTTCGGGCCGACCCCGCGCGCGAGCGAGGACGGGCCTTCTTCGCGGACCATCTACACGAATTATTTAATTCAAGTTCAAGTTGATCGAGCCGAACAAGGGCGAAGGCGACGCACTCTAAAGAGCGCATCGAAGCAGTTCTTGTAGTTAAACCGCTTCTCTGGCGGTTTGGCAAAGTCGCCCTGCAGGCGGACCATGACGATCTCTGGACCAGCCGTGCATTAGTTACGACTCGGATTGAGGCAATGAGGGCGGGACACACCTCCGGGGTTTCCAACGAACCCTGCGATCCCTCCGGCTATACTCCGATTAACGTTGTTTTCAATGTGAGGAACGGATGGAAACACACCCATGCTTCCTGCAAGTGCGAGCTTCCATGCGGGGGCGTCCTTCCCGGCGCCCACAATCTTCTTGCTCTCGTCGTACGCCCAGAATCGGCACATCGAGTAGGACATCTGCCGCAGCCACGTCCCCGATATACCATCGAACATTCCGCGCACACCTGCACATCGGTGAATTAGATCGACTCGACAGAAGGGCCAGCGAGAAGCGGAAATCGCGCACCGGCCGTTCTATAGGTCTTCTTTATACTCTCTATCATGCGCTTGTCCCCGGACGCCTGCAGCCGGACTTTGGTCAGATCCAGCGGGCTGTTATCCGTCCATCAGCAACGAACGTCCCGCATCCCTACATAGATGCCTGCGCCTCACTGTGTTATGGACGCTGCGATCGTCGCAGCCACCCCTAACGTCGGTAGATCCGTTAGTCGTCTGGGGATCACGAGGAGACGGAGAACGCACCCCCGAGCCAGAAGGGATAGGGCTGTTTCTTCTGCGGAGTGGAGGACATGGTGGTTCCCGTCTAAGTGTCTTGGTCGTGTGAACGAACCGCGAAGCCGGTCTAAGGGAACGGGTCGGAGCCGGAGACGAGAGGGAATGCGGAGATGGAGTAGGATTCGGAATCACACCGCGGGCGGGGCGTGGATACCGGGTGGACGAGGATCTGGGAGGAGTGACTGGTCGGAAGGGAAGGGGCAGACAAGGCGAGCTTGAATGACATGTGATGCGACGGGATTCCGCGCCGGGTTCACCCCGCTTTCGTCATGGCACAGCAATCCGGGGTATTGCGCGTCTAAGCGAGCATTAATTTAACGCTTTGAGCCTTTCAAGTCCGGAATATGTCTTTATTGAGGCTCAATTAAGGCAGATAATGAGGTCGACATAGATAATTCGTTTGTTTATTCAACGAAAAGAAATTGTGGCGCTCCGGTTCCACCCGAGTAATTCCCACTATTATTGAATGGTCTTGATCGATGGCGGGTCATCTGTGAACCAATTCGCGAACATGTGCTGAGACGTTCATAGCCGGGACAAGACGCGTGTTGATGCAGTTATTATACATTGTACTTATTCCCACCACTTTCGACGGTTTCAAGTTTCAACATGTTCAAATCGGCATCGATGAGAGGTACGAACTTGGAGGGAAATTTACTTGTCACTCATGGCGCACTCGCAGTCCGGAATAATATGTGCACATACTGGACAAGCTTTGATGTCGGACCGAATACCATGACGCACGACGTGGCGCCCCGCACGCGTTAGACATGCTGACCCACAACCTCCGCGGGGTTGAACGGCGGGAACTCAGCCTGTAAGAAGGACATTTTCACCGCTAGCACCGATCAGCCGATCAGCCTGAGAACCAACTTCAACATTGCGAAAGCGTCCATCAGCACCCCGAGTCGACCTTTCTAAGTTCCATGTTCAAAAAATGAACCGCCGATATGACATCAATTTTCGCTAAATATTCATAGTTTCATGAGTTTTCACTGAACCATGGTGCAAACTCAATACTTTACTGCAAGTTCTTGGTTAGCAATTGAACGTTGTAGTCTGAAGTCCGAAGTTTGATTGATCTCGGCTAGGTTCGGCACGATATGGCAGGAGTACTCCCACGCCGTCAAAATATTGTTTTCTGTTTCCCGCTCGCCGGAGAGCACCCTCCGAGGCCCAATTAAATGAGAATGTGTGTCTATAGTGTATATTAAGAGGCAAACACTCAGGCTTCGGAGCTGTAGCACACCAATAGCAGTACAACATATTTTGTTCATGTCAATCTAAACGTCCCCACTGTCTGCCTCATGAGCACCGAGTACATGGGGAAGATATTGTTCTGTCTCTGAGCTTATATTCCCCCTCATCCAACTAATCCCCAGTACTTATCATACACTATCTCTGATTTATCGTTATGTAAAATATCTGTGGGTCCAGTGTCTGATTTTCCACAGCTTAATAAGAGAAACAGATGGTTTTCCTAATTCTTTCAACACCAGGAAAATTTTAGACTCAAAACCTTGGTTGAAATCAGTCTGACTAGAGGATACTTGCTAAAAAGGTCCACAAATTACATAGATGATCTCCAGGAGTAAGAACCGTGTCTTTTTTTTTTTGTCTGCACAATTTTTTCAGATCCCTTCCGGCACCATTGATGCTTTTTTTGGATGCAAAGGTTGAGATAGGGGTTACATTTCTCATTTGGACGATCGGCAAGACTCGGTCCGGGACCAACCCGTGATCGAGACTTCCAACTTCCGACTTTGGTCTTGCATCAAAACTTCAGCGTACGGACTAGTATTAAATAACGAAAAATAATCCCATACGCCGAGGTTGACTATTGAAATACGACGATCCTGAACCAGGTACGGCAAGATTTCACGTCAAACGGGTTCGGCAACGTCGACCAGGTGTAAATTCCGTAGGACTTGGGATACTTAATACGGAGAAGTATGACAGTATTTATCACTGAATAATAACTGCATGTTGTATCATACTGTCTGGGTCGTAGAATGTACACCAAACCGTACAACCTGAACCATGCTCGTGCACAAATTTGTACTTTGTACAACAAACACGTGCTGTCAAAACCGTGGTGTGTGGTGCCGAAAGGTGCTCATTTACCACCAGTGTTGTTTATATCCCATTCTTTTAGCACGTTTAGGTTCACTTCAGATGTGTGCCGTGCTTTATTTCTTCACCTGCCAAAGCTGTTGCCGAGGATCTGCCGAGAGCCGGATCATTCTGCCGCAATCTCTGACTCTCAGCGGCTGATTGTTGGTCGACACTTTTTGTCTCTCAATGTCTGCAAGGATATTACTGTATATGAGATCAAAATATCTGTATGCTTAAGACACGAAGTATGCTCACAGTATTAGTAATGTCCCTGTCTTCTCAAAACCTGACTTTGTTGGACCTTATTTATTATTGCCTTGCAATGGCCACACCGCATACAACCATTTTAAAGCAATTTTCAGCTTACATGTTGGTAATTCAGAGCAAGAAATATGTTCAGATGGTTTCAGCTAGTCTGGCCCCTTGCCATCCAAAACCGCGATTTTCTGATCGGTTGATCATGAGAATGTTGGCCGATCTCGGGTGGATCTCGGCTAGCCTCGGCAAACCAGATGTACGGAGCACAAAACGCGGAAAGTACGTTGTTCGAGCACGGCACCACAAACCACACAATATTCAGTGAAAAAAGCTTTTATAGAGAAGGCAGTCCAGAATCCATACTGCACCGACTCAGAAAGTTCTTACCACCATAGCCGCGCATATAAATATAAAGATTGCCTCCGCTTCTTTATTCCAATGTGCTCCGGTAAAGTATCCTAAGGCTCCTTCAGAACAATATTAACAGCTTCAGGCAGAAGGACGGCCACAACTTTTTCAACCGGAAAAAAAAAACTGAACATGAGATCCGAACAGGATCCGAAATAACCCGATCGTTGTGAATGTCTAATCCGATCAAAGTCCGAACGTGACGTGCTCCCACATCGCCTGCCTTGTCTTGAGCCTCATGGCTTCGCACAACGCGAATCCACCTTTTCTTCCGCCCGAGCTAGAGAGAGAGATCTTCGAGCTGTCAGCCTATCTCCATCCTGAAAGTGCTCCCAAACTTCTTCTAGTTGCTCCTCGGGTCCTTACATGGTGGGCTGACAGATTCTCATTGCCCTTCAATTCAGATCATGATAATATTCAGGATTGAGCCCCTCATGTACCGAGTCATATCTATAGAGGAGGATAGTGCACCTGTTCTGCACGTGCTGCGCTTTAAACCTCCCCAGTTCCTCGACAAAAATGTCCAGCATTTGTTACTCGACAGCGTTACCGATGACGCAGTCGAGGAGATTTTATCCGCCTGCACAAGAGTTCGGTCGTTGGTGCTACTGCCCTCGAGCCCATCCGTTCTCTCTGCCGTTCTCAGGCTGAGGCCTCAGAAGCTCGCTATTGATCTGGATTCATTATTTGGCGGCACAGATCTTGTGGATTTCTCGCTTCCCCTATTCACCACCATCACACATCTCGACATGTTTGATGTTCTCTCGGAGTTCATTGGGCCTTGGCCGAATCTCGCTCTTCTTCCTGCTCTCACTCATCTGGCAATACTCGCACGCACCCCGTTCGATGTGAAGATACAAGTACTGCGTAATTGTCCGCGTGTGGAGGTTCTCGTTAGCATGCACACTCGGCCCGAGTCTGTCGAAGAGTTAACATTCGCCGAGGATGCGCGCTTCGTGTCTATGATTCTGCCGACCTCGGACTACAAGACTGACTGGGATTCAGGCGCAAATGGAGGAATAGATTTCTGGGCCCGCGCCGATAAATTTGTTTCAATGAAACGACGCGGCCAAATCAAACCTAGTTTGCTTCCCTCTTATCTGTTTTTTTTTTGCAGCCCTGACCCGTGCACTCTAGATTCCCGCCATTGGATCGTACCGGAAGATGGTATTTAGATACTTAAACGCTCGCTCGCTTTGTTCCGTATGAAGAGTTTGGAAAGCCGAGTAAAAGTTCGATAGTATTTACTTTCATTTCGTGAATGTGACCAAATCGACATCCTATGTGTCTCCACAAAAATAGGTCCATGGAAAGCACCGTAAGTTCGGTTCTACTGTATCCAATATTCATTTTGAAGTGATTGCCCCAGGCTTCAGGAATCCAAATGTCCCACAAATGAAGGAAATCCATGGGCAGTCGGAAGGTTCACCTTGGTTGGAAATATTTCGAATCATGAGCGCTGCGAAGAAGCGACTGTAATCTAGCTGAGACTCGCTTCGGTAATATTAACGTGGGGAGCATACTTGTACCACGATATATATAACCCCGACCGCTTTAAAGTAAATTAGGCGGGTGAATTGGTGCTTCTGGTACGCTATATAGAGCTCTCAGGGACCGCCGCACTATAGGACTTTTTTGGGGCATACACATCTGGAAGCAACTAACCGTCAAGACAATGCGGAGGAGAAAGCAGTCATACTGCATGAACGCGGGCAGAAACCCGCCGACGGCAGTAAATCTAGCTAATTTTGGACTGAGAAAGGTCTTACTACCACCATAGCCGCGCATATGCTGTAAATACAAAGACGGCGCCGGCATCTTTATTCCGGTATATGTGTTCAAAAAAAGTATCGCAAAGCTCTTTCAGAACAATATTACATGATAGCTTCAGGCAGAAGGACGGCCACACCTGTTTCATTGTCGTTGCTTTCAACCGGATAAAAAAATTGAACAAGAGATCCGAAATAACCCGATCGTTGTGGATGTCAAACCCGATCAAAGTCCGACTGTGACGTGCTCAGCCCACCATCGCCTGCCTTGTCTCGAGCCTCATGGCTTCGCACAACGCGAATCCGCCTTTTCTTCCGCCCGAGCTAGAGAGAGAGATATTCGAGCTGTCAACCTATCTCCATCCTGAAAGCGCTCCCAAACTTCTTCTCGTTGCTCACCGGGTCCTTGCATGGTGGGCTGGCAGATTCTTGTCCTTCAATTCAGATCATGATAATATTCAGGATTGAGCCCCTCATTTACCGGGTCATATCTATAGAGCGGGATACTTCACCTTTTCTGCATGCTCTCCGCTTAAAACCTCCCCAGTTCTTCGTCAACAATGTCTAGCATTTGTTTGTCGACTTTGACGACGATACCAATGACGAACTGGAGGAGATTTTATCCGTTTGCACAGGAATTCGGTCCTTGGTAGTAATGGGCACAAGCGCATCTGCCCTCTCCTCCGTTCTCAGGCTGAGGCCTTCGAAATTCGCTATCGCACTGGATACATTATTTGGCCGCACCCATCTTGTGGATTTCTCGCTTCCCCTGTTCGCCACCGTCACGCATCTAGATCTGTTTGACTCAGATTTCGCTGAGCCTTGGCCGAACCTCGCTCTTCTTCCTGCCCTAACTCATCTGGCATTGCTCGAACACATATTGCTGGATGTGAAGATCCAAATACTGCGTAATTGTCCGCATGTGGAGGTTCTCGTCAGCATGCACACCCAGCCCGAGTCTTTCGAAGGGTTACCATTCGCCGAGGATGTGCGCTTCGTGTTTATGTCCTTGTCGAACGAGCAGTACAAGCTTGACTGGAAATCGGGCGTAAATGGAGGAATGGATTTCTGGGCCCGCGCCGATAAATTCGTTGCAATGAAACGACGTGGAAAAATCAAACCTGGTTCGCTTCCCTCATACCTGTTTTTTTTTTTTGCAGCTCTGACCCGTGGACTCCAGATTCCCGCCATTGGATCGTACCGGAAGATGGTATTTAGATACTTAAACCCTCGCTCGCTTTGTTCCGTAGGAAGAGTTTGGAACGCCGAGCGAAAGTTGAGTAGTGTTTATTTTCATCTCGTGAAAGCGGGTCAATGGACATCAGTGGTGTGTACCCACCAAAACTAGCTCCGCGGGAAGGTATTTGCGCCTGAACCTTCAATTCGGTTCTATTGTATCCACCACTCATTTGAAGTGATTGCCCCTGGCTTCAGGAGTCTAGATAGTTTACCATCCGACAAATGAAGGAAATCTATGGAATAGTATCCGGGATTCCGATTTTCAAAACTGAAAACCGCGCAACACGGTAGTCGGGAGGTTCACCCTGCGAAGAATAGACTGTATTCTAGCTGAGGCCGGAGTCCGAAATATTAATGTCGGGCGCATAGTACTCATATATCACTGTGTTCAGACGGCTCGGTGGCATAGGTAAATGAGCCCTGCCGAGCTACGTCGCCGTACGACGGAGCTATGCCGAGTGATGGCGGCAGACCATGCCGGGCTCTCCGTCGTATGGCGACGTAGCTCCGACGGGGTGGGCCGCCTGAACGCAGTGATACCGGGATTTTCTGCCGGCGTTCGCGCAGTATGGATTCTGGCCTGCTTTCTCCTCCATGTGCAATGTGCATGCCCAAGAAAAATCCTGTACGGCGTTGGTCCCTCAGACCTGTATGTAACGCGGGTTCGTCGAATTGTCCGTGCGCAAAAGCACCAATTTAGGCCCTTGATTTACGTTAGTAAATCCAGCTAACTGTGGAAAAGATCTCACCACCATAGCCGTGCATATGAATACGAACACTGCCCAAGATTATTTATTCCATGGTATGTGGAAAGCAAGGTGGAAAGTATCTTCCCGGTCTTCCGAAACGAAAGCTTCGGGCAGAAGCATGGGCACAACTTCAACCGCCGGGCCCAATTCCGAAAGAACCCGATCACTGTCACTGTCAAATCCACTCAAAGTCCGACGCCTCCACCCTACCTCGAGCCTCATGAATTCACACAACACGAATCCACCGTTTCTTCCGCCCGAGCTAGAGAGAACTATCTTCGAATTGTCGGCCCACCTCCATCCTGGGAGTGCTCCCAAACTTCTTCTGGTAGCTCATCGGGTCCTTACATGGTGGGCTGATAGATTCTCATTGTCCTTCAGTTCAGGTCTTGATACTTACTATTCAGGATCGAGCCCCTCATTTACCGAGTCATATCCATAGAGAGGAATAGTGACCCTATTCTGCGCACCCTCCACTTGAAACCTACTCAGTTCTTCGACGACAATGTCCAGCATTTGTTTGTCGACTTTGACGACGATACCAATGACGAACTGGAGGAGATTTTATCCGTTTGCACAGGAATTCGGTCCTTGGTAGTATTGGGCACAAGCGCATCTGCCCTCTCCTCCGTTCTCAGGCTGAGGCCTTCGAAACTCGCTATCGCACTAGATACATTATTTGGCCGCACCCATCTTGTGGATTTCTCGCATCCCCTGTCCACCACCGTCACGCATCTAGATCTGTTTGACTCAGATTTCGCTGCGCCTTTGCAGAACTTCGCTCTTCTTCCTGCCCTAACTCATCTGGCATTACTCGGACACATGTCGCTGGATGTAGAGATCCAAGTACTGCGTAATTGTCCGCATGTGGAGGTTCTCGTCAGCATGCACACCCGGCCCGAGTCTTTCGAACGCTTCCCAGTCGCCGACGATGTGCGCTTCGTGTCCATGTCCTTGTCGAACCTGCAGTACAAACTTGACTGGAAATCGGGCGCAAATGGAGGCATGGATTTCTGGGCCCGCGCCGATAAATTCGTTGCGATGAAACGACGTGGAGAAATCAAACCTCGTTTGTTTCCCTCGTACCCTTTTTTTTGCAGCTCTGAACCGTGGACTCTAGATTCCCGCCATTGGATCGTGTCGGAAGATGGTATTTAGATACTTAAACACTCGCTCACTTTGTTCCGTATGAAGAGTGTAAAGCCAAATCAAAGTTGGATAGTATGTACTTTCATTTCGTGAATGTGATTCACTCGATGTCCTGTCAGTGCCACAAAAGCTGGCTCCGCGGAAAGCTATTTATGCCTGAACCACAGTATTCGTTTTGAAGTGATTGCCCCTGGCTTCAGGCGTCCAAATAGGTTACTGTCCGACAAATGAAGGAAATCCATGGACAGTCGGAAGGTTCCCCTTAGTTGGAAATTATGAGCGCTGCGGAGAATCAACTATAATCAAGCTGAGACCGGAATCAAGAACATTACTTAACGAGTTTTCGTTACGCCATCCAGGCCGCTGTTCTTGCCCCAACACCCAAGTCAATCCGAAATCATTTTATGGCCAATAGAGGGCCTGAAGAGCATTCATTCAATGTATTTGAAGTCAGGGAGAACCCATGGATAATTTAAAGTTGTGCTTTTTGGAGCCATCAGCCATCTGGTGGCCACATGAAAAAGTTGTTAGAGCATACTTGTACCGAGATATATAGACCCAGCCGCTTTAGAGTAAATCGGTGAATTGGTGCTTTCCGGTACGCTATATAGAACTCCGCCCCTTGGCCACGATATATTTTTTTGGGCGTGCACATCCGGAAGCAACGAGCCACCAAGATAAAGTGGAGGAAGAAACAGTACAGAATCTAAACTGTAGGAACACAGGCAGAAATGCCCTGTAAATCCCGCTAACTTTGGAAAAGGTCTTACCGGCACGCATATAAATACAGTATAAAGACTGCCCCAACTTCTTCATCCGAATGTAAGTGGAAAAATGTCGCGGATGTCTTTCAGACGATAAAAACGATAGCTTCGGGCAGAAGGACGGCATAACTTCAACAGGGAAAGGAGATTGAACATTAGATCCGAAATAACCCGATCGTTGTGAATGTCAAATCCGATCAAAGTCCGACCTGCTCCCACTCGACCCTCATGGCTTCGCACAACACGAATCCACCTCTTCTTCCGCCCGAGCTAGAGAGAGAGATCTTCGAGTTGTCAGCCCATCTCCATCCTGGGAGTGCTCCCAAACTGCTTCTCGTTGCTCCTCGGGTCCTTACATGGTGGGCTGGCAGATCTTCTTTGTCTTTCATTTCAGGTCATGAAACTTATTCAGGATCGAGCCCCTCATTTACCGAGTCATATCCATAGATGGGACTATTACTAGTGCACCTATTCTGCACACGCTCCGCTCAAAACCTGCCCAGTTCTTCGACGACAATGTCCAGCATTTGTTAGTCGAGGGTGTTACCGATGAGGAGATTTTATCCGCCTGCACAAGAATTCGGTCCTTGGTATTGATAGGCGCGAGGCCATCTGACCTCTCTTCCGTTCTCAGGTTGAGGCCTAAGAAGCTCGCTATCCAACTAGATGCATTATTTGGCCGCACAGATCTTGTGGATTTCTCGCGTCCTCTTTTCACCACCATCACACATCTCGATCTGTTTGCAGGGTTCATCAGGCCTTGGCCGGATCTCGCTCTTCTTCCTGCCCTAACTCATCTGGCATTGCTCGAACACACCCCGCTGGATGTACAGATCCAAGTACTACGTAATTGTCCGCATGTGGAGGTTTTCGTCAGCATGCACAGCCAGGTTCGGACCGCCTCTGTCGAAGAGTCGTCATTCATCGAGGATGTGCGCTTCGTGTCTATGGTTTTGTCGGACTCGGACTACAGGACTGACTGGAGATCGGGCGCAAATGGAGGAATAGATTTCTGGGCGCGCGCCGATAAATTCGTCGCGATGAAACGACGTGGAGAGATCAAACCTAGTTTGCTTCCCTCATACTTTCTTTTTACAGCTCTGACCGTGCACTCTAGATTCTCGCCATTGGATTGTCCCGGAAGATGGTATTTAAATGATCAAATGTTCAGTCGGAATACACAAGCACAATCAATTGAGTTGGCAGTTTTGTGGGCGTGGATTGAATTCTACCGTGTACCCAAAGTTGTGGAGCTTGGGCCGCCAATCCGCCTCTGTCCGAGCTCCCGTCTTCAGCCCAGTGCGCGGCTCGCTTCACGCTCTTGTATGTACGGTTCGAGGCAACTGACGTTTTCGACTCGGCAACTCGCTATTAGTACCCAATCTGATCAGATCCAGTCAGACTAACACTACCCTTTTCACCCAACTTCCCCAGTACCTGTCCAAAGCCTTCTACGTCGAGTCTGACCGAACGGTTTCGCTGGACGAGAATCTGCCGTTTCTTCGTCCAATCTTGACAGAGATCTTCGAACTTGCAACATCTCTCTACCCAGGGGCGTCCCGAGCCTCTCCTCATTGCTCGCCGCGTCCTTACGTGGTGAGGCCAGTCCTGCTCTCAGGGCGTTCGACGCGCCTTGACCGCATCTCGCTTTTCTGCCAGCGTTAACATATGTAGTGGCGTGTTCGAAAAGCGAGTGGGACGTCCGGATGCGGGTGCTGAGTACTTGTGGGGAGGTCGAAGTTTTTGTCAGCATGCACCAGCATCTCACAATTTTCGAACATCAACATCGATGTATAGGGTCTCGGTTGGGATCCGTTGCGGAGGTGCGCTTCGTGTCGATGAAACTGTGACCGTGGAATTACCGGTGTGTCTGGGAGAGACCTGCCTTCACCCGGGAGGGATAGATTTCTGGGCCCGTATCGAGAAATTTGTACCGAAGAACAGCACGGGGAAATCGACCCTAGTTTGTCGCTTCTGTGATTTTTTTCTCAGGTTTGACGTGTCGACCCTACATAGGCTCTCGCCATTGCATCGTGCCGGAAGATGATATCCAAATAGTGAAACTCTCGCTCGCTTTGCTCCGTATGAAGGGTGAAAAGTCGAACGAAAGTTGGATGGTATGTACATATGATTCAATGGACATCCTGTCAGTGATTTGTGTACCCACTAGTTTCGCGGAAAGCTATTTGTGCCTGAACCGTCAGTCGGGTTCAACTGTATCCAGTATCCTTTTTGAGGCCATTGTCCCAGGCTTCAGGATTCCAAATAGTTTACTGTTCATGGAATAGCATCCGGGATTCCGAACTTGAAAATTGAAATCCGCGTAATACGGGTTCATCTTGGTTGGAAATAATAAATATGAGCGCTGCGAAAAATTGACTGTAATCTAGTTGCAACCGGAGTCCGGAATATTAACGTCGGGAGCATACTTATACCGTAGACCCACGTCTGCTTTAGAGTAGATCAGGGACGTAAATTGGGGCTTTCAGGTGCGCTATATAGAGGTCTGAGGGACCGCCGCCCTACAGAATTTTTTTGAGATGCACATCCGGAAGCAACTAGCCGCCAATCTAAAAGTAGAGTCTAACTAACGTTGGAAAATGTCTTGCCATAGCCGCACATGAATACAACAACAACTGCCCAAGATGTTTATTACAATGTATTCGGTCTGATAAAGTATCCCGAGGTTCCTTCAAAACGATAGCTTCGGGAAGGAGGACGGGCACAACCGGACACAACTTTGTCAGCCAGGATACATTAAATCCGAAATAACCCGATTGTTGTGACGTCAAATCCGAAGAATCAAACTGTCCAACGTGCTCCAACCCGTCATGGCAGCCATGGCTTCACACAACGGGAATCCACCTTTTTTTCCACCCGAGCTCGAGAGAGAGATCTTCGAGCTGTCAGCCCATCTCCATCCTAGGAGCGCTCCCAAACTTCTTCTCGTTGCTCATCGGGTCCTTACATGGTGGGCTGGCAGATTCTCGAAGTTGTCCTTCAATTCAGATCATGATATCATTTAGGATTGAGCCCCTCATTTATCGGGTCATATCCATAGAGCGAAATAATGCACCTATTCTGCATACGTTCCGCTTGAAACCTACCCAATTCTTCGACAACAATGTCCAGCATTTGTTTGTCGACAGCGTTACCGATGACGAGGTCGGGGAGATTCTGTCCGCCTGCACAAGAATTCGGTCGTTTGTACTATTCGGCTCGAGCCCATCTCTTCTCCCTACAGTCCTCAGGCTGAGACCTCAGAAGCTCGCTATCCAACTAGATACATTATTTGGCCGCACAGATCTTGTGGATTTCACGCTTCCCCTGTTCACCACCATCACACATCTCGACCTGTATGATATTCCCTCGGAGTTCATTGGGCCTTGGCCGAATCTCGCTCTTCTTCCTGCCCTCACTCATGTGGCATTGCTGGCAGACACCCCGCTGGATGTGAAGAAACAAGTACTGCGTAATTGTTCGCGTGTAGAGGTTCTCGTCAACATGCACATCCATAGTACCACCTCTTTCGAATGGTCGCCATTCGTCGAGGATGTGCGCTTCGTGTCTATCATTCTGAAGACCACGGACTACAAGACTGACTGGGAATCGGGCGCAAATGGAGGAATAGATTTCTGGGCGCGCGCCGATAAATTCGTTGCAAAGAAACGACGTGGAGAAATCAAACCTAGTTTGCTTCCCTCGTACTTTTTTTTTCGCAGCTCTGATCCGTGGACTTTAGACTCCCGCCATTGGATTGCCCCGGAAGATCATATTTAAATGATAAAATTGTTCGCTCGGAATACGCAGACGCCATCAATTGAGTTGACAGTTTTTGTGGGCGTGGATTTAATCGCCATCCTCTACCGCATACGATGCTCGAAAGTCGGGCGAGTCTGGACACCTGCTGCTCTCCCATCACCATTATAGGTATGACTCTTTCGAGCCGCGAGATCGCTCCACCCGATCTTCACCGATTCGCCAAGCTTCGAGTTGCGGGATACTCGCGGATGGAGTGTCTTGATCAAGCCAAGATGTCTGTCGAAATTCAGTTCAGCGTGGCAACCCTATCCCGTCCTATCTTGCGGTATACACATCCGCCTCTCAGCCATGAGTCCGAAAAAATCACTCAGCGCGGCCAATTCTGAAACGCGATTGGTAATCATTGGGGATACTTTTTGAATATGTACACTTTCCGACTAAATAAAACACGCAAGGGTTCAGACATGCGAAGTTGGTTCTACTTAAAACGTGTTCAGTCTTTCCCTGACTATTCATTCTGAACAGGTCGAATCGATGCGGCGGCCATTGGACAAGTCCGAACTTGGACGCAATGCGATATCCGTTCTATTTTATTTTCTTGAGAGCGGGCAATATATTTGTGGAGTTCGCCCTCCACCCATCCAACGCTGCATTGTAATTCACCATGCCCGTCGCAGCTGATGGGCTGGTGGTGGCTGAGATGTCATCAACGAGGATGACATCGTACCCCTTGTAATACGAACTACATTGATGTCAGTATATATGTCCAGTGCGTGCGTTCACTGTATGCTCACTCCAAAAGTGTTCCCCAAACGCATTGATCTATGTTCAAATTCGTCATCCGCCGGCGAGTATCCCATAGAAATTCGTCTCTCACCAATGTTAACGCCTCCGAAAAACAGGGTAGTGATCAGGTTATCCTGGAGGAATGTTTGCATGGGCGTCGAGGCTCCCCACATTCCTGACAATCGGTCTGCGTTGAAGTGAGCGCGCTGTGCGTAACTCCGAGAGTTGGAAGACTCACTTTTGTTGAAATAGAAGTCAGTGCCATTGGCAACTCCTCCGACTTGTTCTTCAAACAGGTCCCCGAAAGGTTGCGCGTTCCAACTGCCTCGCATAAGCTTTCGTCCAACGCTGATGTTTCCTTGGATGGTTCCCATGTCGGAACCGAAAGAAGTGGCGGAGGTACCATCGGACGAGAAGCCATTCTGACATAGATAGCGGAGGTATACGCAAGGTCTTTCTTTAGTTCATATGTACTTACGAAGAAAAGACGGTGGCATATTCATCACTTTAAGGCAGGTCAGTGAGTTCACTGAGTTCAATTTCAACGCAAATTCACGTACAATCAAATTCAGTCAACCCCCAGTTAGTCCAGAACACCTTCATGCCGCTTGCACGGAAGGCATGAATCATGTCAATGGTGGTGGCTAGAGTTACTTGTAAGTTTTGTCTAAGGGATTTTTCATCGGAAACACTGACGAACAACGGCTCTTCCAAGAGGGTCCCCGCCAATATCAGGATGCTATGGATTGTTGTTTTCCATTGAACCGGGAAAATTCAGGCAATCACGAACCAGGAAGAAATTTTGCATGTCAATAATGACGAGCGCGCTGGATGCAGGTTGAATCGTGACCTGGCTCTTAGGATTTGGCAACGACATTGTAATCGCATTTGTTTTATTTCCACGAGTAAGCTACTCGAATGGGTCAAGTGTTTGTCATTCAAAGCAAATGGTTACTCACATCCCAGCCATCAGCCGTCTTTACCCAAAAGTTAAACACATTCCCGAAGGTATTGTTGTTGGGGTTCACAAGTTGAGCAGTCGCGCCGCACACCGCTGCCAGAAAGACAAAATAACTCAAGGGAGACATTGGGGTTGTACAAAAGCAAGGAAAGGATGGACGTATGAGCCCGTTTTCGGACCAGTATATATAGGCTTTCTTATCTTTGGAAGAAGCAAACCAATGCGCATCAGGTGTGTGATAAGAGCAAGAATCCGCGGTTGGTATGGGTCAGATGAGGGAATTAGAAGCGGAAAAAGGAGAGCCGTGTTATATTAAGCAAAATTCCTCGTCGACAGCATGACAGGGACGCACTTTCTGAAACGCCAAACGAGGAATGGATGAACTTGCGGGATCGAACATGACGGCACAAGTATACGTGTCAGAGAAAAACGGCGCGGGAGAGGCGCCCGGACCGATGAAAGTGATTCGAGGCAGTAATGTCTCTCGTTATTGCGGAGATTTTACTCTATTCAAGGTCATTCCTCCGAGTTTTCCTATTATTGAGATTATCAACATATTTTTTGGGTAAGGTTTGAACCGCATATCAAATCGACTCAATGTAAATGAAAGATCGAGGTTGGACCGTGGAAAGACTCTTCATTCAAGGGAGACTTGGTAGCGCTAGCGGTATCAAATCACTGCGTTTAGACGGCTCGGCGGCACGGGTAAATGGGTCCTGCCGAGCTACGTCGCGACACGACGGATCAATGCCGAGTGATGGCGGCAGGGTGCACCGAAGCTCTCGGCATACCTCCGTCGTATGGCGACGTAGCGAGGTCTGCCGCGGGGCCGCCTGAACGCAGTGAATGCCATCCACTGTCAGCGCTTGATAATTAAAATAAAACATGGGCGGAGGATTGACATGCAGGGTAAGGCGAAAGTTTTAATCTCACGTCTTTCACACGTTCTTTTCCTCTGAGGCCAATCCGATCCTTGAGGGGAGACGTTAACAATAACATACAGTGTTTAACGGGGAAGCGAAATACACGGGGAAGCGAAATATTCACTGTCCCGCGCCTTCCGGGCGTTGTATGTAGCGGAGTTTTTGGTACACGATACTAATAGATAAAAAACCTTTGGTTGCAAAAGGATTCATCCACCGAACTTTCTGGGAGCCCAAGAGATTCAATTCTCTATTTCCACGCTTATTTGCCGGATTTGGTCAAAGTTGGGCATCGGGCTTGGTCCTAGACTAATGAATACTCATAATTCTGCGCACTTGGGGGTTTTCGGGGGCGAGGATCACGAATATCGACATCCCAGAAGCCATAGATGGCTCACTGCGCGATAACCGTGCACATTTCGCTTCCACGTGATGTGACCAATTTGGCGGTTACAAAAGATGGCTCTCGTTCTCCACCAGAACAAGAGCAATTGACACAGGACTTTGTTCCACAGAGTAGCCAGGATGTTTTACTTGCGATATATATAAAAATCCTTGATGGTTTGCGATGTCGTTGCCTCTTAAATGGCGAAATCGCTTGTTGAACGTTTCGCTTCCCCGTTAAACACTGTACTTCCAAAAGGGGTGTGATGCTGATAGCATCAATGATGGCCTCGCATCATTCCGAACTTTCTCTGTTTACGTCTTTAACCACGTCCCTACAGAAGGTAGGCCATCCGATTTGCACAATGCTAAGATCCAACTCATCGCTTCTTCTGGTTATATGTAGCTCGTTTACGCAGCAAAAAAAAACCTGGATTGCGTACAAAGTCCCGAGCGTCTGCGCATATATATGTAAATCAGAGAGGCGAAGATTCTTGAGCTGTTTCCCCTACATTGAAAGTAAACCCCATCTATCATGTACATGTGGTCCTCTTTGTTCTAACTATGTCCACAGAATGTCGTCGCCGCCTGCTCAGTTGGAGCTATCTGAGGTCGCATCCTCCCGACTGACATATCTGCTTCAAAGCAACGATGTACCCGTTGCCGACGATATCCCAGCCATCCGCGCAATCATCTTCCATAATCAAGCCCGTGTGGGTGCATTGAATGCTCAGCTCGACGCTCTTCGGACAAGAGTGGAACAGATTGAAAAGGAGCGCGACGAGATTGAAGACACCGTTCGGAAGCAAACTGCTGTTATATCGGCAGTCCGTCGTGTGCCCTCGGAGTTGATTTCCGAGATATTTTCCCTCACGCCGTGTACGCGGCGTCGCGCTGATAGGAAAGTCACCTGCCCTCCATGGCGTCTCGGCCATATTTGCAGATCCTGGAGAAACACGGCACTCTCCAACCCATTTTTGTGGCGTTCGGTCGAAATCTCCTGGGTAGCGGACTGGAATCTCCTAGAGCTCGAAACTCAGCTCCTCCGATCCGGCAATGTCCCACTCCAAGTGTCATTTGGCTGGTGGAAAGACGACGACGGCCTTCCATTCTTGGACTTGCTTCTTCTTCACTGCGAACGCTGGGTCACCCTCAGTTTCCTGGTTGGTGGACCCCATCGCTTCCTGCTTCCACGGCTCCGTGCTGTCCAGGGTCGGCTTCCTCAGCTCAAAAAGTTGGACTTCATAGATGGGCAGAACACTTACGGTGACGATGAAAAGATCGAATCATTTTTGGTGGCCCCGAACTTGCGCGAAATTTTCCTCGCAGACTCCGGATACGAGGCATTTTCGCCTCCCATACTCCCTCCATGGAACCAGATAACCCGATATCGTGGCGTCCTCCCTCCGGCGGAGCAAAAAAAGATTCTACTCATGTCCCCAGCCCTGGTGGAGTGTGGGCTCGGCGTCGCGGACCGCGCTCATTCAGTTCGAGACGGCAGAGTAGCCTTGCTTCCCCATCTACGTCGGCTCTACGTCGACGATAGTGATTTCTTGAGTCATGTCACAGCTCCATTACTTCAGCATCTATATGTAGACTCGGAGCATGGGAGGGACGACGGGTGGGACTCGGACTCGGACCCAATCCTGCGCTTCGTCCAGCGTTCGTCATGTCGACTGACCAGATTAGTCTTTCACTGCTTTTCCTATGGAAGGCGTTCACTTCTTCCCCTTCTTGAATCCCTCCCGGCCCTCGAATATCTCGTTATCGACATCAGAGGATCACCGACATCCGAATTCGCCAGCCTTTGGAGTGCGATGACAGTGTCCGGTTCTTCATCGGATCTTTGTCCAAATCTCACGTTCCTTGCTTGGAGGGGACGAAATGGAGACAAATCCTCCTTCGACACATTCTTCGCCATGATACGATCTCGTGTCCAACCAATTTCTCATCGCCGTTGCCGCCTGTCGTCTTTGCGTCTTATTGGGGTTTCGGGCTCTGTACTCCGGAATTGCCTAGAAGATGGGTTAAAGAAATGGGAGGATGAATTTGAAGGGCTCGATGTCGCTTTTACTGGGTAAGGGCGAAACATTAGCCCTCATGAAAAAGGACCGGCCCTGAATGAGCAAGTTTTGGGGCAGAGCTATTAGTATTACGAGATTGACGGACTCTTGGTGTTTTATTCTTTACAAATGAATGTCATTTAGCGGGTTCGACACATCGTCTCGGGGCTCAATATACATTCGTTCCCACTCCTGATGCACTAGTCGACAAAGCCCCGAAGCCACCGTGTACGGCGGGAAGCGGAACGCGGGCTAAAGGTGCGCACCATGCGCGCGACCCCTTCTTCAACGCTGCGAAAGAGTCAGGATTTGGTGCCGAGTTATTGGTAGGAGGAACGCAAGCAAGAGGAAGAGAGGGAAAGAAGGCACAGCGAGAGGGTGAAAACATTGGCGAGAATCGGAGGGAGAGGAGTGTGAAGAGATGGGGAAAGAGAGTGTTTGGGAAAGGGTCAACTCACATCCCCCATATCATCGATCGCCCAGCACCCAGCACTGTCCTAACCTCATTCAAATCCGCCGCCCCTCCACCGCCTCCTCCGCCACATTCAAAAACTCCAGCAGCGCTTCGAGCACACGCGGAATACCACGCGGTACGACGCCGAAGCGGTCCTCCGTGAGCGATGCGCAGATGAGGAGGGTCAGCACTGCAGCAAGTCGCCGTCAGTCACACGTCGACACACAAAGAAAGCCACCGACCCCCAACGGCCTCAACGCACACCTCCCGCCGCGGCACCCACCCCTGCACCGCACGCCCACTGCGCGCCTGCGT